>LR749762.1:648464-705582 GCA_902729485.2 Mus minutoides
TCTCCTTTCCCTTTTTTCCCTCTTTCTCATTGTCCTCTCTTCCCCTTCCCTCTCTCTTTTGCTTTAGTTTGTTTCTTTGACAGATACAGGGTCTTACTATGTTTCCAAGGCTGGTCTGGGATACACTATGATCCTCCTGCCTCAGCCTCCCATGTACTGGGATTAAAAACATATGCTGCTACTTCTGGCTGAGAAGTAGAGTTTCTTGTCAAGTTTCCTTTCTCTGTGATTCTCTCTCTCTCTCTCTCTCTCTCTCTCTCCCTCTCTCTCATCTTCCTGACATTCAAAATGCCAATCAAATAACTCAGTTCTATTTCAAAACATAGGGCTAGACACAAGACTAGAACGCTGGAACCTAGAGAGAAGTACAAGATATGTTGGTGTAGGGCTGATACTCTAAGTGGGAAAGTTAAATAAGTCCATGAAAGTAATCAACCATCTAGCCAGGAAGCTGAGTGGAACATCCCGAGTGGACAAAGTGCTAGAAGCTATGTAGTAAGAAGCCAGACATTTAATAAGACAACATTTAATAATACATCACATGCAGGGGAAAAGGGAGGGTTTAAAAGCTAGGGTCCTCAGGTGGGGAGGAAGCACAGCTCTGACGGATGGGTAAAGATGAGACAGGGAGGCAGCCATGGGGAGCGGGATGGGAACCAAGTCCATGGGAAAGGGCAAGAAGAAGGGAAAGGGACCACGGCTGGGACTTCAGGCCTCAAGTGACAGGTAGAGGAAGAAAAACTCTGCAAATCAATGATGGTCTCTATGGGGGATACCAGGAGAGACTGCAGCCTGTGGACGTCTGTCCCTAGAGCCAGATCTGGACTCTGAACCCTCTGGGATTTTTCAGGAAGGTTGAAGGGCAGATGCTGGCCAGAGACTCACATGTGCTTTTCCCTCCCCCATAGGAGCCACAGCAGGCATGATAGACACAAAGAAGAACATCTCTGCAGAGGAAGGTGGCTCCGTCATCTTACAGTGTCAGTTCTCCTCTGACACAGCTGAAGTGACCCAAGTCGACTGGGAGCGGCAGGACCAGCTTCTGGCCATTTATAGTGTTGACCTGGGGTGGCATGTCTCTTCAGTCTTCAGTGAGCGGGTGGTTCCAGGCCCCAGCCTAGGCCTCACCTTCCAGTCGCTGACAATGAATGACACTGGAGAGTACTTCTGCACCTATCATACGTATCCTGGTGGGATTTACAAGGGAAGAATATTCCTGAAGGTCCAAGAAAGCTCAGGTATGTCCTTTGAAGCAGGGTGGTAGTGGGCCACTTTCTCTCACATAGGAAACACCATCCTGCCACTCTAGGAAGTAGAGTGTCTCAATCTTGGAGCACTTTGAACTCATTAGAGGAACTTTTGGGGCATAGTAAAGATAGAGCAACTGAAAGTGATGAGCGTAGAACCTTGTGGGGGCAGAGCTAGGATCTGATATGTTCCAGAAACATCCAGCTGATTCTCATGCATGACCACCGATTTTGCATAGGAAATCCATCTTATCTAAAGTGAGGAGGCTTGCAGATGAGGTCATACATGACTCATTTAATGACTTAGTATCACTCATGCAAATTAGAATCAGCTCTTAAGTTTGAGCTAATTTAAAACAGGCCACAGCATGTGCTGAGTGAAAAAGTATAATAGTCACCCACCTTTGTATGATGAAGTTTCAAAGCTTCCAAATGCCCTCATAAATGATTATTCTCCTACAAACATGAGCCAATTTTACTGAGGAAAGGGATTTATGAAAATCTGTATCCGAGAGATAGTTTAGCAAGGTAATAAAGTGTTCAGCCTCTGATGCCAGATAGCATAGGTCCAAGCCATGCTGATGGACTAATTTGTCCAGTGAGGGTGGGTGTGTGATTTTATGAGCTGCTAATGTGGGCTTGGACAACCTACTATAAGAAAAAGCCCTTAGCATGGTGCCAGGCATATTGCAAGTGCCATGTTAGGTGTTGATCATGAGTATGATTCCTGTCTGATTGATGGTGGGGGAAGCTAAGGCTTGGAATTGCTCAGGTTGAGAAAGCTGATTTTAAATCAGATGCTCTGGCTCCATGGAATGCCACACTCAAAACTGCATACTATCAGTTACATTGGAGTTTAGGTTAAGAACATATATGAATTGAAATTATGTTGGAGTTTAGGTTTCATGAGTTTTAAGAATGAATATACATTGAAATGATAAAAGTTTTCCTTAACGTTTCCTTTCAAACATTGCTTCTTGGCACCTGTGCAGTGTGCATGCTATGGTCTTCCATCCCTGTTCTTCCTGAGTGAGCCAGGGCTATGGCCAGCAAGGAGCCAGCCTGGCCTATCATGTCTAAGTCCTCAGAGCAGGAGGAGAAAGCTGGGACTTTGGAGTTCCCAGGCATGGTCTTTGTCCTGAGGGATCAGATACTGGAGTCTCCTTTCCTATGATCCCTGGTGTTCAGGGAAGTGGGCCAGGCTTTTTCTTATTTCAAGTCTTCCCAGGACTCCAGGAGCCCAAGCTCCTGGAGAAAAGAGAAAGGTGGGAGGAAGTATCCTATTCTAGAATTCATTCTTCTTCAGCATATCACAGCTATTCAATAAGCATCTACTGTGTACTAAGGACCGAGAAAACAGCAGAAGTTAAGGTTGCAAGAGCCTCACTCCTTCCAGGGTCTCACAACTGGACTATATGGCTAAGATACTGTTATATGTTAATCTTGTTTCAATTTTGAATTAACTTGTTTTTATGCTTTATATGTATGTATATGTTTTTATTTTATTGTATATGTGTTGAATTAACCTATTTTGTTATATATGTATATATACATTTTTATTTTCTTGTGTACTTGCTATTTATCTACTTATCTTGTGTGTATGAGGTCTTGGTAGCACATACATCTATGCATTACCTGCATTCTGGTGTCTGTGGAGGCCAGAAGAATCTGGATCAAAAGACTGGGATTATAGATGGTTGTGAGCTGCCATGTAGGTGCTGGGAATCAAACATCGATCCTCCAGAAGAGTAGCCAGTGTTCTTAATCACAGAGCCACCTTTCCATCACTCCCCAAGTTTTCTTTTAGGCAATATTGTTCCATTTTATGATTCCTGAAGACAAGTGTTGAACAGGGAAAGGCTGACAAAATCTGGTCTGAGGTGTCCACAAGGCACATCACTGCTCTGGAGACTGGCCCCCAACTCCACTGGAGACCAGGTAGATTTTCTGTAGACCACAGAATTAAGGTTAAAGATTCGTAATGGAGGACAGTTCTAGAACATCCCACCTCTGTCCTGGAACTCATCATAAAGACTAAGCTGGCCTCAAGTCAGAGATCTGCCTGCCTCTTGACTCTCAAGTGCTGAGATCAAAGGCAAGCACCCCCATGACAGGAATCGATTTTGGGTTTTGTTGTTGTTGTTTGTTTGTGAGACAATTGGGGATTCCTTCAATTCAACAGCTTTGCCCCTGACCTCTGACCTCTGACCTCTGAAACTCACCTCTGACCTCTGACACTCACCTCTGACCTCTGACACTCACCTCTGTGTCGTTCTCCCTGTAGTTGCTCAGTTCCAGACTGCCTCGCTTGGAGGAACCATGGCCGCCGTGCTGGGACTCATTTGTTTAATGGTCACAGGGGTGACTGTACTGGCTAGAAAGGTAAGGAAGGGATAGGACACAGCCTGTCTCTGTCCCCATCACCCCATTCTTGCCACCTTGGTGACTTCTGATTCCCTTTCTACTCAGAGAGTCGCTCATGTGATCTCTACCCTTGTTTTTTGTGCCTTTTCACCGTTCTTGTCCTGTGGTTTAAAGCACTTACTACTTTATGTTCATTCTGGTCCCTCCTGTGAGCTCCCAGGACACACTTACTGTCTCGCAGAGTTGCTAGCTGCTGCATGTCTTTTAAGCCACTGCTCTGAGAGTTCACCTACTATGAGTTTGGTGCATCATAGAGGTTGTGGACTGAGTGCTGGGGCTCTTGTAGTTCCTTTAGTCTTCAGAACCCATTGGCTGCCCTGGGCCTCCCCATACTACTGTAGGTTGAGAACTTAGCATCCTAAATTTGGGGAGTAGAAGACACATGGCAAATGAGTCATTTACTGCCTTTAGTTTAAGAGGCCATTGGCTGAAAGAGTTGGGGGAGAGGAACTGGAGGGAGGCTTTTAAGTTTCTAGCTGGGCACTGGCTGCATGATTTTAAGCTCCTTACTTAACTTTTCAAGGTCTCTATTGTTTTGTATATAAGAAAGGAGGTTACATGTATCACAAAGTTGTGATACATGGCTGTCAGGTGTCAGGCTTTCTCAGGAATTCTTGCTGTCTTGTAACTGCTGTCTGTGATGAGCTAAAATATTCTCAGTCCTTTTTGGTCTGGTCTCCTTGGCCCTTTAAGCTCAGCTCATCTACTTCAATTCGCTATGAAAACATTTTAGAGAATGCAGCTTGGGGTGTGCACACTGTTGTCTACTCTAGTGAAATTTTCTTTGCTTTCTCTTCCACTGTGTTTCCTAATATTTCATCTTACTGGCCTCAGGCTTACTTTCTAGGTTAGATGCTTGGGACTGGTAGCAGCAATGTCTGTGGAGTGAAGGATGTCTTATTCTTAGCTTTTCAAAGATTTAGTTATTCATTTCTATATATTAAATTTTAACTTCAATATATTCAATATATAATGCTATATTTATATACATTGTATTTTAATTTATATATATTAAATACATATTGAAATTAAAATATAATCACATTGTTTCTTCTTCCCTATCTTCCCTCTCAC
The DNA here is from genome assembly GCA_902729485.2 of Mus minutoides. NCBI lineage: Eukaryota > Metazoa > Chordata > Mammalia > Rodentia > Muridae > Mus > Mus minutoides. The sequence continues at coordinate 653,210 of LR749762.1, forward strand.
TACCCCCGCCCCAGGTCCTACCCTGTTCCTCTCCTTTTCTTTAATTCTTGATACATACATACCTGAGTCTATAAACACAACCTGGCCAATTGGCACATTACTTGTATATAGATGATGTCACTACTGACCACTGGTGTTTAGAGTTATGTACTTTATGTGTATGAGTGTTTTGCCTGCATATATCTATGTGTACCAGGAGAGATGCCCATGGAAGTCAGAGGAGGGTGCCAGATCCCCTGGAACTGGAATTACGAATGTCTGAGCCACCATGTGGGTACTGGGAATTGAATCCAGTTCCTCTACAAGAACAAGCACCTTTAACTGCCGAGCTATCTCTGCAGTTCCCATGGCTTTTTCCTTTAAAATTTCCCTTCTTTTGCTCACGTCATTACATAAAACACCTATTTGTGAGGGATGTAGTCTGGTATTCTTTTAGCAGTCATATTAGGCAGCACACATTTTACCTGGACTTAATACTACAAGTTCCTCTATACTAGTGCTAATCAATTAGTGTTCTATAACCTGGACTATGCAAGAACCTTCTACTGGATCATCTCTCCTTTTTGTCTGCCCAACTCTACATTGATCCACCACCGCCCTGCTGCCCAGTGTGATTGTTTTGTAAGTCCACATGCCTCCAGCTCCGCCCCTCCATCCACTCTTCTCTCTGCCCTCACTGTCCTGGCTTCTAGCTGCCATTTTCCTTCTGCCTGAGGAAAATGCGCAGTGCAGGTCAGCAAAGGCACAGAATTATTTTGTGTTTTTGCTGTTGTTGTTCACCTAAAACTTGTCTAGGCCACGGCTGTAAACATGGTGCAGGATCTCATGCTGACCAGAACTTTCTTTTAAAACATGGAAAATATTATCCTAGTGTCTAACTACATAATTTTTTTGAAACTGGGTTTTATCCTTACCTCTTTAAAATGCCTTTTCTTCTTCTTGTTCGTATAACATTTTCTGTCTTTAGTTTTCAGCATTTGTACAATGATATAATTAGATGTCCTTATCTTTGTATTTATTCTGTATGGGATTTGGATCAAGTGGGTTTTTTCAGTCTTTGGTTTGATGGGTTTTGTCAGTTTGTGGGTCAGTCATAGCCATTTCTCTTTATATAGTCCTTCTCTGTTCTTGCTTTCTCCTTCTAGATTTCTCGTTTCGGGGACTTTGGATGCTTTTCTCTCCTCTGTATGTCTCCTAGTCTTTTTTATATTTCCTGCCTGTTCATATCTCCGTGTTTTGTAGTGGGTCTTTTCTTCTAGTGTACCATCCAGGTTATCATGCATCTCCTTTGATGTATCTATCCTTTGTTTAAATAGTCCTTTGTTTTGTTGCCTGTCAAAACTCCCAATCTGTATTTCTCAGTTATTGTCTGATTATAAGTCTGTTCCGGATAGTCCTAATAATTACAGCATCCCTGGGTCTTTCCTATTATCTATTTTCACTTGATTATCAGTCATATGTTCTTCTCTTGCCTGGTAGTTTTCATGGTGTGCTGGACATTCTCCATGAAAAGCTGCAGCCTCTTCCTCCTCCATATGGCCCTTTGTAACTGGCAGGCAGCTACTGTCGAGGTATTAGCAATCCCAGGCCGCCTGAATTAAATCATTGATGATGGGTTGAAATTCTTTCCTTACTGCTGTGATGAGCTACCTGACAGGAGCAGCACAGGGAAGGGAGGGCTTCTTTTGGCTCACAGGACAGGGGAGGTGCAGACGGCAGCAGGGGTGTGAGCTGACTGAATACATCCAGGAAGCGAAGCCATACAGAAGCTAGCATTCAACTCCCTTCTTCACCCTGGACCACAGGAATGGTGCTGAAGTAGAATAAAATAGGAAGGACTACATATTCATTTGTTGATTTACTTAAGCACCACTTGTAATGCCAAGCATGCCATCAATTGCTACCTGGAACATAATGGCTTGCTTGGAGAAATAGCTAAAGGTCATTGCCCTCAACAAGTTGCTGACCGCCTTATAAAACCCTGGTTGCTTGCCCACCCCACCTTGTGTTTTTGCAGTATAAAAAATGAATACAAACTGGACCCAGGACAGGGGCATTCAGGAGTTGTCCTGGTGTCCTTCCACTGTGACATCTCCTCTCTGCCACTCTCGCTGGTGTTGAAGCCCTTATTCCAGAAGAGTTCCAAAAGGGGGCCCGTTCCATATTCAGGGCATGTTCTCCCATGTCATTAGACCCTCTGCAATGCTGCATAGATACACACAGTAATCTATCCTAAATTAAAAGACTTATGATTCTACCTTGACTTATGTCTTGGCCTTAGATGTATGCCATCTGAAAACCGTTATCCATAGTTTTGTACTGTTACATCTCCTGCTTCTAGAGTTATGTGTCTTCATACTGATTATAAAAGTCAGACTGACTTTCACCTTATCTTCTAGTTCTTAAACTCTGTCAGTTTTCTGTGCAAATGAGACTGCTGCCTGCTCCTGCTTATCAATACCAAGGATACAGGTGTAATAAATACACCATGTTGGACTACAATTCCATTCTGTCTTCAGACCTGATCCACAAGTGAGGAGATCCCCAGGTTCAAGTGCTTCACCTTGATCCTCTTTAACTGAGAAGGAACTGGAAGGAAGATTGGGAAAATGTTTTGGCAGCAGAAGCAAAGCTGTGTTCTCTGCAGTGATTATTCAGGTCTGAGCCTCAGCTCTCCCCTGTTTAGTTGTCTAAGCACCTTTGTGGATCCTGCTAACTTGATCCCAAAGGAACTTAACAGCTCCCAACTGTTAGAAAAAGTCCAACTTGCTCTGGAAAGTAATATATGATCTTCTCTTATTATGCCCAATGTATCTGTAAAAATCGTTGTATTATGATTCATCCTTCCTCTTCCTGGTTCTGAGAGGAATGCCATGGCTGCTGACCTACCTGATTCACAGAGAAGTGGCCACTGACCTTCTGTTATTATGCAGAGCTGGCCAAACAGGGAGGTGAGGACCCAGCAGTGACCAGGATATGACTGCTGCCATGGGATGGAGTTGGTTACCCATAGTATTTTCTTTTATGTCATTGCTGGCATAACAGACATAATTATGAGATGAAACATCTTAGAGAAGATAAGGATGGGAGAAGTGGTCCACCAGAGGAAAGAGGTGACAAGAATAACAGCTTACCTTTGAGCTGGTACAGTGAGGGTGACTGGTGAACAGATGGCTTCTGCCATCACTAGCATCCTTCAGCTCTGGATCAAAGGGTTAGTGGCCCTGAAGACACAGAAGAACATATCTGTCTCCTAAGGATGTGAGGCTGATTTTCATGTCAGGTACCCTGACTAACTTAGGTCATAACAGAGAAAGAGGAAAAGCCAGCAGCTCTCAAGTCCTGTTGTTCCCCCAGGTACACAGTACCACTCCTTGGCTCTCACTTTGACACCCTCCTTGTTGCCTGTCTAGTCTTCATCCTTTCTGCTGTGATCTTGTACTCTAGAAATCATCTCTAAGGCTTGCTCTCTTCTTGTCCAAAACATTAGTCAAGGTATGATCAGGGAACACATAGTTCTCTGGAACTGGGTTGTTCACAGATATTTTAATATGGATCTAGAGGGAACATAATGAAACCATGAAGGGGAAGGTAGCTTTGTGCATATTTAGGAGAGACAAGAGGTTGGCTGTTGGAACTTGGAAGGGAAGGATCACATAGATGGGTCACGTTGAAAAGTTCTGTTACCTTCAAGTGAGTGTCACAACCAGTTCAAGGCCCAACCTGCATGTACCTTCTTCTCACTCTCTGTCTCTTTATTCCCCTGTGGATCTACATGGAGGCCAAGTGAGGCCCCTGGTGTAGTGCATGCAGTGCAGTCTTCTTGCTGCACAGAAGATGACAAAGGTTGAGACTGGAGCCAAGAGAAAAATATGCTATATCTATGTAGTACTGTTTATAGACCTGAAAATTGGACAAAACATCTAGACTTTTCATGGGATAGTTGGCTTTAGACTTCACTCATGTATTCTTGGTAGTATTTGAGCATGTATATATAAGTACACAGACATACACACACACACACACACACACACACACACACATCAACACAACTCTATTGTAGGTGGTCTATTTATATATCTCAATTTATCCTAGGATCACTGTGATGTATGAGTTGTCTTAAGATTCTCCATGGGTCAGGTCTTCTTAGTTTCCATCACTGTAGCTCTATCTACTTTGTTTCTTAAACACAGTTACCTTCTTTCTACTATTTTGAGGTCCTCTTATCCTGGTTGCTGCTAGGGATCCCATTCTACAGGAGCTCCTCCTTTGGCATCCATCTGCAGAGGAGAGACACTATGGAAGTCAGTGATACTGGCACTACCCTTGCATCCCTTGCCTCTGGCCTCCCTCATTATCCTCTATCTGAGAACCCAGGTCACTCACAGCAGACTTTTCACTCCCACCCCTATTCTGAGGACCTGCTATAAACTAGTGCGTCACTGCTGGGAGGGATGCCGAAAGGCAGCCTATGAGGACAGGACTGGTGACAGGGGTGAACACCTTGTGATCATCCTTCCACTAAATAATTTCAGGAATCCATCACCTTATTATATTGGCTTCTCTAGGACAGATGCAGAGAACATATGCTATGTTGGGGTAGGAGGAAATGTGTATTCATGTGTGTGTGTGTGTGTGTGTGTGTGTGTGTGTGTGTTATATGAATAAATGTTATTTGCCAGTCAGATATTGTGAACAGTTAACGTGTATCAGATACTGGACAGTGATTCTGACAATCCCACTGTTCATTCTCCTCACATGCTACTAGAAAGCACTGTTTGTCCCAAGATGACTCTGGTGCGATTTCTGTAGCCTCACTTGGTTCTCTAGGACAATGTTAGTACATTAATCTCAGGCCTATTTTTTTTTTACACTGGTTACAATTATAGAGTCTCCATGTAGGGTAGAATGGAAATGGAACAGCTTAGGGACCCGTCTGAGGAATATTTGCATTTCCCAGAGGACTTTTAGAGCTCAAAATAGTCCTAAAATTAAAAAGAAAGAGTGGTCAGTCTTACCAAGAGTGAGAATAAGAACACACAAGCACAAAGAGTCATAATTAGTCTTTGAGAAATAATTGAATATTCATATTAAAAATGGATTGCATTGTATCAAGGGATGTCAGAGGCATTTTAAACATAGCGTGAGCTATGGCAGCCATTCCCTTCATCTTAATGGTTAGCCACTTATACTGAGAAGAAATGGGAGTTGGAGGACCAGTGGCTTGTATGTGTCCTTCTGAGACTCAAGTGTCTCTTAGCGCCCAGCTTCTCCAGGCCTGTAGTGATTCATCATATTTATTTTATTTTCATTTGTTGACTGTACACATCTACAGCATCCTTACAACCTCCCTTCTTCACCTCCTCACCTATACTGGTGAACAGTTGAACTTGGCACCAATAGAGTGGCACTTTCTATCTTGGAAGCAAAGGGTATGGTGAAGACAAGTTCCGTGTGCCTTGGTTGCTCCAATTTCCAAGTCCCTGGCTCTTTGTAATTTTTGTCAATTAGATACATAAAGTGGGTGAATGACATGTATTATAGCAGCTCCAGTAAGACCGAGAGAATGTCAGAAGTTCCAAATGTTATTACACACTTCTGCCACCCTGCTTGTGGCCAATGTTCTCTAGTTTCCCTGTATTGTCACAAACCTCACGTGTGACACTTTAACATGGATTCTGTGGTTGGTGTCACTGAACAGATTTCATTGCTCTGTCTAGTCTCAATGAATGCAAGTTTTTTTGTTGGCTGTGATATTATACTTTGACTTGGGAAATTGGATTCTTTTATATGTGACTGTATTAAAAATAAGTGTGTATGTGTCCAATTGGGCATGCATATATAGTCTTAGAACTATTTCAGTTCTAAGACATATATAGATTGAACATCTGATATGGTTCTGAGATTACAAAGAGAAACATAGCACCCCCCCCCCTTTAGGGAACTTAAACATTGGAGCTTGGTAAAAGTAGAAAGGTAAACCAGTTGGCCTTCACAGAGAAGCACAAGAGGAGATGCAATGTGGTCAAAGGAGATTTTAGACAGAATGAGAGAAATCTGAGCAACTGTTGGCTTTGTCCTTTGTCAAGGGATTTCTGTCTGTGCCCATAAGCTCATTCCAAATCAGACATGTCAGTAGAATTGCTGTTGAGAAGAAAGAGCTAACTGTGTCTGATCTCAGAGCTGGGTTGCAATAAGTGGCCGTTCTCTGGCATGTATGCCCCAGCAGTTGGGCATTTTGGTTGTGAAACACAGTGTGAGATAAAGCCAGAGAGATGGGCGTGAGGGGGACACAGAGAGTATTTGGGGCATCACAGATTCCTTTGGGGGATGAAATGAATCACTGCTTTTTCTCCCAACAAGAATACACCTTTATATAAAACCTTAATTATAATTTGAGATTATGTGTAAATCCTCTGAAGTGGAGTCTCCCAGGCTGTTGAACATCACTCGGCCCAGGCTAAGCATCCCTCTGCTGTACAGTGGAGGCCTAAGCAGAAGTATGACAGTTTCACTTTTTATTTTTGAAAAATCACTATATGGAGGTTTGTAGAAAGTTAGCCTAGCAGTAAGAGGAAATGTGAATCAGACCACTAGGAAGGGGTTCCTCCAGTCAGCAAGCAAAAGGGATGAAATGAAGAGGGGATAGAGGAAAACCGGATGGGGAGGGTATGAATTAGGGTTTTCTAGACAAATAGGACTTACAGAATGTATATGTGTGTGTATAATATATATTTATATATGTATATATAAAGGATATATACACATTCTATAAGCTATTATACATATATGTTTTATTATATATACACACATATATGTATATACACATGTATACACAAACACACACACACACACACACACACACACACACACACACATATATATATATATATATATATATATATATATATATATATATATGATTTATTAAAGTGGCTTATAGGCTGCAGTTGAGCTAGTTCAACAATGGCAGTCTACTTATGGAAAGTAAAAGAATTGCAGTTGTTTAGTTCACAAGGCTAGCTAGATGTTTCTGCTGGTCTCCAGTGTACAGAATCACAAAGAAGTGAGTCTAAGGCCACTGAAGGAATGGACTTTCCAGCAAGAGTTAAGAACCAGCAGACAAAGAGAGAAAGCTTCCTCCTTCCATGCCCTTTATAAAGGTTGTCACCAGAAGGGGAGGCCCAGATTAAAGGTAGATCTTTTCTATCTCAAAATATCTGGATTAAAGGTGGGTCCTGTCACTTCAAATTATTTAATTAAGGAAAAACCTCTGACACATGTATGTAGCCACTTGGATTTTATTCTCACTGTAGTCAAGTTGACAACCAAGAATAGCCATCAGAGCTGTTATGGGTGACTGGAACTCCCATATATCTGAAGGGTCTGTGCTCTTACCCAGAAGGGGGCATGTGGATGAAAGCAGGTTGTGGGTGGGGCCCAGTGGTTGTCATGAAGACAAGTTGAGTTCAAGCATGCTGTGGTTCTCTTCCCAGGCCATGTTTAGTAGGTGGACAAGTGGGCCTGTAGCTCATTGCAGATCCTGGGCAACTTGAGGAGTCTTTAGAAGATAGGTCTTGTTTGGAGTCTACAGTGAATGAGCTGACTGGGAGCATTGAGAGCGAGAATGCAGAGGATCCTGGGTAACCTGTTGGCTCAGAGAGCCAATGTGCAAAGAGAAAAGGGACAGGCTGGCTGAAGATGGTCACTGGGAGGAGGAGGAGGAGGAGGAGGAGGAGGAGGAGGAGGAGGAGCAGGAGGAGGAGGAAGAAAAGGAGGAGGAGAAAGCAGGGTGTATAGAAACCAAAGAGAAGGAAGGAATGAACAGTGTATCTGATTTGAGGAGTAGAAAAGAGAGCTGGAAGCAAAACTTGGCTTTTGTGGTTAAGAGAACAGGAAATAAGGGCTGCAGGATGGCCCGTGAGTTTCATTAGAGCTGTTACTACTGACAATGAGTTATGTGGAGAACAGGAAGTAGACACAAAGTCCCACCCCTAATCGAGAAGCTATTTGCAATTGATACCAGTTTTCTCCAAGAGAGTAACACTGGGTTTATATCAACTACACTTCATGACAGATCCCATGTCCAGAAATAGTTAACATAAAATAAATTCTATGGGTTTTTTTTTTTTTGCATGTTTTCTGTTTGAGTTCGATATTTTTTATCTTAATGATTTTTGTTTGTTTTGAAAGAGAGAAAAAACTTCAGTGGATAGAGAGATGGGGAAGAGCTGGAAGGAGTTGGAAGAGGGGAAAGAATAGGATCAAAATATATTGTATGAGAATCCTTAAAAAGCTACAACAAAGTAGGAGAATTAAGGGCTAAGGATTTTGTATTGGTAAGAATACAAGTTAGCTTCCGTTGTGTGTGTGTGTGTGTGTATGTGTGTGTACATGTATGTATGTGTGTGCATGTGTGTTCATGTATGAAAGGAAGAAAAGAGATTCTAAGTATGTGCCATTTGTAGAGCAGATTTTGAATAATATCCCGGTGTATTTACTCTGTTTAATCCTAGAAATCTATTAGAATGCATTCTATAGAAAGTGGCCTTGGGAGAATGGAAGGTGAGCCACAGGAATGGAGCCTGAGGAATCTGTCATCCCCTGGAGGCCCTATCCAGACACAAGCTGCCCCTGCTGACCTCTGTGGAGAGCAGGCAGAAGATGACTATGTTGACCCACAGGACTACTTTAATGTTCTGAGCTACAGAAGCCTAGAGAGCTTCATTGCTGTGTCTAAGACTGGCTAATGACAGCTCTCTCTCCCTCTCCCTCCCTATGTCTCTGTCTCTCTATGTGTGTATGTCTCTGAGAATGAAAGGCACCTTCTTTTCAGGCTTCATTTCTTCTACCCTTCTCTTCTGTTTCTCTGTGACAGAACCAAGGTAAACAATTTTAACCTGATTATAAATGGGTTTTTTAACATTGATGCTTATTTTATGTGTATGAGCGTTTGTCCTGCATGTATGTGTGCTGTGTGTAGATGGTATTCCCAGAAGTCAGAAGAGGGCATCAGGTCTCCTAGAGCTGGAGTTAGAGACAGTTGTGAGCCACCATGTGGGTGCTGGGAATCAGACTCAGGACTTCTGCAAGCTTAAAAGCTCTTTCCAGCCTGGAAAAATTTTCTTTTTCCTTCCTTCCTTCCTTCCTTCCTTCCTTCCTTCCTTCCTTCCTTCCTTCCTTCCTTCCTTCCTTCTTTCCTTCCTTCCCTCCTTCCTTCCTTTCCTTCTTTTTCTTCTTCTTTTGAAAAGGCAAAAATAAAGCAATAAAAACAAAATTCGCATTTGCCCTGGCTTTGAACTTAGTGATCTAAGCAGTTCTTCTTGTGGCTTTGAGAAATACATTCCTCACAATAAGCCAGGAGCTGAGGAAGATGATAAGAATGACCACTGGCCTTATTTCTCATTGTTATTTTTACCAGCATTCACTCATTCAAGATATTTATTTATGAATGAGGCAAAGTGCTGGTCTTTAGGGTGGATTCAAGGACAAGAGCTTTGAGTGGGAAACATTTCTAATAAGACCTACTAGGAGATAAGGACTCTTCATTCTTAGGGAAACACACCCATCAGGGTGTGGACAAGTCTCCTCTGAGAACATAGGGATTACTGAGCCTGGTCTGGTGGGAGGAACATTTTCCTTGGAACTTGAATGAACTCAAGGCAGTATAGGTTGAAGTCCTATAAGAAAGCCCTGACAGCGAAGCACCAATGAACGTCAGGCTTTCTCCTCTAGCTAGATTTCAAGTCTGTTGAGAGTAGAGACTACTGGGATGCAGCTGGTTCAGAGGACTCCAGGGTCCTCACACTTCATGGTCTTGGGAAGCCATCAGGAAATCCTTATCTACCTGGGGAGCCAAGTCCCAGCACCTGGGCCAAGCTAGACCTGCCTCTTCCAGATCCATCTGCCATTGGGCCTCTTAAATAGAAACTTTTTTTTTTTTTTGGCCACTAAAAGGAAAGCCTAATTTTTAAAAATAAGGACTTTCTTTCTTCTGAAAACAAAACGGGGTGAACACAGATGAGTGATAAAAAATTTAAGAAATAGGAATATATTTTTCCTTACTCTCAGACCTCTTCATCCTGGAGTTGGGGTGCCTGCACTATATTTATATTGGACCGACTTTAGGCTGGATGTAAAAAGACTTTGTCCTCTTCCTGTCTCTCTACATACCACCTGTGCGTAGTTTTACTTCATGAGCACAATTTGGAGAGAGAATGAAGTGAGCTTTGCTCTCACCAAAGCCTCAGGTTAAGCATGAGCAGGAAGACTGTTCATCTCCTGTCCCCCCCCCCCCCATTCCCCTGTTCCTCGTGGGAATCCCCATCCCCACCTCATTTTCCTATCAGATGGGTCACAGGGAATTAAGATTGGTCCAGAGCCCTAGCCCTTGGGAAGAAAGATGGATACAGGGAAGATGGAATGTGCTTTTGGCTGTGGCAGCCCATAGGACTTTTCTTAAATGCAAATTGTTGAAAGTAGAACACAGCTTACACATTGGAAATGGACTAAAATGTAATGATGAAAAGGAGGGGTGATTTGACCCAGAGGAGGTTGATGGTGAACTGAGGCTGGACTGAAATTTGGGTGCCACTTAACATAGTTATGGTAATTGGGAAACATTTACAAATACCATTGGGATGGAGAGAAAATACAAAGGAGCCTATAGATGTTGGAAATGGGTCAGGTTGCTAAAATGAGATTCAATTTGACAGAAAACAAATTTCAAAGTGGAAAATGAACTAGATTCTCTCTTCTGAGAACCACAGAAGACAAGTGCCTAAGGCCCTGACTCCTGGCAATCCATACTGCCCAGGACAGTAGCCACATTTTCCATGTGGCTGCCCTAGCATAGGTGCCATGAGGTTCATCCTAGACAGAACTTGTAGTTGTAAAACACACACTGGATGTCATCATAAAATGTAAAGATATTCCTTACATTTCAAAATGATGCTTTGGATATTTTAGGTTAAGTAAAAATATATTATTGCAAACTAACTTCCCTGCTTCCTTTTGCTTTTTAAACATGGCTCCTGGAAATCTAATTTTGCTTATGGAGCTCCCATGAAACTTCTATAAGCTGGAACCTGGAGAGTATACCTTCTTCAATCTGTTAGTCTTTGTCTTTTCCCTTTTAAAATGATGCTTGACAAAGTCTCTCCTTCCTATCATGTTTGGTGAGACACACACAGGGAAAGATCACAGAGAAATTGAAATAAGGACCCCTAAAGTGTTGACAGAAAGGGATTCTGGATCCTCCTGGTTCTCTGCCCACACTCTGATTCCAGACTGCCATCAGATCAATAAGGCAAGAGATTATACTGAGAAATGTCGAGTCGTAGAGCATTGAACCTTCAGGAGGGGACAGTACTTGCTATTTTACTTCAGAAAACATCCCTTCTCAGCCTCTGGTCCTTAGGGATGAATTATCACATGCTTGTGTTCATACAGAGTCCATTAGGACTGCTCTGGGCAGGCAGGGAAGGTGTGTGTTCTCTTCACAAATGGTCACATTGTGGACGGCAGGGTATTCCATAAAAATAGAAAAAAATAAGGAGCTTGACTTTGTCTGCTAGGTGGGAGAGGGGAGTCAGCTTTTTCCACCTGTGGATTCTTCCCAGTCCTGCATTATGTTTGTAGCTAGTCACCCCCAAAGAACAACTGTTAATAGGCTAGTTCTTATAACAAGAACTTGAATCTTTTGGAAATCAGACTATGTCCAATGATTAGGGCATTTATTTGGGGACATGGTGTCCAGTTAGAACTTCCTGTAAGATTGTTTTGCCTACCATTCAGTATGATGGCCATTAGTCATAGGAGGTCACAGAGATCTAGAATTCTGGCAAATGTACAAAGGAAATCCAGTGAAATGTAATTGTCTAGATCTTCTAATTCAACTTGTTTCTGTGTTTCTGGGATTGGATGGCTCTATGGATCTTTTGACAGAGTCACCATCAGGAAGAAACTTGAATGGTTTCCTTCTGTTTTGTCCTTCCTTTAATTAAGACAAAGTCTGAGGTCAAAGTGGTCCAGTTCTGAGCATCAGGTTCGGTGTTGTCAAGAAGCTTGCGACTGAGGGAGGTTCATGTAGGAATCAACTTTCATCACAGGCCTTATTTTGGATGACAGTAATTTAATTTCATGTAAACTTGGAACTGAACCTACAGTAGGTCTCACAGCAATTGAGAAAGAAGTGTGGTGTGGAGTAGAAATTGATCTAACTGGTCCAACTATCAATGACCGTGATGAAGCTTCCCAACAGAGAGAGTTATACAATCAATCTCCCAGTGCCCCATGTCCAATATCTCACCTGTAAAATAATAGCAGTCGCGTTTACTTCCAAAGGCCTTAAAAGAACGAGGTCAGGGCTGATAGTGCCAAGTTAACAAGAAAGCGCTTAATGGTATTACCGAGCTACATGCACGAGCACGTGTGCCTTGTATTGCTTGTGCTGTTACAGGGGTTCCCAATGGTGGAATGAAGCTTGCTGGGAGGAAACAAAAGGAATCTGGAATTACAAAAGTCCTCAAAAATTGGGATTTGAGCAATGAACTGTGGAGCGCGTCCTTAAGATGGCGCTGGTTTCCGCCTTCCGCTAACCCGATAGCGAGTGAGTGCTCTCAGGGATAAACAAGTCCTTATTTGGCTAAGGCTGATGATCTGGCTTGCTTCCGTATATGTGGACCTATCTGCTGTCGCCATCGGCTTACTGGGGTAGGTTGGCCTAGGACTATTTAGCCTGTGGGCTGGCTTTCCCTGTGGTCAGTGATCAGTAGTTAGTTAGAAGAGTAGTCAGAAAATGATTCAAGGTTCCTGAATAAACTGCTTAAGGAAGAGCTCGGTGGTCGTGTCCTCCTTCCTGGTGAGAGTTGCTCGACAATGAACTATCGATATAGTTTTGGGCTCCACAGTTTCTCTGTAAGCTTTTTTTACAAATACTGTGTTTTAAGTGAAACAATGCTTTAAAAAGTCAAACATATTGTGGATACTGACGATCTTATTAATAGGATGCTATCACTGTTCCGCTGTTTCTATGTTTGGTTATATTTTTGATATATTTGGTATATTACGAACTACAAGGGACAAAGCTCCCTTCATAAGTGATTCATCTGCTCCAGGTAAGTGGAACCATGTAAGATTCTGCAGTGGAGGGAGGATTGTCTTTGCTTTGCACCATCTGGGAGGCTGAGTCCCCGGGTATCAATAGCAGCAGTGAACTCCACTGTTGTGCTAGAACACAGCTTTATTAAAGTGATGTCTGTCACAAAAATAATTAATTTTATAGTTTCACTTATTTGAATGTATAGGTTTGATTTTTGAATCTGTAAGGTAAACAGGCATATTGAAAGTTAGTCTATGCATGTTTAAAAATTATTTTCTTTTTTTTTGAGACAGGGTTTCTCTCTGTGTATAGCCCTGGCTATCTTGGAACTCACTCTGTAGACCAGGCTGGCCTTGAACTCAGAAATCCGCCTGCCTCTGCCTCCCGAGTGCTGATTAAAGGCGTGCGCCACCACGCCCAGCGCATGCTTAAAAATTCTTATAATAAAAATAAGTGAGAATTATATGTGAATTTAGTAGTAAGCATAATTAAAATATTCAGACTTTCTCCTATGAAGGGGACCTGTGACAATCTTTTTCCCTTAAAGGGATAAACCTATTATTCAACTTTGAGAAATGCTGATGTGTATGAATCAAAGAAGATCTAAGTTTGAATATTTGTTTAATTGCTTTCATTGGATAGTCTTTGTCACCATAAATTGGTGGAATAATAACTCCCTCGAAGTTCATGGTGGAAGTATACTAATGGATCAATGTATAAACTACTAAATGCTGTACAATAATATATGTGCTGTTCATTGTGACGGCCCATATAAAAACTACACCACTGTGTGGCCAACAGATAGAAGAGGCTTTGCAAGACTTCGGCTGGTGCAGAGCACTGGGTGAGTTGGCTGGCATTATGATGATGCTCACAGAAATCAGACACAAATTACACTTCTTCTTCTTAAAATTTATTTTTAAAAAGACTTGTGTGTCTGCATGTTTATGTGTGCCGCACATATATAGGAGCCTGTGGAGACCATAAGGGAACTCTGCATCCCCTGGAACTAGGGTTACAGATGGTTGTGAACCACCATGTGGGTGCTGGGGATTGGTCCTGAGTCCTCTGCAAGAGCAGTAAGCACTCTCCACTACTGAGTCATCTTGGCAGCTCCTCATCTTTTCTGAACTTTATAGAGTATCAGGTTAATTTACATGAGTTATGGAGTTTCAAGACACCAGTGTTTAATATCATTGTGGCATCTTTGGAGTTTACCAATAACATTCCAGCACAGAGGATCATTCCAGGCTTGTGCTAGGGGACTTTGTGAACGGAAATGGTTCCCCACAGTGCCCCTCCAGCTCCAAGTCCGATGTCCTTATGGGTCCCACATACTAGATTTGGTCACTCCTTGACTTAGACCACCCACCATCCCTCAGCACTGAAAATACAGCTTAACCTGTTGCTTTGGATTTTTTTAGACTCTCTATTTCTAGTCGTTAGATTTGAAGGGCTACCAGGGCTGAAATAATTTCTTCTATACTATACACAGTATTAGTTGAAATGGAGACAGTAAGGACTCAAGGAGTGAAATTCTCATGACTACATCAGAGACAAGTAAGACCTGAATTTTCCTTATCACATGGGCAATTTCTGTGAGAATATCAAGGTTAGGAGAGCACTTTCAGGTGGAGTCCCTGTAAGAAAGATCTGCAGAGCCCACAGAAGTGCCTTCTTAGCTGTCCCCAGGGTAAAAGGCCAGAGGAGACAGCGCCACCGGAGATCAGTTATTTCTACAGGAAGTAGTACTAAGTACTTGGTGCTGATTTCCACATGGGCAGGACATGGTGAGAGCGGACTTGTTAGGCAGTAAACAAGTCACGCCGTTGTTCTTGAGGGTCAGACAGGTACAGAATGAAAATTTTGCATTATAGATCCCCAAAGTGATTTTCCCATCAGTAGTCCTGAATTCCTTACCTCTGGTGTCAAGAGGACTGGTGTATTTCTCCGGCCTTCTGGGTATAGTCCTCAATTTGGACAATCTCAAACTCAACAGACCTCCATGTGTGAAGAAACATGGAGAACTGCCCAAGACAGGCACACCACGAGGACAACATGAGAGGAGACTAAGAGAAGAGCTTTTTGTTTTTTTGTTTTTTTTAATTATTCCTTCATATTCAAACTTCACAAACAGTGTGAACTTGTACAATACCTCAGAAAGTGAAACTTACAAAAAAAGTGCTGGTAACATTTAAAAAAAAAAAAAAAAACAACAAAAACCCCAAAAAACAAACATCATTCTTAGCAACATCAATTACTCTTCCACACAAAACAGAAACCTTGTAAAATTTATTTTCGTATTTTTAAGGCGTAATACTTCTGTATAAAGTATATGCAAGAGATAAAACTTCACAGTATTCCAAAATGTCACAATAATAATAATATAATAGTATAATGAAGCGCTACAGTTAATTTTTCTTTTTTTTGAAATTTTTTTCCTGTTTAAATAACAAATACAAGTCACAGGTAAATATACGTGAGAAAAATACGAGGCTAATATTAAATGGCAGGTAAGGGTACTGTCACTGTAAGAAAAACTGGCAGGATGTGTGTATTTAGTCTATATTTTAAAGCACTTGATAGAAAAGGCGTACGCAAGGTTTTTCAAAACATTTTTTTCTGTTTGTTTGTTTAATAACTGACAACAAGAGTATAATGAGAGAAAAAAAAAGGAACAAACTCCCTCTCAAAACTATTGACCTGCTCATCCCAGACCACGCCCCTGTGGGGGGATATGTGTGTGTGTGTGTGTGTGTGTGTGTGTGTGTGTGTGTGCATGGATTTCTACAGTGCAGACTGAGACAGCAGTGTCCCACACCCACCTGCAAGGACAACCATTCCTCCAGCTCCTCTTGGGAAATGATTCCTTTGACTTAATGCTCTCTCTTTCCTTGCCTTTCCCTTCAAACTCGTTCATCAGTCTGAAAAGGTACCCTCCACTCAGAATTCTCTGGGAAGTGGAAAACTGCAAATGGTGTGTGACACCCACAGAGACATCTGAAATATCACTTGGACAAATGAGTTATGTTTGGGTGTGTACATTAGGTCTGAATATACAGAGTGTGTGTGTGTGTGTGTGTGTGTGTGTGTGTGTGTGCACACGCGCGCGCACACGTATGTGTATGTATACACAGTAGCAATTGCAAAAAGGGGACCATATTCCTTCCCACCTTAATATACAACGTGATAAGGGACATTTTTCCGTGCAGGGCAGGGTTTCTTCGAGTCTTATCACAACACTGTGGTGGGCAAATCAGAAAATGAGTTCACCTTCCAGCAGTCACCATGGTAAACGTCATTGAGAACACGCATGCTCAGATGTCTGGTCTGTGCACATGTGTGTGTGTGTTAACAGTTAGCTATTCAGCCAACAGTAACAGAAGACAGCAGATAGCAAAATACGTCAATAAGGTGCTCAAAGAAAAAGGTGGCACCCACTTGTCAAATGGATGGCCACGTTAAGGTGCTTCAAAAAGAGTTTTAAAGTTTTTATTTCAAACGTTGAGAGAGTTCTGGTTTGCACGTGGTAGTTCTGAGCCAGGCCAAGGGTTTTGAGTTTTCTGACATCTTCCTACTGAAAAGGGCTTTCATTGTGGTTGTTTTGTTCACTTGGATGTGGTCACTTGAATCTAAAACATTTTTAATAGCCAAAAATGAAAATGAAATCATCACAACTAACAGAAGAACTGATGAAATGGTAGAGAACATTACTGCATTCCCATTGGATCTAGATGGTTTGTCCCAGTTTTCCTCAATTGCTAACACTGTTCCTTTTTTTCCTTTGTTACAATCCATTCCTTATGAACATAGAGAGATGACCAAAGTCACTGCAAGTGGCTGTTTTTATTTTTTTGTGATCTGCTGCAAGAGTCCAACCTTGTTTCCTCTGCTGCTGTTTGTGAAATGAGCATCTGGATTTGTAATGAACACTTGATATGCTATGTGCACCTGTGTGCGCACACACGCACCTATACCTGTATAACATACACACCGCATATATGTGGACATATATAGAAGTGTGTATACATTTATACATAATATAGTGTATACTGTTTCAACTGGAGATATGCTGAACTGGGTTCAGACACTAGCACATTTATCTTTTTCCTGTTCCCTCTGTGTGTTTTAAACAGTCTGGAGCTTTTATTTATTTTTAAAGTGCATTTTTAATGCAGAGTAACTATAATCCACTGATTCCTTGGATAACTTTCTTTTTTTTTTGATGAGAAAAATCTGACGGTTTTCAGCCCCAGGCAAGAGAAACCAGGGTTTGGTCGTGCCAAGGGCTGAACGTGGCAGTGCCAGGCTTGTGCCTGAGTGATTACTGGGCATTCTGGACTCCGGGCACCTCGGCAGCAGCAGCAAGCAGCACCTTTATGAGAAGGCAAAGATAGGAAATGAAGAAGGAAGCAAAGTTCAGAGGAAGAAGAGTGTATTTGGTGTTTGTGAGTGTGTGTGTCTCTGTGTGTCTGTGTGTGTGTCTGTGTGTGCGTGTATTGCACATACTCACATATGAGCTTAACTAATCTTGACTGTGATGGGCTTGTGCAGTCCCTGTGTATTTTCAGCCATCTAGTTCCTCTCCCACCAAGTGACCCCAATATCCGATGGTCCCCACATGCTCAACTGTCACCTAGAGTTCCTCACTCCTGGGGCTGACATCAGCGTGTGTTCCTGTGGGCGTGTGAGTGCCAGCATAGAATAGGAATAAGGCACCAAGGAAATCAAATGTCATGAGAGAAAGCAAAACCCACTTCAGAGCCCCTTCCCTTGTCCTTTAAAAATAGTGCGTGTGACACCATTCACGTGTGCACTTGAGTGTGCCATACACATTTTCTGAAAGAAACTCAACCTTGAGGCCCTTCAGCACCAGAGAGCTTTAGGAATGCACCTTGTCCATACCGCCCCACCCCCACCCCGCAAGCAGAAGCACCAAGTTGGGAGAACAAGGCAAGCTGCCTCACTCACCTCACTGTGATAAAATAAGAACAATAAAAAAGTCTAGGAAATAGAAATTCCAGGAACTTCTCTAAAATCAAGTGCATTAGGCTGTTGGGATTCTGATTCCTTGATGCTCTAAGTGTGCACAGCGCCACGTGAAGGGACTGAGATGTTTAATATTTAGTGGGGAAATATGCTAAAAAGAAATCCCAGTTGATGCCTAAAAATCCTTTCTTCCACAAACACTTTAACTGCCCTCTTCTACTAAAAACAAAACCCAACATATTGTAAAAAGGAAGAGGTTCATTTAACTATAAAAGGGAAAAAATGAAGGCACGTGACTTTAAATTCAGTCCCACAATCCTTAAGAAAAATAGATTTTTTTTTTGCTTTGTGTGTGTGTGTGTGTGTGTGTGTGTGTGTGTATGTGTGCACGTGTGTGTGTGCACGCTTGCATGCACGGGATTTTGCATGAAGTATGAAGTCCATTGGACAGTTACCAAGAGAAGCTAGAAGAGAAAATGGGAGAATTTGGGACAGAGAGAAGAAAGGAGGGGAAATGGAGGCCTCTCTTCAGCTTTGTGTCACTGACAGTCTTAAAATTTGGCTGCTTTCGGGTCCAGAAAACAATTCACTTGTCTTGGTCTGGAAAGTGCCCAGTTATAAATATCTCCAGTTAATCATGTTACAGCTTTCGGTGTTTCCCTTTTCCCTTCCCTCCAGCCAAATGATTTTCTTTTTTAAAAAATATCACAGTTTTTAAAAATTATTTTTTCAATGTTGAAAAAATATGGAAAAGCTATTGAACAGCCTCAGGGCGCACTGCCTCTCCATCTTCACAGTGAGCAGATGGATGGACGATCCAGAGTCAAAGAGGAGGCGGGCAGCAAGAGCCCTTGTGCTGAGTGGTCCCTTGCTTTACCTCCTGAGGCCGGGGCCTTGGCAGCGCCCGCAGCCTTGTTTTCTGCTTGGATCCCACCCCCTCCCATCCATGGAACGTGGGCTGCTGAGAAAGGCAGAGCCACGGGAACTGGAGGGTCTTCGAAGCAGAAGGTGAGGGGGACAGGGGCGACCCCGCCAGGCACTGTTAGCTGTGTGTGCTCTTGGCAGCCTTGCCTCTGGATGGAGAAGCTCTGGGGGCCCTGGGGGGGTCCCCCTCACACCTCACTTCCTGTGACCTCGCCACCTTCACGCCTTTCGGCAGAGCTGGCCCCACGTTCCTAAGAAGGCAATGATCCAAGATAGAGAGGCAGAGCCAGCCGGCTGTGTTATACAAAAAAGGGGCTATAGACAGCGGGATTTCAGAAACAAATTTAACTTTGGTTTTCCGACTTTTTCAGACCATAAAAATTAAAGCAGGGCTTCGGTGACTTCCGTCATCTGAGAGCTGTTATGTTTTCCTCATTTGGCAAGGCTAAGGCAGGGGGGGAGAGAAAAGGTTTCCCATAATTGGTTGAAGACACAGGGTGGTAAAATGCTTCCACACTCAAACTCACAGTCCAGTGTTTTTGACATTTTATAAATAGCTTTTTTTTTTCTCTAAAAAAAGAATAAAACAAGAACAATCCCTTTACTTACTCATCTGAAACAAAATAAACAGCAGTGGGTACAAACTTCTTCTTGTAACAATTACAAAAACAACAATATAATCCCAACTTTTAACACGCATCTTGAATCAGTTATTATTTTTTTAATCTCAAAACTGCAGCATATCCTTAAGGGCAAACTTTTCGATTAGTTTTTTTCTTTTTTTCTTTTTTTAAATAATGTCTTCACCAAAAAAACAGTCTTGTACCAATAAAATGCATTCAAAAATAGAAAATATTACACAACAAAAATATGTATCCTTCCTTTCCAAAAAAGATTCTTCACAAAAAAATGTAGAAAAAATTCCAACAATTTTTTCCCTCTCCTAAACATTAACTTTCAGTCTAGGGCACAACTATTTATTGATTTAAATGTCTGTTTTTGCATAAGATATGGAAGATGCAAAACTTTACTGTATTAGGATTGTAACATAACATCCACTCCCACCCCATTCTAAAACAGAACAAAACCAGAAAAATCCAGCAAATATTCAGCAAATAATAATGAGCCAGTTGGCTAAGAGAAGTGACTGTTGTTTCGCCTTTCTCTGTCCATGTGTGTGTGGCAGCTGGGGAAGAGACCAGGCTGGCTTCAAGCACTTTATTAGCACACGTTGATCTCAGCGAATCCCTTACAGTCTTCCATGTTGTGGGCCCATCACTGCTAAGCCTCAGAAGAGCATGAGGCCCGTCAGAGCACTGTGTACATCTGTACTGGGTACATACATTTTTACAAACCCTTCTCAAGTATTGAGTGTACGCACATGTGTGCGTGCGTGCGTGCGTGCGTATGTGTGTATAGCTGAAGCCCATGATAAAAAGTAACCCAGAGGTCTGGTGGTATAAAGAAGGCAGGGGTACTCCCTACTTCCTCTCTTCCACATTCAACTTGCTTAGGTTTTTATTGGAACTATGAAAAGATCTCACCTCAGAAAGGGCTGGGCTGTTTTCCCCACACACTTTGACTGGGTTCCCCTTATAGTTCTCAGCACTGTAGCTCACACTGTGCTTTTCTTACTTGACAGTATTTATCTCTCATGTGAGATATAGCTTTTAGGTATATTTTGTATGGACAGATCATTTTTCATAGCTTTTTTTTGTATGTGTGTGTGTGTGTATCCTGTTACTTACTTGTTTGCTGGTTTTTTCTTTGGGGTTTTGTTTTGTTTCGTTTCATTTCTGATTTTTAAACAGTGAAATGTGTCCAATTTTATTTCCAGTGCATTAAACAAAATTTAAATTAAAAGAAGAAATAAAACTTTCCCCCTCATTCTTCTAAAGGAAATGACTGATAAAGTACATTATAATAAAATCAGGCATTACCAAAAGAAAAAACAATAGCATCATTGTGCAACCTCGAACACATCAAAGGAAACAGACAGACAAGGCTTGCAGAACGTAAGCATGAAGAAGCCA
The DNA here is from genome assembly GCA_902729485.2 of Mus minutoides. Classification (NCBI taxonomy): domain Eukaryota; kingdom Metazoa; phylum Chordata; class Mammalia; order Rodentia; family Muridae; genus Mus; species Mus minutoides. The sequence goes on from LR749762.1 coordinate 674,258, forward strand.
TGCTAATACAACCCCAACTATGGTGTGACGGCAAGCACTGGTTAAAAATAGGTAAGGCTACTCTTTGATTTCTAACAACATAGTCAACCACTGCTCTCCAGTCTTTTCTCCTCAGCTTTACTCACTAGAGTCTGTTTATGTTTAAAATGAGCAAATTTGTTTTTATATTTTTGGTCTACAGTAGAATTACATATTAACAATATAATAAAAAGATATTTAGGTAACAGGTTGGTACTGCATCCATGTGGGAAAATAGAAAAGAGAGCACTCAACTAGACATAGCAATTGGACTCTATTTTTATAAAAATAACAATAAATGTAATAGAAATTATATTCAGGGTAACATTAAATTGAAAGTAAGAATAGAAATTTCTATTTGGGATAATACAAACTTCTGACAAACTATACCCTAGAATTGCAGCCTCAAAATCTTTCCCATGATTCTACCTTTCCACTCTCACTCAAGATTCAAATGGAAATGGAGACAAAATGAAAATAAAGTTGATAGATGTCTGAGCCAGCCAAAAATTCCAAGTTATCAGAGCTGATTATCAAGATATTGGGATCATCAAGATACTTGGGAAATTGTTCAGCCCTCAGGGGGCTAGCCACTAATAGTATTTGCTTGGTTTTAATTTTGAAAAAGCTACCAGCCTACTAGAAAAGAGAGAAGCCAGGGAGTCAAATAGATCTTCTGGTGCCATTCATGAGATGAAGTTTAGGTCTGGTTGAGAGGACATGGCAGTAAGACAGAGAAGAGGAGAGAGAAGAGACAGGTAAACTTTGGGAACTACCTGCATCTGTTTGCTGAAACGCAGGAGCTTCCTTTTGTCCTAAGCATCCTTTAGGACGAGCTGCACACTATGTGTTCTAGGTAAATAGGTGTGAAATCCAGACTCTGGCTTCCATTAGAGCTGGGCCAGTTTAGTGTGTCTCCCTCCCTATCACCCATTGCTGTTCACCAGTGATGGACAGAGAAGGCCAGCAAAACTGTCAGGGCAGAGGCTCTTTACTAGATATCCCTAGCTGATGAGCGATTAATGAACTTAGGATTCAGTGTTGGAGAGAAACAAAGAGAAGTAATTGTTGGATTTGGTAATAAAAAATGTGAAGTTTCCTTTAAGAGGAAGGAAACAAGTAGATCTAGGAGGGAAGGGAGGAAGGAGGGAGGGAGGGAGGGAGGGAGGGAGGGAAGATGTAGTGGTGAGGGAGATCATGTCATCAGAACACATTACTTTGGGTTTCTTTTAACTTTGAGTTGTCCTTGTTAAATTTCCCCCTCTCATTCAGTTGCTCCAGTTTAAAGGAGAGGACAGAATCTAGTGCAAATATCTTCAAATCACAGCATTTCAGGGGCAGTGTCCTATCCCTTCATCTCAGACCTCTTTAGAAGACAGGGGCAATGGTCTAGACAAGCCTAACTGAGTAAATGACTTGCTACAACAAGAAGGCACTATCACAACAGATCTACTTCCAAGTAGTTCCCTTGCTGTGGCATGAACATTTCAACAACATCAGCCATCACAGCAAGGCCACACTTAAGCTTCTCGGCATGTGACTCCATTGGTGTGTTGTCTAACAGCCTCATAGGCCACTGCCATCGGCCCTGGGCACACGGAGCCTTGATCTGCTCTTGACTCTGCTACTGCCCAATGATCTCTCACCAGCGGGCCCTGTCTGGCTCTAAATGACTTAGCTCTCTCCCTTCCATGGACATTTCTGTCTACAAGCCTCCAGGCTACAGACGAGTCTCACGAGGCTCACAGTGCCAAGTAGTACTGCATATGTTTTTCATACAGACTGTTCGGAAACCCCTCTACTACAAGGTCTGTAAATACCCCTGTGAACAGAAGGTGAACTCTGTGGACCACTGCAAGTGTACCCTCAGGCCTGTTATGGTACTTCTGCCTGGGAGAAAGGAGGCTGGGCTCTCAAGAAGAAAATCTTTGGTGACGGAACGGGAGTGGATATGTAAGTTTCAAGAAAAACTTGTCCCCAATGCCTCAAGCAAAGTTAAGGTGAGGCTGTTCTAAAGGTCAGCTGCTCCCTCTCATCACTTGGGCTGGGTGACTGCATGTCCTGTTAGTGCTTTGCCCATGCATTCCCAGGCCTCTGCTCTGGGCTCTGACTCAGGAGTCCTGTTTAAATACAGGCAATGCTTTGAGTTCTCCTAATTTGCTGCTTAAGTTAGTTCTGAATGGTCTCTGTAGGGTGAAACTAGCAAGGCTGGCACTTTTGTATATATACAAAGAAACTCTGACATGGGAAGGTAGAATGAGACCTACCATAAGGAGGAAGGAGAAAGCATCAGATTGATAATCTATTAAAGAGGCCTCAAATGGAAGTTTTCCACACTGATCCCCTCAGGTGGGACAGTGTTCAAAGAAACTCAACATTAGCTGTTTACATGGGCTGTGATTCTTAGCGAACAAGAGTTTTCCAGAGCTGTCACCCGGGACTCTGAAGGAGTCCCTCAGCATCCCCACACTTGTTTGAGTCACCACACAGTCTATTGCTCTTCCTGTAGCACAAGGTTCTCTCATTAGTAAGTATGAAAGCACTATCAAACCCCGATTGCTTCTAAGATTTAAAAAGGCAATAAATGTAAATTGAGCACAGAAAAGTTGGGGGGGGGGGCAACAACTTTTAACTTTTAGGCACTATATCAAGGTCTCTGCTTAAGGATGGTCTAGGATGGAGCAGCTCCGGGACTCTGAGGAGACGTCCAACCCTTTCTCCAGTTTTCCAGTTGGCCTACCTTGTGTTAGAGTAAGTCTTTCCCCTCACGGCGGGCAGTGGTTATTGCACTGATCCCCTATGCCACCTCACAGGGCTCTACCACATGCATGGCCATCCTCTTTGGTTAGCCAGAGATCTAGGTCTTACCACGATAGAAAAGTATGCCCAGAGTGACAGGATATCTGAACACAGACACTATGACCCCAGGCACACTGGGATAGGCTGCAGTGGGGGAGTTTCTGTCACCTGTGAGCCAAGATGAAGACTTCATGTCACATCAGCCAGCTTCCTCGCTCTTGGGACTCTTATTGTAAGCTGAGTTGGAAACAAAATTGGACACAGTTCTTCTGAAATATCCTCCATTTGCTGTCCTAACCCACTGCCATACAATAAGAAAATGGTTCTTTTCCAGCTCAGCAGTTCTCTAGACTTGATCAAGAGTTGGCAAAAATTTCAGAGATTCTCACTCCCTGTGAGAAATAATAACAGAAATAACCTCCTCGTCTGTGATGTGGTCTCCTAGCTTGTTCTTCTCTCCTTACCTAACACACTCTCCTGGCACAATTCAATACAGCTCAGTAGTGCAACACATTGCAGTCACGCTTAGTGCAAACAAAACAAAACAATGAGAAAGAAAGGGGGGGAGGGAGAAAAGATCCCACAAACGAAACAAAAAACAACTAAAAACAACAACAACAGCACAATTACAGACTCAAAGGTCAACCATGAACAGCTCTTGAAGGTGAGCTACAAAAGTGGAAGCAGGCCTTGCCTCAAACTTCCGAGACTCTCACCTCTCTGTTGCCCCTGTTTGTTTCAGCTCAAAGGAGAGAAACAACCAGCTTGTACCTCTGTATTATTCTGTAAAATATGAAGCCAGTAGGCAGAAAAGGCAGGCCTACAGTTGAGTTGAAACCAAAGTTAGAGGAGGGAAACATCTATTCAATGTCAGTAGTGCTTCTTAATGGTTTTATCATGCCAGCTGACTGGTGCTAAGGGAAATGAGGATGAGAGGAAGAGAGCAAGCTTTCCTGGTTCCTAAACTCGGTTCTACATTTAACAGTCTTGGGCCCTTCTTTGTGAGTAGCCGAATCAGCTATTCTTCAAAGAGTACAAGCAAGCAGCCACCTTCCATGACATCAAAGGGTCCATCTTCTAGATGGCTCTCTTTCCCTCCTACCATTCTTCGGAAAAATTTTTTTGATTGTTTGTTTTGTTTGCCTGGCTACAGAGATACAGATCCACATCCACATACAAAGAAGGTTTCCAAGGCCTCCCTCAGAATGATGGACTTTAAAGTTGGCACAAATAACTCCATGCAGAAAGGTAGAAGTATTAAATACAAAGTGAATTATTATACTAGGATACAGAGTCTGCATCCTATCCTCTTCTTGTACCATTCAGTTAAAAAAAGAAAACATCGTTAGTGGGATTCCTTCAGACTTCTTCTGCAGGTTGACAGTCAGTTTGGGATGTGATCACTTGAGTGATTCTAGAGGAGCACTTGGTATGTGGTAACCTCCAGGGTCTGTCCCTTCATCGGATCTGAACTCTCCTTCTGCACATGTGGATCTGCCTGACTGCTCACACCCACACTCCCGCTGGAGCTTGAGGAGAACCGAAAGGAACAAGGATGTTTGGCATCCTGGGGCTTTTTTAAACAAAGCAATTGTAGGTGTTCTCTCTCATCAGCTTCTTACCTGTTTGCTGTGATGGGTGTGGATTTCTGAGAGACTCCACGCTCATCTACTCTGACAACCACGATTCTTTCAACAATGGTGCAAAGATGAATCTTAATTAGATATGCCTAAGCAAATTATCCTTAATGTACATTTCAATAGGCTCCTCTCGAAACCTGAAGTCTAAATCAATGGGACGAAGGATGAAATTTAACTGCTCAAGCATCTTTGGGAACTTTCTCCTGACTTTATTACTGACTTCAAGCCAAGATGTATTCCATGAAGAGCAACGAGTAAAATAGCTAGCTTTGTTTTTAAAGGTTCCCTAGCTGTGAGCTGAAGCACTTCAGCCATTGCAAAACCTTCAGCCATTGCAAAGCCCTAGTCTGTTTTTGGTCATCTGGATGCATACATCACATGCTCTCCTGGAGGGCAGATAAGGAAGAGAGCAGCCAAGAACTTCTAAAACCTCTTCAGATAGTTAGGATAGATGGAAAGAAGCCATGAATCACAGAGGAGTATAGTTGTGTTAATTCTCAGACCTATCACACAGAGAGATGAAGAACCCTGACAGGACCAGTGAGATCATTCTTTGGTAATCCCAAGAATGGGTTTTAGGATTTTAAAATTGAATTCTATTTGGGTCCATTGAGTTATGCCATCCCCCACCCCACTTCCCTTCTGTTCCCTTAACTGAAATTGCATTTATTTCCCAAATTTGAGCCAAAAATGTAAATTATAGCACAAAAGCCAGGTTATAAAAAGGTTGCCAAGCTATCTGTAAGCTAAGCTGAGCTGTACTGAGCATGCGTTGACAAGGGACTATGACCCCTTTCCCAGTGTTAATTTGCTGTTTTTCTCTTTTGTGATGCTAGGCATGGATAGGTGAGTGCTGGCAGCCTAGAGATTTCCTACTTACTACCATCTCTGTGCCAGGGAGGGCCTTAGGAGTGAGGTGGAAGTGGATGTTGCCATGCCAGTGACAATAGGACCATAGAGAGCTTAAAGTGGTCATGACTGAAGTCCCCACCACTGTGAAGGTGGGAAGTTCAGGTGATGTGAGCATTTTACTAATGTGTCTTCCTTTTCCTTTCTGGGAATTCTGTACTGGATACTCACAAGAAACATCCAAAGAAAAGAAAAGAAATTTGTTCCCAGCTTTATTCCAGAAAGGATTTGAGGAGGCCATGATGATTTAAAGTATAAAATCAATGACTTCCATCAGTGGCTGGTTCCATTCTTTGGCCCCAGACCTGTCAGTTTAGGGTAAAGATAGTTTTTCCTCCAAGGACTATGTTCTGTTTTAACTATTCCATCCCCAAAGTGCAGAAATTATTTCCTTCTCAAAGCTCTAAGTGACAGCAGAAAAAGGAAGGTAAGACTTCCATGAGAAATGACCCCTTGATGGGAAACTGAAGGCTTTTCTAAGGGGCAGAAGACCACTCTGGGGTAGAGAACAGTTACCTGACATATGGGGACAGCATCAAATCAGAGTATTAAAATATTTCCCTAGCTTGAGAAGAAAGACATAAAAGAAAACAAATCAACAAACAAACTATAAAATACACATTCCTCCAGTTTCAGATTTCTATGAAGTTATAATTATGCTTAAATCAAGGTTTACAGATAGCAGACAACTGTTTTAATGTGTGAGAGTAGTGTCCCTTTGCTTTGCCATGTTTCACTTTCTTTGAAGGAATTGCATCCATGCACACATGTCCTAATGTCCAGTGCAGAAAAGAAACGTGTTTGCTACCAGCTTCAATTCCAGAACATTTCCTAATCTATATTCACAAAAACTAAAACTATCTAACTGTAAAATGAGATGCAGGTTTTCTGAAATGTGTTGGGGAGGGGGTATGCACGCTGGTTTTTTTTTGTTTGTTTGTTTGTTTGTTTTTTGTGATTTATTTTAATGGATAAAAGAAGAAAAAAAATCACTTCCCAATCTCTCAAATATATAGTATAGTGTTTCTGACCATTATTTTTGCTGCATTAGTTACTTTTCGGGCTGTTGGTGCTCTTGACAGGTGTCAGCTTGCAAAAACAGGAGGCTCGTGAGCAAGAAGAATTCACACCCCTGAGCCTCTAGAATACTAAACAGGATTTAGACATTCATCTGGGACTTAAGAGGTTGTGGTGAGAAATTCTGGGTCTCAGGGTTGGATCGATTTGAGAGCTTGAAGGAACAATGACCAGAAGGCAGCCTGGATCAACTGGACCAACAGAGATCTTCCTGACCCAGCTCTCTCCCATTCCACAGTGTACTTGAGATGATAGTGTTTGGTGATTCAGAAGAGTCTTCTACCCCTTTAGAAGGCAATGCCAAAGGCAAGGGAGCTCCAGATACAGAATACGTTCAAAAGAGATGGCAGGAGCCCAAATGGAAAAAGAAAGAAGCAAGGGTAAAACTCGGTGAGAGGACATAGGAAGGAAAAGAGATTGGAACATTGGCCTAAGATAGATAGATGCCTGATAGATGCCCACCTTAGCGAGGCTTTTGAACTGGACATTTATCTCATTGCTCTCTGTGGGAACTGATGCTATAAACTGGTTTAAGTCAAAGTCTGGATCAAGCCTCAAGTCAAGCAACAATACATTTTTTCATATGAAGTGTGGATTTTGAGTGTCAAGGTAGAGCAAGAAGTGAGTGCCTGTGTACTCCAAATTGTGCCGTAGACTCTCCATCTTCATATGAGCAGAGAGGTAACGTGGCAGCACAGAAAGTCACTGTGAAATGACACTGCAAGCATCCCCAAAGGTAGACACCTACAGTGACTTCAGTCTTCTTCACCAGAGTTCTGGAGACCAGACAGCTAGAATTGGAATGAACTCTAGAATTATGGCCAAATGATATAGTATGTATTTATAAACTGAGTACTATACTTATAATTTAATATAGTACCCATTTAGTCTTGTTTTTGTTTTTAACACTTAATTAGGTTTATATCAATTTTTGTTGTAAAACAGGCATTTGATAAACTTCATAAATCCTTTTATTCTTTAATAAATTATCCCTCAAAGTTTCAGACCAACAAATATTTGGTTTTTCAAAGTGTAATACATAAAGAAATTCTCTCAAACTTTTCTTACAGTGTGTTTGAGTGGAAGTGGCTTTTGGCTTGAATAGCTACCAAAGTTATTTTGAAATGGTATCTCTTGATTCAGATTCCTGTAAATCTAGTATCTGGCAAACATGCCATTAGCTAAATATTAGCACAAGCAGAAATAATCAACAAGGGAGTTTTTTTTTCCTCCCTCAGAAATCATCTACTCATACCAAGAATCTGAAAACTGTGGTATTAAAAAAGGAAAGAAGATAAAATACTTATCTTTGGTTTAATGTAAAGGTGAGAGGAATTAATGATCTCAACTAGTACAGTTGACATTTAAAAGTCTGACTCAGGTCCTCCTACTCTCAGATACTGACAACCTTTAAAATCTGCAGCTGAAACGAAGACATGCTTCATTCTGCCCACAAGTCTCAAGTTTATGAACTCATTTAAAGAAAGATGCTAAGAAGAGTGGTAGGAGAAATTCACGAACAGTTAGAGGTCATAATGTAAGATTTTCAGGGGTGGGGAGTGAAGAGATGATTAGGTAGCATGTAGTTATCTTTAAAAGGAAACAAGAAATGAGAAAAATTTTGGTAAGACTCAAGAATAATGGAGTTGGGATAATCTCCCTTGTGCCTGATCACCAAAGGGCCAGCCTCACTACCACACAGTTCACAGTCACGCTTTCCCTCTGACATGTCTTTCATTGAGAACAGATGCTACATAAGTAGTTTCCTACTAGACTCTGGTTTAGCATCATCAAAGGAGACTGGGAATGGAAAGTCCCTTAATGAATGTGAGGATGCTGAGGAGAGTCTGGATGAGTTGGGGGCATGATAGGCATAGCAGAACGTGATGAGACTTGCAGATAATGATTGACAAGGGAAGACTGAAGGAGAGAGTGATATGTTCACACTGAGAAGCCTAAATATTGGTCCATTGTGGGGAGGGTTCCTACTGAGTTTTATCAAAGCTGTTGTCACTTGGTCCTGAACATAGAATGTGGAGAATGAAAGCAGGTTCGGCTAGCTTGATTCTGACTTTCAGGCTTGCAGTGGAAGAGCTGGGGCAAGTGAAAAGTTCCTTAGAAAGCCACCTGCAAGTGCTTCTGTTAGAAGATGGGCTGTCTGATCTCGGAATGTCCCATGGTGGCCTGACTAAAGGAGAAAGCAAGTAGAGATGCTGAGGGCCAGGTAACCAAGCACCACCTACTTACAGATTCCGAAGGCAGAGAATGTCATACATGTTTTCGGGTTCTGTCAATAAAAAGTTCCTAGAAATGTGGTTTTACTTTCAAATAAATCTCTTAGGGAAAAACCCACAGTGTATTATTGCCAAGATGCCTCCAGGGAAATGCTGAAGAACAATGAAAACAACAGCAAGCACAGTGAAGAGAGAGAGCAGACCCTGTATGATCAATACTGAGAGCCAATGTTTGAAGATACAGTCGGGACAGGAAGGAAGGCATGTTCCTGTCTTTGCATCTCACCAAAGCAGCCCTTTGGAAATGCAGCTTATTATAGTTGGTCAGACCATGTGGCAGGCATGCAGCTCCTTGTTTATATTCTTCTGGAGCAAATACAGATGATGGCAGGCCTATACGGGAAGATCACAGGTATGTTCATATGCACTTCTGTTGTTCTTCAGATGTTTGCAGGGCCAACTAAACAAGATCATGTGCAATATGAACTTCTTGGTATTAGCCACAGAAAAATAATTTTTAAAAAAGTTTAAACAGTTTTTCACTTTACTATGTGTGCTATGTCTGAGCTTTAAAAAAAAGTTCTAAAATGTTATAAAGACAATACTGAAGCTGATAATAATATAAAAGGCAGATGAGAGCATTAAATGCACCAGATTAACTGCAGCAGGTGGTGATGGGTGATATATGTGAAAAAATAATATTTCAATCAACTGATGATCAGATTCAAAGTTAAAATGAATATAATGTAATATACTTCAATATAGAGCTGTTATATATAATGTGTATGTTCTAGGTTTCAGAAACACTGCAATGTAGTGTATTGTACGTAAGTAAGCATACCTAAATAGTAACCATAGTTTTCCACAAAGTCACTAGTACTGTTAATTAAAACAATAAAAACAAAAAAACAAGAAATGAACTTTTTTCCAGTAAAAAGAAATTCCTGTGGTTATGGTCACAGACTTCTTTTGGATACAGAAAGACAATATACATTTTAAAAATAATAAACAAAAAAATAGTTGCAATGGTAAGTAGCCTTACTGCATGGGGGAGGGGAAAATGTCGCAAAAACACAAGAGGAATGAAAAGTCCACTGAATTCTGTAAAGCGGAAATAATCTATACATTGAAAGGAAGGAAGGACGGATGGAGGGAGGGAAGGAAGGAAGGGACTGTTTAGTAAAAGAGAGGCATGGGAATGAGAAAATGAAATCCAACTGTTTCCAGGTCACCAAGCCATCAACAGAAACCTATGAAAGCGAAGTCCAGTCATTCAGTATATTATGCTAGAGTAGCATTCTACTTTAATGTCTGACATGGGCAAGAGCCACTGATTCTTATAGATTGCCCTCAAGATACTCCCTGATATTCTATTGGTTTGCTAGATATGGTAAACCACCCATTCCTGGAAAGACTTGGGTGAAGGCCACACTGGTTTCAGGAGACACAGCTTGTGAATGGTAGTGATGTTCTAGAGGTGCAGGCAGCATCAGGGATCTTCAGTTTGGGAATAGGACTCCCATGTGGTTCCTGTGTGTGAGTGTGTGCACAGGCTGGGAGCTGGGTCTTCATGCCTGGGGCTAGACTTATCTATGATCTGTAGACCATGTTCATTCTCTAAAGCCTCGAAGGTTCCAGAGAGGACAGGATAGTCTTTGAGCTCTGACTTAATCCTGGGATGTTTGGGTGTCACCTGCCTGGCTAGGTCCTCTCCTCTGGGAGTCCTGTGAGGTTGCCTGGATGGCTCCCTCTGGTCTGCTTCTGTTGAGTGTGTGTTCTCCACCCTCTTCTGGAGAAAAACAGCCTGTCCCTGTGGGTTTGCTGTGGAGCCAACAAGCTGCCTTTGTTTCTCCCAACTCTGAAATGCTACAAAAAGCAACAGAGTGGGCAGGTGACTGCTTCCTGGGAAGAAAGCCATGAGTCTGAGCACACTGGTAGAAGAGGCAACTGTATCTACGCACCAGGAACTCTGCCGTGTGTGCTTCATTTGAGAGATACACACACACTCAGACAACATAAATATACATAAACATACAAAGATGCACAGTCATGTGCACACACATGTGCGTGTACACACACACATTCACCAGTAAATCCACAGAAGTGTAGCATTTGTTCAAGTTTTTCCTCAAGGGGCTATACACAAACTACTGATGGTTGGGCTACTTCTGAATGCTGTAAAGCCTCATCACAGATAGTGACACACCCAACCAAGGTAACAAAGCAGAAAGCATGGTGTCAGGCCTTGGATTCTAGGTGTATGCTGCTGTCACTGGAGAATATGAATGAAGTTTTGTGGTACAAGCATCTCACACCATGTGTGCACATGGATAAGGTGCACTCACAGACAGACATTCTGGACAGCAGCTGTGACAAACTGGATGGGTTAAGCCACTTTTGTTATTAGCATCTGTGTGCAAATGACAGTTATGCTTTGGGCTATAACAACTGTTGCAACAGCAGTAGAAACAGATGTCTTCTGTGGGGGTTCTTTTTCTCTATGCCTTAGGACTATCAGGATCATGTAAGCACTCTGAATCAAGAAACTTCTCAGTCTAAAAGAGATCCAAGAGACTTGGACTGTTTTCAGGCACTGCTGAAGCTAGGATTTCATGACTAGGGCTAGAGTTTGACTATGATCTGCACATTATGTGTCTTCATTAAAGATGTAAAAGATTTGATTTTGCATTTAAACAAAAGCTCACAAGACAAACCAAATGCACCTCAAAGCTGAGGTGGGATAGAGAGCAGTCTGTATTGATACAATCTCTGTAGAGAGAGAATGCTGTATTTTGAGATTGGGCTCCCTGTTAAGGAGACATTTAAGAGCCATCCAGGCACCTGTGCTTATGTTTAACAGGACTTGCTTCTTAGCAACATGGTTATTTTACATTCAGCCTCGACCTACCAAAGAAACAGAGCAGACAGGAAATAGCTGCTTCCTGAAAGCAGCTGGTTCCCCTACAAGTTTGGTGCCTCCCAGGAAGTCACTGATTCCATAGTCCTCAGTCATGAATAGAGCTTATTTTTGTGATTATGAATCCATTACAAACCAGAAATGTCCCTATCTTCACAGTCTTTCATTTTCTGTGTGTGTGTTGTCTGCTTTCCTCCAGGGTTTCTAACTTAAGGCAATAATCCTACAACCCAATGGGTTTTTTTTGTGTGAAAGTTTCTTAGCTGGGGTTATGCCAGTAGTCTGTGGAGCATAGGTGGGCCCTAAAGAAACTCTGGGGAAAGGGCAGCTGTCAGTAAGCCATATGCTAAGACTCGTGCTCCATTCCTGGGCCTTTTCTAGTCTTCCTTTCTCGAGGAGGAGACATACAGTTCTGAAAAAAATCTTGCGCCCTGTAAGCCTTCATTTTGCTTGTTCACCTTAAAGAGAATGGAGCCGAGCTCTACAGCCCCAAGGGCACTCTGAGCCCCGGATGATGCACATCTCTTCCTGCTGTGGGTTCAGCGTTCAAGCAGAAAAGCATCTTGAGAAACTTAAAGAACTCCGTGGGCTATTTTGCTTGGGTTGATCATCGTGCTACCCAGGGCTAGAAACAATGATGCTTTGGGTTAGTAATTGTGCAGTTTCATAGAAACACAGTCAGCTCAGGTGGATGTTTAAGATGCACTGGAAATGATAACTCCACACACAAAGCCCTTGGGAGTATTTAAGTATTTTCACGAGTGTCTGGGGCATCCTGAGCACCAGAGCAGAGGTGGCTTTTGAAAGTTTGCCCTATGCCACTACCTATTTCCAGGGCACTTAAGAGAACGGTCCCTTTTCCTTACGAAAACACAGAATGAAAGTTGCCAGGGTCCCAGTTGGGAAGTTGTGTCCAGCCCCAGTAAGCTAGCAGCTGGGTCCCTCAAGCACTGTTCGCTCCCAGAAGACTGGGAGTCTGGAACTGGGAGGCCCTTGGGTAGCTTTTTAAAAAAAATCTATCCAATGGGGAGTCTATTGAAATTCTAGTGTCCCCTTTCTTTTGTTTGTCACCAACTCACATGGTTCTGTCTTTACTGTCCTATTTTTCTTTTCTGTCTTTTTTTTTTTCTTAATTCTTTTTCCCCTCCTGGGGGACAAAATTGGCCATTTAAACAAAGTTCTTTTCTAGTGAGTAAAGAGGTTTCTCCGAGCCAGAAATCACTCAAAAGAAAGCCTGCGGACCCTACCCATGGAAAAGGCTGGAGGTTTCCCTAAGTACCGCTTGCCAAACTTCCTAGCTTTGTGATTGGATGTTTTCTGGTTTGGTATTGTTGGGTACTGAATACATTTTGCAATTCTTTTGTTCTCTTCCCCAGAGCTTCCATTACCCTGGACTTCAACTCATTACTAAATTAAAGAATTCTTTTTAGAGGGTTTCTTTTAAGAGTCAAGTCACAACAGAAAGGGCACCCACCCTGTGTTCTCTTTCCTCCCAGGGCATCTCCTGTCTGCTCCTGGGCTATACCTTTTTGTTCCCTTAGCTGCAGCTGCACACTGGTCAGGGCAGCACTGGCCTGATGTGATCTCCTATAGCATCACATACCTCACATGGCTAGCCCGAACTAATCAAAACAACTCCCTCTGCAACATCAGGGGAAGGCTCTGAAAGGGCATTATCTGCTATGCATCCTTGCCAGGTCGACCTCCCTGCCATCATTCCTCAAGACAACAGTGTTGGGGGTATCTTGGAGGACTGCAACAAGGAACTTTCCTGTGTCTTCCTGGGGACCTGAGGGCTTTGATGAGGCACACATTTCTGGTTTAACTTCTACTGCTGAAAGAAAACAGTGCTTTGGGGCATAAGCAGGCCATATGATGGTAATAGGTGGTGTGTGAGATGGAAGCACACATAGATCCTGACAGGGAGGGAGACTGATGTGACACAGGCATGCCCACTCTACAGTCTCAGACACAGACTCTCCCTGCTCATGGATTGGAAATAGTTTTCTTGGTCCTTACATGATATTATGATATATAATAAAGTGTCTCTTACTTACAGAAAAAGAAGGCAAGCCCAAGTCTTTCTAAAGCCAACAGTGACTGTGACCTCCTAGATAGGGGAAAGGGGAATGATAGATAGCTTCTGGGGCATGAGCCAGGATTACTTGCCACTCTCTCTCCTGAGGGCAAAAAGACCTGGGATGGGAGAGGCTGCAGGAAGATAAGTTCACACAGTGAAAATACTTCTATAAAGATTTTAGTTTAGGATTACTAGGTGTGTGTGTGTGGGGGGGTGTTTCTCAGTTGTTTTTGTTTTTTATTGTAGAGCTGAATCATATCCTTTAGTTCTAATTATTGTCTTTTGTGGGATATATTTTACACAATTAGGGGCTCTTTTTTTGTACAAATGCTGGTACTATTTTGTTTTTGTATTTAACAAATTTCTTGTTTAAATCGTAGGTTGATTTTTTAAAAAAAAATTATACTAGTATTCTTTTGAATGCCAGCACTTGTTCTCAAACTTCTCAAGAGGTCTTCTGCCTGGAACATCTGCTTCTATCGTGTGTGAGCGTGTGCATGTGTGTGTATGCACACTTGTGCAAGTGTTCCTGAATACTAAAATGACCTATTTTTTGTCTGTTTTCTAGTTTTAAAAGAACTGATAGCATCCCATTTTAAAAACGATAGGACTGAAAACCAAAACACGGCAATCTTTCTCATCTCCTCTTATTTGTGATTGATAATTACCGAGTGTGCCTGGGCAACCCTGGAAGCATCTGTAACCTTTGGAAGTAGGTGCAGACTGGCTTATCTTCTACAATGTAGTGCAGTTGGAAAACAGCCCTTGAGAGGCCAGGTGTACAGCACCAGTACTATAGAAGCGTCTTTCCTTTAGAGCTCTGATGCCAATGGAGTGTCCTTCAGTTCTAGAAAGCAGTATTTTAGGTTGGGAGATGTTTGGGGTAAAAACAGTAGGAATGAGCCTGTTCAGTAGGTAGGGCCTGACCAAGAGTTCCTCAGGGATCTCCTCACACGTTTTAAAAGCAGATATTCCCTTTATAGGAAAAGAATGTGTCTCAGAGTTTCAAGTTATCTGGTGTCATTTTCTTTTCTTTTTTAACATGCTCTACAACGAATGTTGGATTTGTAACCCAGTTGCTTAGCTTTTTGACAATGGCACATCGGCATGAAGACAAGCTGGGTTCTTTCAGGAGTAGTGAGCAAATGGGAATAAGACCTAATGGTAAGTTTTCCAGGAAAAGTCTGAGTTCTGACTATTTACTGGAAACACTACTTTGAACGAGCTCCTGTCAACAGTGAGGATGTCTGAAGCTCGGCTTCTGCTTTCTTTCCCGTGCTTTATATGGTGAGTGATTTCATGTCTTTTTTCCTCCAGATTAAAAAAAGAATATCACAACATCAGTTTTTTGTTTTTTGTTTTTTCTTGATGGGTTAAACAACTCATATTTTGAACTATCCAAATGATTCCATGACCTCGTTACCTAATGCTCCCTCTATCGGTAGTACAGAAACATTAGGTCACTCCTGACTTCCAATATTAGCAACAGCAAAAACAGCAGGGGGGAGGGGAGGGAGACCGTCTGCATTTCTGAAGCTAATTTGTAAAACAGGTCACACAAGTTTTTTGGGTGTCCCCTTCTTAGAAATCACTATAAGTGATACTCAGTAGTCAGTTACCCATCCAAAGCCACACTACAACTTCTAGCAAAAAATCCACTGAATTAAGCACCATAAGACCAACGTCAACGCCACAAATACTCCAGTTGCACAAACTACTAAACATCACAAAGAACTTATGGAAAAGATTCAAGTTAACCAATTGTCTAAAATATATGAATAAAATCAATTTAGTCATTATAGAGTTGCTTGCCTTGGAAAATTTTCCCTCGTTTGCTGCATTTTTTTTTTTTGGTAAATAAAATGCTAACAGGAAAATTAGGAGGAAAATAGAATTAAAATGTAGAGCAATTTAGAAAAGAAAATCTCTCCTTTTTTTTTTAAATGTAGTTTTGTGTTTCTGTGTTATTGGAATAGTTACTTTTCCTTTTAAGTGTACTAAAACATGGCCAGTCATAAAATTACTTAGTGAGTATTAGCTAGGTTTTAAAAGTCCTATTTTTTTTAACCTGGAATCCCTTTAGGACTCTGTATGTAATTGGAAAACCTTATGATTTCTTGATCAAGACCAAAGAGAGAAATCCCAACTAGAAAGAGCAGCATCCGGGATGATGCTGGAGATTCATGGCCTTTTGAAAGTTGGATGTTAGCACAGAGGAACTGTTAATTCCCCCCAAAAGCAAGAGTCAATAATCAATTAAAGAAAGATCATCCTACTCGGCCCTGTGAGCCATGGTGGGGAGTCAGAGGCCATGAAAGGAAGGGAGGAGTTTTGGCATCAACCACTGTGGTTTGTAACAGGCTTCTCCAGGGATGCCCACACAGTGCTCTGAGAAAGTGGGGAGGCAGGGGAGAGGCATGAGGACCATGAAGGAAACAGACCCCTGTGTCAAGATCTCTAGACTGCTAGTGTTGCACCAGAGGAAAAAAAAGCAAGGTTAATGGAACTCTAGAAGCCTAAGAGCTCAGTGAAATTTTGGAGAAGGAAGAAATCTGCTTCTAAAAGAGCATGCCTCTCCCATGACAAAGGACAGAATTCTAGATGGATGGGTGATAACTCTTCAGCGGAGCGGCCACTGAAGCCTGCTAGAAGTCAAAGATCTACGCATCGCAAACGGAGCAGCAGTTGAAGTTACAGCAGGGCGGGTGGGCCACAGAGGCCCTCAGCAACCCAGGCAATACTTTAAAATAATAAAAATTAAGAAAAAAAATATGAAGAAAATATCCTTCCTCTCTTTCAAATATAACTTTAGTTGCCTTCTATTCTTTCTATCTGGAAGCAGTATCGCTAACCTTAACAGTCTTGACTTACCAAAAAATATATATATATGTGAGACAAAGTAAAGGAAACGGCGGCAGTGTATGCGGAACCAAAAGGAGAAAAAAAATCACTTTTAACAATCTCACTTTTTTGTTTTTTTTTACACAAATACTGTTGTAAATATATTAAAAAAATCAGCATTCTATCTGGTAAACATCACTTTTGCCCCTCTATAAATTTTTGAATTAAAAAAGCCTCAAGAACTTTTACTGTTCCCCCCACCCTCCATTTCTCTTTCTTTTTCTCTTCCACAAGAATATATCCTGACACTTTTTTTTTTTTGCAAAGATTGTTGGAAATAATCCTTCTCTTGTACCTAGAAACATAGGTGCAAATCTGTAATCTTTGTTTTTCTCTGCATTCCTGCCTTTCATGAAAGTCCCTCTCGATTGTGCTGAGGCTGGGGCTCAGCCAAGACACTGAATAAATACGACAGCCACTGTTGCTTGTCCGAGTCTTCCTGGCTTCTGCTGACCGGGGCGGGATGTGGAGGAGGTGGGCCAGGGTGTGTGGACCAGGCAGACCTGGGGGAGAAGCCTGCCACCCTGCCTTTGCTGACACCACTGGGCTCACCGGCTCCTCCTATCCCAGAGCCCTTTAATGACATCAGACAGCGAGCGTGGTAGGTGGGAACAGCAGGGCCTTTCCTCTGGGTTTTCAACCAGAAGTGATATTCCACAGTTTAAACTGCTTACTGTGAAGTCCAAGTGGCCAGAATAAGTGAACTGTTCTCTGAAACACTGTGAGCGGTGTAGTTAAAGACAGCAGGCCTTTACAGCTCCTAAGAAACTCTGTAGTGCTCTTCACGAGTGGAAAAACAATTTTTCTTTTTTTTTTTTTAAACATTTTTTTAAAACTTTTTTAAAAGATTTTTTTTTGTTTCTTTTTGTGTGTGTGTGTATGTGTGTGGTTTTTTGCTTTTTTTTTGTTTTGTTTTTGTTGTGTTTTTGTCTTTTTTTTATTTGTTTGTTTTTTGTTTTTGTAAAGAAGGGTTGTATTTAGAGGCCAGTAGCTAGAGATCCAACCAGTGGACCTCCTGAAGCACTACCAGGCCTTAAGGCCACCATCCAAGGGAGACTGGGAAAAGTATTATCCACCCAAGCCCCCGGAAATGTAATGTACCAGCAGGCAAAAAACAGTTCTTCATGTAGTACAAAATGAAACGGAACAGAAACAAAAACAGAAAGTAAAAATGAAACCAAAACATTTCTTAAATTCTAGTGCCATAGCTTTTGTCTGTTTGTTTGCTTGTTTATTTCATTTGTTGTTGTTTTGTTTGGTTCATAAGAAAGAGAGAAAGGTACTACTTATCCGTCAGACACATGCATCCTCATGTGGTCGTTGAACTGCTCGATTTGGTCAAACTTTGCTGGGCAGACGGAGCAGACGTAAGTGGTCCCCTCTGTGCAGGCCACCACGCCTGGTGGACCCGCACGGGCACCTGGAGGGGTGCCTGCGGGAGGGGTCCCGTTGCTGGCACTGTGCAGGGCCACGTGTCGCTCCAGCAGGGTCTTGTGGGAGAACTTCTTTTTGCAGATGTAGCACTCGTAGGACTTCTCCCCGCGGTGCAGGCGCATGTGCACGTTGAGGGAGCTCTTCTGGGTGAAGCGCTTGTTGCAGATGCTGCACTGGTAGGCTCTCACTCCGGTGTGCGTCACCATGTGCTTGATAAGGTAATCCTTCAAGGAGAAGGAGCGCCAACAGATGCTGCACTGGTGGGGCTTCTCACCTGGCGAGGCGGGAGGAAACAGCCAGCAGGAGAGAACAAGACACAACCAGAGTGGGAGAAGGAGAGACAGGAAAACAAGACAACAGCAAAGAAAAACAGAAAGTAAAAAAACAAAAAAGTAAAAATTGATTGTTTTATGAATCATCCTTGATTGGAAAGATCTAGGCCTCTCTGGCCTCCTTTTCAGAGCAAACTTGTTTTAACAATGCCAGGAGAGTCTAGAGTTTTCCATTTCCCCATGACCAGAAACTGCTTTCTAGTTAAGTATGAACATGCAACCACCCAACTCTTCAAAGTTCATTTGGAAGAAAAACCAAGAAGCTACTTTGAAGGAGTCATTCTCAGTACCATTATTGAAGATATACATACTTCCAGTTAATATTATCAAATAAATATCAGAGTTAAGAGAAATACCTTTTGCTATAGGGAGGGATTTGCTATAGTCATTGTGAAGTGAGAATATTGGCTTTAAAGTTGATTCTTTTCAGAAAGTCTCCATTTCCACTATTCGGCCTAGTAAATGCACACATTATTGACTGATTGAAGTCTTCCTGAGAATGAGCTGGCTATTGTGTGTTGACTGCACTGGCCTGCAGGTTGACCTCTCTGGCTATGACAGCTGAATGGATGGTAGGCAACCATTGCGTCTTGAGCCTTGTTCAAGCACAGGCACCAACACCCTGTGGGCCATCATAACAAATCACCAAGAGCCTCTGAGGTTCACCGTCCTGCTTACCTCCCTGTGATGGCGTTGACATGAAATACACATGGAATCACTTTGTAGACCACCAAGGGCGGTGTGGGAATATTTGTATGGCATCCTTATTACAAGGCTACATCCTCTCCCCATTAAACGGTTCCATATGCTTTTTGAACTTTTAGGTCAATTTCTAAAATAGTTTTTTTTCTGTCTATTTTTTTTTTCTTAGCCAGCTGACACAGCCCTTTCTTCTTGTGTGTTTACTGCTTTGTCTGCCATTGGCTCTGAAACCAAATCATCTAGCTAGCTAAAAATAGTAAGGTAAGAATAGTCACTGGATGGTGACATGGGGGAACCCTGAAAGTACATGGGTCTGGGACATCACTTTGGATAATTGTTTAAAAGACTTGCTTTTTTTTTTTTTTTAATTAATATTGATTCTCAACACTTGCTGTTTTCTGATTTTGACAGAGAACAAAAACTCTCTAAAGTGTATGATCTACCTCTTCCATCTCATTACTGACAGGCCAAAGTAGGCATCTGCCTCAGGGTGCCTAAAGCCCCAAGCCTGAGACCTTCTCAGAGAGTGTGTAGCAGGCCAAGGGATTTCCTCCTTGAACTTGAGTCTGAAGGATGCTGAAAACCAACACCCATGCACTGATTGTTTATTATGTCAGGTTCTGGATCAAATGCTTCATATTTATGTTTCATCTTATGGAACTTTCTCTAATTAGACAATTTTCTTGGTATTTCTAACATAAGGGACCTTGAATGAAAGCACTCTTACAAGGAAGTATGAAGTGCAGGATCCTAGGGCTAAAAGAGAAGAATTTAATTTTTAGACTAAAAAAGGAGAATTTGGGGAAGGCTTATTGCTCGAGCTCAGCCTATACACAGTGTTTACATTTGCAGTTTCTGTAAATGAGGGATTCCCTTGGAGAAAAGCATGTATGTTATTTTTAGTTGAGGCACTGCTGTCAGCTGTAAACATGCTTGCAGCTCAGCTCGTCTTTGCTGTCCTTGTGTCCTCAGAATAATTTACAGTGGCTACGAGAGGCTGGCCAACTATCTCTTAAACCATGCCCACTCATCTTTCATGGGAAGCGTGTGTGCCTTAAGTTGCAGACGGTATTTTGGCCTGTTAGGAAGGTGAAACTGTTAAAATGCTCTTGCTGTTTGAACAGTCACCTTCTGACTGCTTTTCCTCCAGGCAAGGTCACCAATCAAGGCTCTTTACGTTCACACCCTTCTAATCCCACTACAAATCCATTCTTCACAGTTGTCACCCTTCTCCTAAGTGGCATATATGCATTGGTTGTTTGTATGCATGTAGTATGGTTATGCCAGTAATTATCTGTGTGACCCTGGACTTCTCAAATGTTTCCATCTCTCTGGGTTTGATTTGCCTTCTGTAAGGGATAAATTGGACCAAGCACTTGCTATGGCTCTGTGGATTTACTGGTCTTCATCTCAGGGTGTTAACAACCCCTGAGATCTCTAGTCCTGGCCTTGCCAGCAAATGATCTGAGGGCAACCTGCTTAATCACTCAATGCTTGGGCAGTCCCCCACTTTTAAATAGGACAAAGTACCCAGCTGTCTGCCCTACCACAGAAAAATGGGGTGGTTGCTAATGAGCAAAGTCTGCACAAGGCACCTAGGCGCTGGTCGGAGGAAGGTGCTCTCTATAATTACCACAGTTCTGGAATGGCGGGGCTGAGCATTTCAGGGACTGCCTGAATGATCTGGGTGTATTTTCTTATCAGTCATCCTCCCACACTTGCCCTCGGTACATGGAGAGATTTGAAACAACATCAATCAGAAGGAATAATAACATTTCCTATCCACTTACTCCCCTACATATTACTTAGAGCAAACCTTAAAGGAAATGGGGTACTGTTCATGAAATGAGTGGTCTGTAGACTGTCACTCTGCAGGTGGAGAAATCTGAGGTTAAGATGATAAATGGTCTCAGATGGCATTCTGGGCTGGCGCCTAAGGTCATGTCTGCAAATATCGGTTGTTAGGAAGTGTCACAAAATGCAAAGAGGATATGTGAACTATAACATAAAGGGCTATGGGCACAAGGAGCCCCTTCACTTTAAAGTGATCCGTTCTGGGGAAGGAGTCTGATACGAATTCCATTTCTTGGCTGAGTGACTTGGGTATGTTATCAAAGCTTTCTAAGCCTTGGTTTCCTTATCTAGAACTTGGTAATGGTTCAAAAAGTTCACATGTATGAACTTGTTTTGAAAATTAATAAGAAGGTACTTAGCCCTGAGTATAGGTCATTTTAAGGAAAACTAAACTGTTGAATCCAGCCTGCAGGATCTGAAGCTAGAGTAAGCCATCTGAGAAATCACTGCACTGCACAGGAAAGCGGATCCTGAGTTAAACAGAAGCCAAACCAACTCGGCAAAAACAATGTTTCAGCCGATCCCTAAAGCAGGCTGCTTTACTGACACTACCAAACAAAGGTGGAGCACGTGGTCTGCTCTTAGTTATACACGGCAGTGAAAGAGGCGGCTCCACACACCAACATGGAGCATAGGCAGGGGGACGCCTACCCTTTTCTTTGGGTGAGCATGGTGGGGGTACTTGGGGGTAGGGGTGGGGTGTCAGAAAACCAAAACAGGATGCTTGGTGAGTATTAAAAAAAAAAAAAGCAAGGAAGTCTGAGGAAGGGGAAAGAGAGGTTTCTGAATGGGAAAAAAAATGAAGACTGGACCAGAAAACAGGAAAAGGCTTGGTCTGAACAGCAGGAATGTGGGTGACCCAATGGCATGGTGACTTCACTGGCTGCACAGTTACTCTCGGTGTCTGGTGAAGAGGGCATGGAGCGGGAGGTCATGGGTGGCGTGCTATGCTGACCTTTCTGCCTATTCCTTGCTGACTGTCTGGGGGGATTGCCAACTGGGGACATATACATTAACACTGCTGCAGCTCATGGACAACTCAGATATGTCGGTGAAAAGCAGAATTTTAAATAACTAGGGGAACAGTTTCGTATATTCTCTGGCTTCTTACATCATTGTGAGTGTAGTGGATTTTAACACTCCAGAAAATGGTATCTCCTGTCCCTTTTGTGCTGACACCTTCAAGACCCCAACAAATGACAGCCAAGAGTAAGATAAGCTCCCAACCCTGCTAACTCCCCTGCCACCATCAACAGGCCCTTGATCGTGCTGGAAAATGCATGGCGTTTCTGTAATATATATTCCTAGGTGTTAGTGATAGTTATAACATTTATAGTCAAGTGCTTCTGTTTCTATTACTCAATCCTCGGTTAATTTATTATTAAGATCCCCCCATCCCAAAATTGTGATTCCAGTTCAGCCTAGTACTTAAAGTCACTTAGGTACAAAGAGGTAAAACTGAGGCTTTCCTCCTCTGAACACATATTCACCATGTTGAGAGATTTAACAGTTCATCTCCTATGTGGATGGTAATAGCATTGTCTTGTGTCTCTCTTAGTAGCCTACTGCTAACACTGACATGCCTCAGAGATTACTCCTTCCCATTGAATTTATGGCTGAAAGAGCTGAGTTTCCAAAGAAACATGCAGAATTATCTTCCGTGCAAAGGATATCAATGGGCTGAAAAACATCACCAACGGATGGGCTGTTGATCACATGATTCAGAAAAAAGCCAACGAACTATCATTTGTTGGTGAAAAGCCACAAGTGGGAATATAGATACTGCACAATATATTCTAAAGCTATTTTTCTAAAAGATAGAAATCTAAAAGTCGTGCAGAGAAAAGGATGCATTTATGTATAAGTTCCTTGAATTAAGTTCTCCTGGAAAGCATGTCCACATTTTTGAACATTCATTTACATACTCACTCAACAAACATTTGCTAAGCAACTACATATGCTAGCCCATATTCATTTATAGATTTTTTTTTTTAAGTAAAATGCCCTAAGTTTGGATCTTAAAGGAAAGTTCCACCTGGAGTTTCCAGATAAATTCTATAACACCCTGTTGTTTGCCCTGGTATCCATGGCAACAGCAAGGTCTAACCTTCGAACTCCCTCCAGCTCTGGCTCTGGGCCCTGCCCATGCCTTTATTTTGACCTCTGTTTTGTCTCTTGATGGGAGGAGAAAGAACCCTGCTATCTTTGTCCCATGCTATCTTCCCTTTTCCCTAATTCTTTTGCTTCCATGTGCAATATTGAAATATGGATGGATTTTCCAAACTGCCAGTGGCAAATAACTCTAGGAGAAAGGGCAAAGGGTACAAGAACTAGATGCCTAGTTGGCACATGTACAATATTGTTTCCAGAAGTACCTGCACTATATACATTTAAATAGCTTCAGAATTTATTTAGGAATGTAATCATTTACTGTGTTGTGCAGATCACACTTTGAGTATAGCTCCAGTATGTAAGAATGACTTTATCTATAGCTTTGTGCTTCTGCAATATATAGGTGTGTAAAGCCATTGCTGTTTTTATCACTGGCAAAGGCACTTACTTGGATTAACTGCAGTATTCTTTGGTGACTCTAGAAATGCTTTTATACATTGAAAAGAATTTTGGGTAGGACAAGAGTTTTATGTTGCAAATGTAAGGCCCTGTTTGAATCCGTGAACCAACGGATGCATGTGTTTTCTATCTGACATGACTATAAAAGACACCCACAAAAGAGCAAAGAAAGGATGTATGGATCCAAGATTAGCAAAGTCAACTTTGACTACAGAGAGACTTTCATAAATGCCCCCCCCCCCAACTTCTGCTTATCTTTAATTTCATGGCTGTTAGATCAGCTGTTTTCTGAATAAAAGGGTAAGACTTGAGAGCACATTTGTAATAAACTACTACACAGCTGAAGATGGTGTTTCATTAACTCACTCGATTGGTTTCAGGTTATTGCTGTGTTCGCCTTCGCCCTAGGTAAACACAGTGACACATCACCATCCAGTTTACTTCCTAAATTAAGCACTGAGTCTCTGTGTTTATTTGGAGGTATGAACACTAAGACTTAAGCCACACACTGACTTAACACCATGTCCTGGCTTGGACTGAGGAAGGCAGCGCTCAGCCCAGGCAATGTGCTGTTTCCATTGCTCAGTTCCTTGTTTCTGCCTCTCAGTGCTGCCCCTTTCTTCTAGCCCTCACTCTGGATGTATGTGCTTCATGCCCTATGTCTCTGATTCACACTAGCCTAGTGTGGGGATTAAGGCTGCTCTGAGGAGTGAATTTGTTTTTCTGTATTAGGACTCATGTATGTAAGTATTTCCTGACAAATGATTTTATTTAACATTACTAGTCTAGACTCAAAACTTTGCCAGGAGAGTGACTCTTGGAAGAATTTCAAGTATGATGATCATGTTGCAGTCGTAATTTTAGTTTGAAGAGAACCTATGAGAAGCCATAACCACACAGATGATCTTTATGCCATTGGTTCTCAACTTTCCTAACTCTGCCATCCTTTAATGTAGTTCCTCATGTTCTGGTGACCCTCAACCATCAAATTATTTTCATTACTACTTCATAACTTCAATCTTGCTACTGTTATGAATTGTAAATATCTGTATTTTATGATGGTCTTGGTCAACCTCTGCTAGAGGATCGTTCAAACCCAAATGTGGTCAGGATCCACAGGTTGAGGACTACTGTCTTATATGGAGACATTTCTATTTGCATCCCATCATGGAGCTAAGGAAAGGGCAGCCTCTGAGGTTTGGAGATCTTTATCTCTGGAGTGGTAGGATCCAGGGAATCACTATCTTTTCCAAGTCCTCGGGATAGTATCTTTATGAAACTATCTATTCTCTCTTTAAAGACCCCTAGTTACAGGAGCCCAGTTCCTTTGGAGAAGCAAACTGCTCAGAGCAGTTTGGACTCTTCAACTTCTTTTATGTATTTGAAAGTCTTTCCATAAAGCTTTCAGTGGCCCAATTTTATTTATTTATTTATTTATTTATTTATTCATTCATTCATTCATTCATTCATCTTTGGAACAGAATAAACTTACTTTCTCCTCTCAGCCATGTAAATAATGCTAATAATAGCTATAACTATTTACTATGCTAGGGACACCTTTAAGTCATATTTGTTAATCAATATAGTTCTCAGAGGCAGCACAAGGAAGGTACGTCACTACTATTCTCTATCTATCTATCTATCTATCTATCTATCTATCTATCTATCCATCCATCCATCTAAACCATCTATTTATCTATCATCTATCTTATCTATCTATCTATCTATCTATCTATCTATCTATCTATCTATCTATCTCCCCCCTCCTCCCTCTGGAAATCAAAGTTTAAAGTATTAGGTAATTTCTACCAAGATGGCACAGTTTGGTAGTAGTAGCTGGGCCTGAATTCCAGCCCCAGCAATCTGTCTCCAAAGAGCAAGCTTTGAACCCACACTATGTTACCTCCAACACTCAGGTACTTGAATATAGGTCATGCCTTTCCCATAAAGGATTTTTGAGACTTGGGAATACTTTATCCTTATTACAGGTTCAGCTACACTACTTTCTAAAGGGGCCCCTGGTGGGGTTTCTTTGGGATCTGAAAGTTGACATTATCCCTTCCCTTCTCTGCATCATCTTGCTCTGGTGATCCCACAGCTGGCCCTCCACACCCTGCTGCCAAGCCAGCCTTCAGAGAAGGAGCACTCACCTGTATGTACGAACATGTGCTTGACGTAGTTCTGCTTGGCTGTGAAAGTCTTGTTGCAGAGGGTGCACTCATAAGGCTTTTTGTCGCCTTGCCCACTGGCTGTGCTGTGGCCTGCAGATGAGGCCAGGGGCTGTGGCGCTGGCAGCTGTGCAGTAAAGGTGGACAGGCCGGGCTGGGACACTGTCACAAACTGGGTCTGCTGGCCTGTCAGGGGCTGTGGCAGGCTGAAGAGAAAAGGCTTGGGGCCACTGCCCGCGGGCTGGGTAGTGAAGAGGGCTGGCAGATAGGTGTTGCCAGCGGTGCCAATGACCTGTGTGTTGCTGGTCAAGGTCAGAGGCATCCTCAGGTTGCTGGTGAGGGTTTCTGTCTGGCGTAAATAGAGCTGGGTACTTGGCAATGGCTGCCCGATGGATGTGTTGACTGAAGGCTGCTGTAGGACGCCCTTATCGGAGCTGTTACTGACAGTGATGACTGTGTTGTCCATCTCTGCCTCGTTGCTTCTCTCTGGAGAGGAGGCACCTGGTTCTAGCTGGTTTGGCTGGGCACTGCTCTCAGCTGGGGCTTCTGCTGCCTGCTCAGGTTGGGCGGGTTCTGCCTGACCGTCCCTTGGGGCTGCCGCCCCAAACTGTTGTTCTACTGAGTCAGGGTCGGTGCCGATGGAGGAGCTGACCCCAGAATCAAAGCTTTCACCTTTGGGCTCGCTCTCTGTGCCCTCTGCCTGGTCAGTGTCTTCTGTGCACTCCTCAGACTCATTGCGTTCTAGGATCTGCACCCTTTGCTGCCCATAGTAGTCATAGTCATCTTCCATTTCCTGCTTGATGTGGATGTTACCCACCAGGGTCTGGATGCGCACAGGCCGGGGCTGCTTGCGGCAGTGTGTGGTCTCAGGGGTGGTGGACAGGTAGCGCTCCATTTGCTGGGAGCGCTCATGGATGCGTGTGATCCAGCTGGGGTCTTCCATGTGGTGGTCACGGGGCAGGCCGAGAGCAGTTTCGTGGTGGCTGACCACTGCACCACTGTAGAAGGAGCGCTCGCCGCTGCCATTCTGCATGGAGCAAGCGTAGAGTGCGGAGTAGATTCGGTCCACACTATGCTGTGGGTGGCTCTGCAGGTAGCCTGATTCCGTGTCACTGCTCTGGCCAGATGTGCCTGACTCTGGTGTGCCTCTTGGTGTGTCCTGGCCAGAATCCTGGATGCCTGGGAACACATCGCCCACGTTCTGCGACACGATGCGCGTGCACTCATCTATGACTGTTTTGATCTGCAGGATGCTGGCAGCTGTGAGGATCTGCAGAGCTTCCGACTGTGAGACTCTCAGCACACCGCTGTACATGAAGTCAATGAGCTTTTGCACCGACTGTACAGACACCACCGACGGGATTTCGATGTCGCTGTAGCCCAGCAGCAGCTTGTCTTGGAAGAAGGGGCTGCCGGCTGCCAGCACGCAGCGATGTGCGCGCAGCATGCTCCCGTGGATGCGAACCGTCACGTCACAGAAGTGGCCACGGTTGCGCTGCTCGTTGAGGGTCTCGAGCACGGAATTGCTGAAGTTGTGAAGGTTGATGCTGTGAATGCGCTCGGTCATCCCCTTGCAACTGATGTCACCTGTAGTTTAGTGAGGCAAATACAAGACAGGGCACACAGTCATACATAGCTGATGGCATTTCTAACTCAGGTCTTAGAAGTGTAAAGCTAGAACCACCCACCTGGCAGGTGCACACACAAGCGGGGAGAAAGCTGGGGATACTGCACACACAGTCTAGGCAACCAATGCCTTGAGTCATCCCCCACCCCATCTTAATATCCTAGCTATTTTGGATATTGCATTCATCCGGATCCACAAGAAATTCAGGAGAATCGCTTCTCGGCCTTTTGGCTAAGATCAAGCGTGAAGAAATTCAGGCGATGTTGTTTTCTAAAAGGATAACCAGATGGGTTGTTGCCTGCTATTCCTTTAACTGCAGCATGGTGCGAAGATGCATTGTAGCCCAGGGACCACTCCACCCTGTCTCACTCTGGACAGTACTAATCCCAAGTCTTCTGGGAAACTTGAATTCCTGCCCTCAAGTTACGGGCATTTCTTATTCTATCAGTAGGCAGCAACGATACCCACTTTCTGGCTGCTTCTGTATCTCTTCTCTCCTACCACCCTTGACAGTCTGCGGATGGTTCTGTGAGATTCAGATGCTGCTGCTGCTAAGGAAGGGATTTCATTGTGTGTTTCTTGAGACAGGCTCTCACTGTGCCACTCAGGCTGTCCTGGAACTCACAAATAGACCAGGTTGGCCTCGAATTCAGAGATCCTCCTGCCTCTGCCTCCAGAATTAAATATGTACTTGTGTCACTACTCCCAGAAAGAAGGAATGTTTTGAAAGCCAGAGTGCATGTGCTGAGTGGGATCATGCTAGGTGGATCACATTTATCATTTAAGATGGGCGCTTAGAGTAAATAATTAGGCCAGGAGAGCAGGAGTCCACTGGAGGTAGTGCAGAAACTTAAACTGAGCAATAGGGTGTTTTGCAGAACATTTACACTGTTCCCAGAAGGGAGACAATAATCTCTGTGGAGGCTCTGCTCATGTGAACAACTGCCACCCCTATGTTCCAGACTGTCTACACAGGTGACAATGTTGTTAACACCATTCCATACTGAGGAGAAAGCTATGGCACAGTCCCAGGGATTTCCCATTTTTCTACATCACCCCTCAGAGGTCTCTGAAGAATACCTTTCTATGAGCCATTCTTCAGTCAGAACCATACTTGTAACTTCACAACTTTTATTTTGACAGAAAACATGACTGGATTAAAGGGTGCCTAAAAGATTAGTGAGGAACAGTTCTGGTTCTGTCTGTGAGGGCATTATCATTGATGATTAGATTATGAGGGGTCTGAGCTAATGAATTAATTAAGCCCTTCATAGATTTCATAATAAGATGCTATTTGGGGGAGGTCGTTAAAGGTCAGAGGTACAGCTTGGTTGGAGAAAGTAATCATTGGCCATGTGCCCTTTGGGACTATATCTTGCCATGGCTTCTTGGATTCTCTATCTGCTTCCTGTATATGATGAGCTTTTCTCTGTGTCCTCCCATATGTGTTCATTACAATAGGACCAAGAAAAACCATGGGTTGAACCTTCTGAAACCATGAGCCAAGATAAATCTTTCTTCCCAGTGCTAGTTGGTTTTTGTCAACTTGAAATAGGCCATAGACACCAAGGGAGAGAATCCCAATTGAAGAATTGCGTCCATCAGATTAACCCATTTTTATGGGGCATTTTCTTGATTGCTAATTGATGGAGGAGAGCCTCACCAGTCCTGGGCAGATGGTTTGGGGTAGTAAGAGAAATGCGGCTGAGGAGGAGCTGGGGAAGCAAGTTGTCTTAGTCAGTGTTCTATTGCTGTGAAGAGATGCTATGACTAAGGCAACTCTTATAAAATAAAGCATTCAATCTGGGCTTGCTTACAGTTCCAGAGGTTTAGTCCATTATCACTGTGGAGGTACACAGTTAGACTCGGTGCTGGAGAAGTAGTTGAGAGTTCCACATCTGAATTGACAGGCAGCCAGAGAGAGACACTGGACTGGGCTTTTGAAAACTCTTCCCCAGTGAGAGCCTTCCTCCAATAAGGCCACACCTGCTTTAACAAAGCCAAAACCCCCAACCCTTCTCAAACAGGGCCTCTCCCTGCTGCCTAGGCATTCAAATGCATAAGTCTATGGGAGCCATTCTTACTCAAACCACAACAGGGTGCTCCCGTGGGTTCTGCTGCAGTTCCTCCCAAAGGCTTCTTCCTTCCTATCTTCTTTTTTAAATTGAAAATTTTTTTTTATATAATATATTCTGACCAAATTTCCCTTCTTCATTCCTGCCTTGGCTGTCCTTGGTAATGGCCTCTAACCTGTAAAACATCATAAACCCTTTCTTCCTCAAGTTACTTTGGGTTAGGGTCTTTATCAGTCTAGGACACTTCCTCAAGGGTTGTTTTGTTTGTCTTGCCCTGTATTTGGCAACGATGGTGAGAAAATTATGACTACATAGCTAAGCTATCAGGTGAGCCAAGTGGCCTGCACAGTACATTCTAGAACATCAGTTGTAACTTAGGTCTCTGTTCGGTAGTGAGCAACCCCAGAGGACCTGGCCTGTGCAAAGCAGGTGTGTCTGCCTCTCGGCTTCTTTCTCCTCTGCTTTAGACCAAGGGCCTGCTCAGGGAAGTCCCTGCTCTACCCCACTTTCTACATGACTCCTCTCATGACCCTCCAAGCATAACAAATGCTCTAAGCTCTTGTATCATTCAGTGATACACCCTCGTTCACCTTTCATCAGATTTATTATGTGCCTGAAATACTGTTATTAAACTGTATTTTTCATGTAATCATAAAATTCTAGTTGCATAATTGAATGATTATGGCAAATCCCCAATATATATGTTATTACAAAATATATCCCTAAATGAAGATACTAATAATTCAGGAATGGCTGTCCAGGAATTGAGTCAGTAGATCATTGTACTGGCTAGTTTTGTGTCAACTTGAGACAGCTGGAGTTATCACAGAGAAAGGAGTTTCAGTTGGGGAAGTACCTCCATGAAATCTAGCTGTGGGGTATTTTCTCAATTAGTGATCAAGGAGGAAAGCCCCATTGTGGGTGGGACCATCTCTGGGCTGGCAGTCTTGGGTTCTATAAGAAGGAGGTTGAGCAAGCCAGGGGAAGCAAGCCGGTAAGGAACACCCCTCCACGGTTTCTGCATCAGCTCCTGCTTCCAGACCTGCTTGAGTTCCAGTCCTGACTTCCTTGGTGATGAACAGCTGTATGGAAGTGTAAGCCGAATAAACCCTTTCCTCCCCAACTTGCTTCTTGGTCATGATTGTGCAGGAATAGAAACCCTAACTAAGACAATCATGTTCTAGCATCTTGCTGAATTTTATATTCTAGATATATGCATTTATAGAAGGAAAACGATAAGGGCAAACTTTTCTTCAAGCCTTATTATCTGTCAAACACTGTTCAAACCACTCTATGTATATTATACCATTTTATTCTCAGAGTAACCATGGGGACCAGGTTGTATTACTATCCTCACTTATACACCAGGCTGAGAAATCATGCAATGTGCTCAAAGCTTCACTGGTAGGTAGTGGTAGCACTGGTATATGACCCCAAGTGGTGTGGCTCTGGATGGCTCTCTGGACACTTCCACGACACCACATGCTTTGTCTCTCGATGGGAGCTGGCATCAAGGGTCCATACAGCTGCTCCAACCATCAGCTCTCAAGTTAAAAGTTAAAAAGATCACCTCCAGCCTTGGCTTCTAGGCCTCCAGACTTCACTGTAGCTTAAACATATACACATGCATGTGAGAGCATGCACCGGATATCAAGCAGTACAGTTAAATAGCTATATACAGTTGGGAGGAAAATCACCATCTCTGGGCAGGGTGGGCTTCTTATTAGCACACTTCTTTTTCTACACAGGTAGAGATTGGTGTTTCTGTTTGAGGTAAGAGAATGTTATGATTCTAAAAGTTTCTACCTGATTTCATCAAAGTTCTATACAGCAAGAAACAAGCAGAGTTGGGATTAGAATCCACATTTCTTGGTGCTCTGAGGAGTGGCACTTTAATTGTCAAGGATCTAGGACCTTCCTCATTCTCATTTAAGAGAGAGAGAGAGAGAGAGAGAGAGAGAGAGAGAGAGAGAGAGAGAGAGAGAGA
>LR749762.1:705682-725682 GCA_902729485.2 Mus minutoides
CTAAGTCTATTCTTTCTAAGATTGGCACTGAATAGGCATCTGGGCTATTCAAAATAAGCAAGGAAAAAAAACCCAGACACCCCCAAACCAACTAACCTCCCTCCCCAGGAAACCCCAACTCTTCAAAAACTATACAACTTTACATAGATTTTTGTGTATTTGAAAACGTCACATCACTCGCTGTAAGAAAGCCCATAGTGGCATGAGAAACTTATTAAAAATAGATCTCTTCGTATTTTCTTAAAAGAATATCCTACCCACCTGGCTTTGTACTAGAGTAAAAAAAGTCAGTCTGTGATGACACTCCCTGGGAACATTGAAGAAATTGTCCTAAGGACCGTGAGGATGTAATTATTCCAACTGACTGTTCCTTGAGCACAAATGACGGTGCAGAGGCAGGGCTGAGTCCCTGAGGGGAAATCTGCCTGAAGAAATGGCGTTTGAGGGCTCGGTGCTGGTTTTATAGGAACTTTGCCCCTGCCTGTCCTGTAAGCTGCAGGGGTCCAGGGCTAGGACTTAGCATGAGAATGAAAAGCTGCCTGAGAATCAGAGAAAACGAAGAAGAAAGGGAACAGCAGGCAATACAATCTTTTTTAATTAGGTGTGAAATCCAGTTCTTTCTCAGGCAGGAGAGCAAAGGGATATATAAAACAGGGGAGAGTAAGGGTAAGGTGCAGGGGAGGGAATACATTTGAAATAGCCTACTGTAGGAGAGAGGGGGATGGGAAGGTACGGCTAGAGAAAGGAAATACCAGTGCTCAAATTAAACCCAATGTCGATGAAGCCAACAGGTCTCAATCAAAAGTAGGGTTTGGAGGAGCTCGCTTACTCAGTACTTGGACTGGTACAGCTAGGGGGCCAGGCTCCACAGTCCAGCCTCAGGCACCGCGGTCCTTTTAGTCCTCTCAGGAACACTGTTCTTACATCCCGAGGCTGCTGCCCAAGGCTTTACATAGCTTCTGGGAATTTGCTCCAAGACCACACTTGTGTGGCAAGCACTTTATCTTCACCCAGCCTGGAGCTGGTAATGTTTTATATGGTAAGATAAACAATCTTCAATAAAAAGTTGTCTTTCAGAAAAGGATGGTAAACAGTAATAGTGTAAGTAAGACTCAAAAGGAAGGTGGAAAGGGAGAACCGAAGCTGGTTCAACAGAGCTGTGGAGGTAGACAGAGCTGTGGAGGTTGGGGATGTTGTTTCCAACTGTTGAAGGCAATCGCTGAGTAAGGTTTGATTTGATTTTGGATATTAGACAGTTATTAGAAATTTATGGAAGAATTAGGGGATATCTTTGACTATTTTTGAATGTTAAAATGAGATATTATAGTACAAGAATAAAGCAAATCCAACATACACTTCCAATTCATGCAACAAAATGAGGTGTGGAATAAGGTTAAGTTGAAAGTGCTATAGTCCCCCCTCTCTCTTTTCTGCCCTTCCTTCTTCTTCCTCCTTCCTTCCATCATCCTCCCCTTCTGCTCTTTTCTCTTCCCTGCCCTGTTCTCTTTGCCACTCTCTTCCATCCCTCCCCTCTCTTCTCTAGTTTCCTCTCCCCTTTCTCTCCTTCTCCTCCCTCTTCCCCTTTCCCTCCATTTCCATACTCACATTTCTGTTCTTACTAAGGTTTATGTATGGGCAACAGGGAAGTAAAACTGGGGGAAAATCACTTGCTCTATGACACTAAGGCCACCCCAACTCTAGACAAACGTTTCACTTCTAATTTCCTTTTCCATTTCTAGTCTAATTTCCTTTCTAGTCTGTTTGAAGGCTGAAGGTGGCTTTCCATCACTGTTGGAGTCTTAGGCCCACAGGGAGAAGTCACCCCGGGAGCTTTGCCGATGGGTCTCTCATTGGCCCTCACTTAGCTCAGGTCTCTCTGGCTTGCCTACTGCAAACCAAGGCTGCTGTGATCCCAAGAGGGAAGGAAGCTTTGCTGGCGTCATACTAAAATTATAAACATAACTGACTTATGGTTAAAGCTGCTGTGGGGTTGCTTGGATTTTCACTAGATCATTAGTGAAATATTTACTGAGAATTCCCTAGTGTAAATGTGAATGAGCTGAAATCTAAAGCAAATTCATCCAAAGAGACCTTCGCTATTTGAACCATATTAACTAATCAGCTTAGATCCCCTTAGCAGGTTGTGGCAACAGCACTCTGCTCTGCTCTTGCTGAAATCTGCTGGTATAAAAAAACTGATTGTGCTCCTAGCTCTGCTTAGAAAGGAGCCTGGAGTCAAGATTTGGGCCACATTACAGAAACCGAGTAGACTTCAATATGTGCTTTCCTACTTACAAATTCATCTAGACTTATTACATAATAATAATAATAATAAATAATAACTTACTTTACCTTGACTCTGATTCCTTGTTTGTCTGCTGTTCTATAAAAACACGTCTTAATAATTACTGAATTGTTAAAGTCAACGTAAATCCTTTTAGGTTGCAGCAAAGTATGATTAGACATCAGTCTACAAGTAATTAATCAACAACTTAGAAAACCAATTCTAAACATAAACTAAAAACTCAGTTTTAGTATAACGACATCATCTGTGTGCATATCTGGACTTTCCAGAGATATAGAATCAGGAGAATATTAGAATAGACATATGAAAGGGCATTTACTGTGGAAATTGTCTCATGCAGTTATGGAGGTTGAGAAGTCCTGTGTCAGGTCATCTCAGGCTGGGGACACCAGGATCTTGGTGATTCAGCCCAGTCTGAGTCTGAAAGCCGGAGAATCCGAGAAAGCCATGGTGTGACTCTGAGGTTGAGGCTGAGAGTTCAGGGGCCCAGAGAGAGAATATTCTCTATGAATCAGAGATACAGGCTGAGGGAGACCACGATGAGGAGCAGGAAGAAGTGTGGATATTTAGGTTTCTCCTTTGTGTAACTTCCTTGGGTTTTAGGACGTGTTTCCTTGGCAAAACCACACAGACACTGTACTATTTTCCTTTTCCCTTTGTTTCAGGAAATACCAGTTGTAGCATCTCACCCTTTACCTTAGAAGGGATCTTAACATGTCCAACACCATAGAGCCATAGAAATTTCTCTGAGGTACAAGGCCCTGAATTTCACTTCCCACCCTTTGACAATATTTTTCGTGTTAATGTCCACAGTCCTTTACATTCGCCATGCCCAGTCAGCATAATGCCATCAGTGTAAAGAAGCAGTGGTATAGCTCTGAAAGGAAATGGGATCAAGATCCTTGGAAATTAAACTATGGCTAGGAAGCTGATATTCTCTTGAGGTAGGAGCTGCAGTATAAATATACTGCTGGCCTAGCCATTTGTCTTATGAAGAAAGGGGGACTTGCCAGATCATTAGCTGTTTATAAAGTACCAGGGCACATGTTGATTTGCTCAAACAATGAAACTACATCTTGTAAATTAATCAACTGAAGTCATCACTTGGCTAAACTTTTAATAATCTATTAACATTCTCCAAGATCCATCTGTCTTTTGCACAGGCCAAATAAAAAAGCTGAGTGAGAATCCCCACACTGGCATCTTACAAGTTCTTGACGGTGAGATTAATCTTTATAAACCTTCTGGGGACATACTAATTTTATCTATCACTTTCCTAGGAAAAGGCAGCTCTGACCTGCCCATTTGGCCAGGTGCTAAGTTTCCCTGTCATAATCACACATTCCAGAACTCGAGGAAGAAACAAAATAGATCTGAGAACCAACCATGAGTCAGATTAGAGCCACAAACCCCATTAATAACGGGATCTTTGTAAGGCCTTACTCTGACTGGGTAGCTGAAGAGATTCTGTGCTCTCCTGAATCAGTGTGTAGAGCACATTTCTACTCATCCTTATAAGGTATGACTATTTCTTTCTCCATACACAGGTGTTCTGGTAAAGGGCTGCCAGTCCCTTTGGAGAAGGACGAGATGAACAGGTCATCTTTTAGGTAGGATATGGAGTACTTCCTCAAGTGGTGGCTCTGCCTTGCATTATTTCAGCTTAGCTCTGGAAACCGACTCAGAGCTGTGATTCTGTCTGTAGGGCTTGAGCTCAAGTTTTCTTCACTTTCTCCAGAAGTTTCCAGTTTATATAGGTCACAGAAGGGTTGGGTAGGTTTCCTATTGTCCTACAGACTCTGGGATTAAGTAGGCAAGGTAATGCTTGCTGCTCTGTATGTCTAGCTACTACTGTAATTACCCACCTTGTATCTGACAGTGGAAGGCCACTGCTTGGTCCTTGTATTCCCAGATCCAGTTCTCACTGCATTTACATTTTCTACCTGAGTGACAGGGATCCCCACTCTAAGGTGGGGCTACAGCAAAGCATCATCAAAGAGCTCCTCAAAGGCCCTGGTTGTCCCTTTAATTACTTATTTAAAGAACTGGTTGGGGAAGGGCCTACCTCTGGCTCTCCCAGTGAGGAAGAGTTAGGCAAAGCCACTCTACCATTCCAATCTCCCCAAGCCTGTGCAGTCCTTCCTGGGGTATTTTCACTTCATGCATGTTGACTCCCTTTTGATGCACATTGCAGCCAAAAACCCAAACAGGAAATGTACCATCTCTGCTCAATGGGCCCATACTGATGGTTTTGGTCTGCAGCAGCCAGGCAGCATGGCCTGGTGAGAGCTCTCAGCGTGCCACAGCCTTCAGGTACCCAGCTCACAGGCTTCCTGCTGCTGAAACATCCATGAAGAAAGACAACCCAGCTGGGTTCCGTGGAGGAGAAGACCCAGAGGAGACTGTCAGCTGAGCCTACTTCTGCAAGAGCTGAAAGCTAAAAAAAATTAAAGGGAAAGAACAAACCTCCAAATTTAAAAAAGGAGAAACAAGCCAGACTGTGATGGCAGATGCCTTTAGTCCCAGGGCTCAGGAGGGAGAGGTAGGTAGATCTCTGTGAGTTCGAGGCCAGTCTGGTCTACAAAGCTAGTTCTAGGACAATGAGGGCTACTACGCAATGATACTCCATCTTGGAGATGGGGATGGGGGAGGGCGCAAACAAAAGAGAACACGGAAACAAAGGGAAAAATGAAAAATGTCCCAAGCTGCTCATCAAGAAACCCATCATTTATCTGCAGAAAATGGAGAAGTTAAAAAGGAAGCATACAGCCTGCCATGGAAGACAAAAGCTAACTCTACGGATGCCTCACTGCTCCCTGACTCCCTTCTGTATAACCCAAACATATTTAAAAGATCTTTTCATCGGTCTGTCTGTCTGTCTGCCCATCCATCCATCTGTCTGTCTGTGCTGTGTTTCTGTGGGCAGGCATTTGTGTCTCAGAGCTTGTGTGGAGATCAGTGGGACAACCCTTGGGAACCGACTCTCCTGCTACCTAATTGGATGTTGGACAGAACGCAGACTGTTAGGTCTACACATCAACACTGTGTCTCAGCACCAGAGGAATGCTTTCTGTATAACTGTAATCCCACGCTATTCTTGATGACCCTAAGAATATCTATGGGATTGAAGGAAACCATCTTGTCCATTCTTAAATAGGTGAAAGAAATCAAGCCAAGTGTGCTGGTACCACACTTCATCTTACAGCGTAAAGCATTAGGTAAAACCACTATACCTTAAATTTGGTGGTTGCAGCATGAATCAGAAGAGGACCAATATGAGCAATACTGAGTGCCAAGGAGTCCCTGCGAAGGCCTAGGGAGCCTGGCATGGTAGAATGGGTTTACCTACTCAGAGTGGGTGGTGAAGGAGAAGGGAAAGAAGCAGGAAGATGCAAAGCCATTTTCTGGTTGTTTATTTTTTATATAACCAGAAAATAGTGGGCTACTTAATTAGGGAAGCCTACGACTGTCTTGGTTATCAGCTTAACATCAGATAGGTAAATTAATTTTATATCCTATGATACAAAACATATGAAATGGAAATTTGGAGTCACAGTTGTATGTTGAACATGTCTGGAATATCCTATTGTCTTGTCAAACATGTGTGTACTGTGCAGCACCCTTGAAATGGCTGTCTCCTTTTCTTGATAACATTGTTAATGTGCTGAGAAAGGCAATTTGTGTGTGCAGTGTGTGTGGTATAAACCAGAGACCTGGGTGGGTCTTCTGTGATGGTAAATTAGCATGTGAATGTGTTGGTATTTCATATCTCCTTGTAGAAAATTTGCCTTCACATTTGAAGTTGAAAAGTCACTGGAAAATATGCTATTAAGAATCACAACATGGCACTTTTAGACCTTTTACATATATAAGAATTGTGTACAAACTGAAATGTCTGTGTACCGATCCCCAACACAAGCTGTAAAAATATCTCAATTAAAGAAATACATTCAGGCTGATGTAAGTTCATTTTCCCTTTACTTAGCCTGGCCTCTCATGTGTTTCCCACATGAGACTTCTCCACATTCCTGCTTGCATAAAGTAGGCATCTCAAGTGATTCCTGTGTTGCAGCACACCTTCTCAGGGATGACATTTTGTTCCACACTTTAGGAATTCTAATCTGACTTGAATTTAGATCTCAAGGTGGAAACCAAGAAGGCCAGGCCTGTGGAGAAGCAGCATTCTCCTGACTGGGCTTCTCCGGAGAGACCACTGATGTTTTCATTGGCAATGATGCCAGCCAATGTCTGCAGGCAGTTAGGGAAAGGCCAATCCTTGTGTGGATGAGCAGTTATCTGCAGGGGTGGGAGGGGCCAGCTGCCATGCCCCAGGGCAGTGGGTAGAGGCCATTCTGTTGTAGGGCACAGGAAGGGGAGAGAACATGGAGAGAGGGCACGCCCACTGGCAAACGTGTCTTCTCAGAGCTTAGGAGCTCTGTGTCCCCTGCCTCATTAGTCTTCACAAACATTTCAACCTAACGCTAAGGATCCCCTCTTCCCCTCTCCCTTATCTCCACCCCATACCTTTTCAACTAATGTCTTCACTTTAACAGATGGTATCACCACGAAAGGATGGGTTCAAAGTCTGTTAGAGTTCAGCCAACTGAATGATGAGGGTATGCTTAATTATCAGCAGTTCGCCTATTGGAACTTCAGGAGAGAAATTTTGAGTTCAGACACACTTCAGTAAGTTATGTGGAGCTTGAGCCAAGACATCTCATTCCTGAAGATTTGTAACTGATCATCATCACATTTCTTGGTTCTCCAGACTGAAAGTACAATAGACAGAGTCACTAAACTCCTTGCTTCTAATGAGTAGCGAGCCACGGGTATCGAATATTGTGTTCCCTACAACTCATGCCACAGTCTCTTGGTGCTCTCTGTACTAACTAGAACTCTTAGAATTTGTAGTTTAATCAGGTTAGAGAGTCACTTCTAGAATCCTTAAAATCAGTTACACAAATCATCCTTAAGATTCAGTTCCTCAAAAAAAAAAAAAAAAAATCAGTTCCTCTAGAGTCACTCTTGATACCAAAATCTGTAATTAGTTGGAGTTATTTAGAGGGAGAGAATCAATAGGATATGCATATAGACATATGAGATATAATTTATTAAAGGAATTAACTCATGACTTAGGACAGATGAGGAGTCTTGACAGATCATCTGTAGGCTGAAGACATTGGGAATTTCATAGTATGGCTTAGTGTGAGTCTGAAGGCCTCAGAACTAGCATTCACGCTTGTGCCACTGGTATAAGCCTGGAATCCAAATGCAAGGAAGCGTACAGTCCTGATATCCAAAGCAGAAGCAAGCCCTACCTAGCTCTCAGGTGGGGATGCCTATGCCTAGTTGCCTTCTGTATTTATTCTCTCCAGAATCCCAAGCAATCGGATAGGACCCACCCTTCCTGAGGTAGAATTATCCTCACCTGGTCCACTCAAACTCACATGCTGAGCTCCTCTGGAAATACACTTGCCACCATACCTAAGATACTACTTCGTGGGTTTCTGGGCAGTCCTTCAGTCAGTCAAGGTAACCCTTAGCAGAATCAACAAGCAGGATGGACCTCTGCTTTGAGCTTCTGATTCTGGCGGACTAAAATGTGGATACTAACTAACTGTCTTACTGTGTGTTTGTGGAAGCTTTATATATTTAATTATATTTAATTCAGAATAAAAGCATGAACAGAAAATTTCAGACATTCTGAAGAACACCTCTGCCCTCTGCCCAGACTTGAAATAAAATGGCTTCTTGAGAAGGGAAGCCATGCTGGGACCAGGAGAAAAGTCAATGGAAGCTAAGGTTGATGTCTTTAAATCCTCTCACACTGGAAACCTTTGAAGCGCCTTTCAGGAATTGCATTTCCCCCAAAGCTCTTTCCTTACAAATTTAGCTGCTGCCCTATTGTAACCTTTCCCTTTCACTAAAATTGGAGAACAAAATACAAAGACGCCGTATCCGTGGGTGGGATAGAAAGCTGAACAGAAGAATGTACTTAAATTTTCACAGTTCTCCAGTCTGAGCTTGGATTTGGAAAGGCCTTAAAGAGGGACCTAGATAGTCTGTGTAGTTGAGAAGTTGTCTTTCTTTTTTCTGGGAAAGAAATTCCAATTTTAAAATGTGTTTATAGAAGCTAGCACGCCTTACTCATTTGCTCTCCTTTTCAGCTCCGCATCAACATGCACTCTCTTTTTTTTTTTTTTTTTACAGGATAGATAGAATCCTCACTTCAGTGACTGTGATGAGACACCACAGCCTTCCAGAATACCATTCTTTTAGAAAATATCAACTGGTAAGAGTTACAGAAATTTGTGAGTTAGAAAACCTTTAATCTAGATTTCAGTGAGTGAGAAATAAGATCTTGTGGTGCCAGGTAAATAATCTTTCCCACTGAAATTACCACACAGCTTCTAAGATATTGATTTCTTCCAAACTCTGTTGTGATTCTGTTCTGAATGTTTCTAAAGCAGAACTTCAGATTCACGCTCAGATTGCTCAACTGTGTCTTCAGAACACAATGTTACCTCCAACATGACAATGAGAATCCAAAGAAGCACTGTGGGCAGCAGGAGGTGGGATCTTTCCCCATGGAAGCTGGGGACTGCAGTTGCTATGTATACATTCGCCTACTAAACAGTGCAGGCCTTTTACCTCAATGCTTTGCTAGATTAATGGTCAAATGGCAGCTCAGAGGTGATTTTTGTGTAGGCCACCTTAAGACAGTAAATAGCTGATGCCCACTTGTGATGACCCATTATAGAATCAGCTTCATGTACATTATATACTTGCATTTAAATGCCCATATGTTGTTCAGTAACAAAATGAGTATATTAGATTATGTATGTAGTATGTAAAGTGTCTTCAAATGTAAAAATATAAAATAAAATTAAAACGAACACGTAGGTTCCTTTCTTGTGCTAAGAAGAAGATGCTAAGTCAGCGCAGAAGCGTTGACAGAGCTCGAAAGCCTCAGGAAGCGCTGCTGACCATGTGGAACAGAAAGCACACTTCACCATTGTGCTCACAAGGAGAACTTTGCTTTAATTTTATTCTATCTCCATACCCTGTTCTGTAGTTCTATAATGTTTACAATATTATCATTCATGGATTAGAGTAGAAGGGCTGAGCTCTATGACGCCTTACCTGTGTTCTTACAGTCTTGTCTCATGTCTGTCAGGTTGGTTTGGATTGATTCTCATGGTATTCTCAAACAGAACCTTTGTACTGATTCAAGAGCCTGGTCATTTTTCAGATTTCCACGTATATGGTATTCATCACTCACTTGGGGGCTGGGATGGAAGCTTGCTGTTGGTGGAGTCTAGGGCGTGCTAGACTAGCTAAGTAGCACTGCGCCATGGTCACTCTACATTCTCTCCTTCTGCTCATTTTATAAAAGTTCTCAAGTCACTGGGCTTTTCTACTCACCAAACCTTACAAACCTTCCATGAAACTTACTTACAACTCTCCTTTCTCTGGGATACTTCACATGATTACTAGAGTTTATGCCCAGTTCTTCTTTTCCTGCTTTCCACTGGTTTGGAGGTATAAGTAAAGTTATTAAATTTTGGTTTGTTGTTATAGAATGAGAAGGCATTTATAAGAGAGTCCCGTTTTTCTTCCTCCTGTAAGTCAGAAGCATTGAGTGTTTGTATATTGACTTGGGCTCCCTCGTCAAAGGGAGCTGTGGTTTCAGAGTTTATTAATCCCTACAAGGAAGGGTTTTCATTCTCAATTTGGTCTTCTAAAGGGAACTAATTAGGACTCTTTCTAGGATATGAAGGGGGAAGTCTGGTGCTTTGAAATTAAATTTAGGTAATATTACTGAAAAGAAAAATCATCATCTTCCTTTAAAATATTAAAGGTAACCAAGCAATGGTGGCTCATTTCTGTGGTCACAACATTCTGGAGGCT
Organism: Mus minutoides; assembly: GCA_902729485.2. NCBI lineage: Eukaryota > Metazoa > Chordata > Mammalia > Rodentia > Muridae > Mus > Mus minutoides. Next base: position 715,899 of record LR749762.1, read on the forward strand.
GAGGTGGAAGACTTGTCAGTTCAAGCTATGTGGTGAGACCCTATCTTAGCAAAGGCTCTTACAGACAAAACAAAACAAAACAAGACAAAAAACAAAAAACAAAAAAACCCAAAACTGAAACAAGTCAACTTGCACCTAACCCTTTGTGGGGAATGACTTTGCATATTTTGGGGGACTAGACATAAAGGGGCACTGATTGCTCTGAGAGCAAAAGAGTGATCTGAGGGACTTAGGCTCCATGTTGAGGGCATCTATAACCACAGTGAGTGGAGTCGTTCCTAGAAGCCAAAAGGATCAGAGAGTCAGGCAATGCCAACTACAAAGCTCACTATGGACCAAGGATGTGACCGCTTCCCGAGATTTCCCATGTCTTGTACAAATCTGGGGAGGGGAAGACAGTCTTGAGACTTCATTAGGCTTCTATATAAACTGGTCACCCAGGAGTCTTAGGTTTAATTTTCTTGAGAAAAACAAGGAAATGGTTCACATATTTGAATGTTTAATAATAAAGCTGTACTTTACACATATACTAGATAGTTTATAATGACAGTAAATTAATGCCTTCCTAATTTTCCCTTTGTGCCTGTCTTACTGCCATAAGACAGCTCTACCTTACCTAGTAAAACTATAACTGTAACCAAAAGAACACAGGTTGCTAACTGGATCCCTGACATTGTCCTACACATCCCCTCAAAGGGGTAGGTATTCTCATTGGTTACTTCTCTGTAACACTGTACAGACACTGCTGAGAGTAAGTGGAGCTCAGGGCTCATTTTCTCTGAGGTGAGCCTACCCGTGTTCCAGGAGGTCCTTCTAGTCCCTGGTGGCCCACATCTGTTCTTCCTCTTGGGTTTTGTTTTTAATTTCCTTACCCTCTCATTAGTTAATAACCATGGCTCTGTCTTCACCATGAACTTATGGTTTAAAGCAATTGGTTTATGAATTTACCTCACTTCTTTTAAACCACACTCATCTGTTTATTATTTCTGATCTATGCCAAGTTATTCTCAACTTCCTGACTCCATCTGTCCTAAGAAATATTTTACTAGGCCCTTCTGCCATTCAGTGGACCCCAAAGATGACAAGCCACGTTTATATGAAAGGGAAAGAGACACCCAGTCTGAGAAGTGAGGTAGAAAATTATCAGACTCCACTCTTGCCTGACCCAGGGAAACCAGTGCTTGGTAGTAGATGCTAGAAGCTATCTATCAATGGGTGCTGACAACCGCTCTTTATATTTATGTTAACAGTGTCGGGGATTGTTTAGAATATTTTCACTTGCTGGCCACTGGGTGTCCTCATTTACAAAGTAAATATGCAACATTTAGTCAGGTCACCAGGGAGAATAAAAGCCACTAGTCTTCTCTTTGGCTTTTCACATACGGGGTCTAAATTTATTGCTAAACTCACAACCAGGTTGTATATTAGTAATGTTTAAAAGTTTCAGGTCAAACTGTTAAAAGTTTTTAAACCAAAAACAAGTCATTCAGTGTCCAGACAGGAATTTAAAAGGCTGTTTCTTCACAGAAGGGACTGTGATCCAGCCATTAGAATGAGCCCTTATTCCTCTGAAAACTGGCATGAGACTGTGACTATCTGCAGAGATCCAGCATAGAGAAGCAGAGAAGATCTTAATTTATTCTTAAAGAGAGAGAGAGAGAGAGAAAATACCAAATATCTCTATGGGATATTTGTTAGATTCTTTTTTTTTTTAATCTTGACTTTTCTGAAAACTAATTAAAAATAATAATGAGAAAGATAAAATATGTCCTTTGTCTGAGAAGCCCAAAATAATGTGAAAAATAGCACACCGTGCCGGGTCAGCACCATGACTGTTAATCATTCCACATTTAAAGCCAGAGAACAGAGTCAGGCCTTTGTGGGCCAGTTATTTCATCTATAAATGAAGACGTTTATGCTCCATGGGGTTGTCTTGGGAGAAGCCAAGTAGAGTCCTAAGGCACACTGGGCTCCTGGGATGAGAGACTGCACCCGAGAGGGGCTGAGGACATTAATAACATTCTGTGGTTGCATCACAGCTGTGGATGACTTCTCTCTGATGGCAGATAGGAATCAAGGCCAAAGCTTGTCCAGCCAACAAATGTTTCCTGGCTTGGTCATTCCAGGGCTCTGAGGTCGACATGCTCTTGCAACCACTTTCTATGCATGCTGATCTGATTTTCTGCTTTTCCACAACTCTCCCTGTCTCCTCACTTTGCTTATAGTAATGAAGGAATTCTTTCCTTTTCACGCCAGAAAATATTTCTGCCCTACAATCCTGCTAATTCCTCAAAGTGGAGACAGAGCTACTATTAAGGGTAGAAGGGGACTTGCCTTCAAATGTCATACTTGGCTAATTAGCTAATCTTTCTCAAAAGTAAACTTCACTGGGATAATTTTTTCACTAGTGTACATCTCTGCTTAATTATTATTCTTTGGCATGTCATTTTGGTATATAAATTATCAACATGATCCTGTGCCATAACTGGTAATTTATACAGATAATATCAGGGAAAGGGGAAGCTCTCTGAGCTATTCACTGCTTTTCAGAGGCGGTCTTGGCTTGGCCGGCTTGCTTACCAGGCCTTTTTGTTTGTAAAAGACCACCCACTCCTGCTGCCAGGACAGCAATCTATGGCTCTTAATCAATGGTTAAGTGTACAACAATGCACAATAGCTGGGTCACTCTCATCCTGTGGCTGTCCAAAAGCTTCACAATGCCTTTGCAGTAGATGGAGAAGTCTCCCCTTTAGTTTAAAGATCTTTAAGTTCCTAGGATTGAGACTATTTTCCAAGTCTTTAATTAGTAGAGTCATGTTTGAACTACTGTAACCTGGAAGACACATATCTGCAGAGTCCTTCTGATCATATTTTACCCTAAGAGCTTTCCCATTTTGGCTTCCTTGGTTTGCTTCTCTAATTTCACTTTCAGAACTTCGTGAGGCTCAGTGACTGAACACTACACAGCTCGGCCTTATCTGATGTGCCGGCGCCTGGTGTGGCCTAAGACACACTGGGGTTTTGTTCCTACAGTACGGGACTGATGTTCTGAAACCTAGACTCCAACACAAAGCAGACCATCAGCTCATTTAAATGTCTCTTTCTTTCCTCCCAGCCTCCCCCTACCCACCCCAATACTTCCTTAGTCTTATGTACTGGCAGCAGATGGCAACCATATTCCAAAGCTGAGTATATACAAAATCATGCCATGGAGAACAGAGTGGCTTCAAAGTTAGCCTTTCTATTCAAGTGGGATGGCAGAGACTTCTGGAACAGGGGACTCATCTCTCGTTCACTTAATCCTCTATTCATTCAGCCAGGAATTTGTTTTCTTACACATCTTTCTACTGTCCGGCCAGTTGAAGGAGGGTGGGTGTGAAGCAACTCTCTTGAGGGCCCCTCCAGCAGGAAGGCCCTAAGATTCTATGCCAAGCTCTTATTTCCCTGGGCCAGCTCTGCCTGCTGCGGATCCAATCATGCCATTCCCAGGGGAGGAGCTTGGGAGCACTATGTGTGGGGGCTGGATTTCTCAACAACAGTCTCCTTGCTATCCTAACAGTCATATGCTGTCTTCGCCAGACAAAGACTGGACCTGGGAAGACGATGAGACGAGAAAGAATGGTTGGGGCTGCACAAAACCGTACACCACTCGGCAGTGATGGAAAGCGGAAGTGGGGAGATCTTTCCTTTTAGTTATTGCAAGGTTTTCTAGAGCTTTCACCCAATCATCTGTTTGAGCATCTTGTGAAGAACATCTATTTCCATATCTATGAAAAAACAGGCACCCGATTATATTACAAAGTTGACCTTAACCCTGCCATATTGCTATTAAAATCAAAACATGTAGCGGTCTATGCTCAAGAGAAAGCACTCTGTTTTCCCAACATACGAACCTGAGGGTATCTGGGATGCACTTTGTTATGTAGGTCTGCTGAGTGGAAAAATTCAATTCAATTTTATAGCCCTGCAATATGCTCAGTAGTAGAGTTCCCTGAGCTGCCCTATCTCCTTCAGTCATCCATTCTGCAAACTCTGGCTGAGCACCTACTATGGCTAAGCACTTTACTGGATCCAAGAGATGCGGAAGTGGATGACAGCAGAGTTCTGTTCTTGGGACTTCTGCTGGGATAAAACAGGCATTCAGTATTTTAGCTGGGGCTGACCATTTAGTGGTACAGCAACTGCCTAGCGAGTGTGAGGCAGCAGGTTCGTTTCCCAGAAGGGCAAAAAATGAATGTATGAATAAATAAATAAATAAATAAATAATTAATTAAAATAAGGAGTTACAAGAACTGGCAAGGAGCCTTTGAGATGGATCAGTGGATGGAGATACTTGCTATTCCAGCTGATGACATGAGTCCAACCCATGCCTCCATATGGTGGAAGAAAAGAATGTGTAAGTTATCCCTGGCCTCTACACGCATGGTGTGGCATATGTGTGTGCCCCCTCCTCACATGTAATGCTTTTTTTTTTAAGCTGTCAGAGCATGGGTGTTATGGCTAACCCCTTTCTGACTGGAGTTTAGGGCTGCTCCCAGGAGGGAACTCATGCTGATACAGTAACTCAAGCTCCTTCCCCAGAGCTTGTGGCTAGGAGACATTGGTCCTAGGGAAACACACTCCTATCACTCAGATCAATGGACATGTGGTCAAACTGCCTTTTAAAAAGTCATGTTTACACACAGAGATCAGGCTGCCTTCATCAGAGATGTTTGTTTTACAGTAGGCAGTGGTTAAGCAGACACAAGAGAGCTGAGACTTCAGTGGGACATCTCCCGCCCTCTCCAAGACTCAGAGAATATCATCAAAGGGCAGAGCCAGAGGACTGGAAGGTGTGTTGCAAAAGGGGTATTCTAGAGATGACATATCACTGCAACAACAGGTACCCACATCAGTCCTGTACAAGAGTGTACGCCTCAACATCTCTTCATGGTCAGAGGAGGGGCTCATGAGACCCCATGATTCCCTAAGGAACTACTGATAATTAATGCTGACCAGGGGTTTCATGACATAACCTGTCACCAATGCTCATGCAAGAAACTGTAACTAAACTTACAGAGTCATAACTATACACAAAAGACATTGAGGAGGGAGGGGGGCATTGCTGGGATTGGACAGTTTCAGAGGGAGAAGGAAAAGGATGAGAAGGTATGGATGTGTGCATGTGTGAAATGACTAAAATTCATTATATACATGTATGAAACTCTGAAATATTTTAAAAAGTATATATACATATATATGCATCCACATATAATTCTAAGATTATTTGAGAGCTATGTATTATATATGAATATATTATTAATATTAAAATTACATGACACACACATATACTGGCTATGTTATTTGAACAACAGGAATAGTTCTCCTTGCAGAGTGATGCTTCTGACTCTTCAGATGCTCTTAGTGAGGGCTTGGACCCTGCTACCACAAATACTGTGTCTTCAGCATCCTTCTTCTGTCACACTGGCCCCCTCCCGGCTACAATACTGAGAGTTCAGACTGCAATGCTGCTACTGCCTTTTCTTTCTTCTTCTTTTTTTTTTTTTTCCCTTTTGGGTGGGATGGTAACTGTGAGGATCGTTACTCTGTGAGCTACACATATATTTTCTCTGTAAATATTGTACCATCTAATTTGCGTCTTTGGATTCTGCTGATTAGCCATCAACATGTGATTTAAGAAATTCTGCATGCAAGATGCAGAACTCATGACTCAGTAAGTTATCATTTTAAAGCTCTGACTTGGGAATGTATACAGACTTGCACATAATCTGCTTTGGCTTTCAATCTGCAGCTATTACTGGAAGAATTGAAGATCAAGTTCCTCCATGTGTGTCCTTGCAATTCTACACCCACCAGCAGAAACACTCAGGAAGAAAGAGAAGCAAATGTCTAAAACCTCTCCACATACTGCCCCAAACTATGTGGGTACCACAGGACAGGAAGTAGGGACAAAGTCAGTAAGCCTCATTGAATTTATTCTTCAGGTTTTATTTTCCTTCTAACTGTTGCAAACTGTTTCAGAAATGAAAAAGGTACCCAAGCCAGGTAACTGAGAGTAATTTTCCTCCTCGTCAAGCACATTTACTTTTCCTAACTGCACCTCATTTTGAATTATCTCAAAATACTCTAAAGTCATCATGAAGACTGTCTTTTAAAGATGTATATGTATATGTGTGTACATATATACATAAACATACATAATACATACATACACACACATACATACATACATATGTGTATACACACACATTTTTGCTTGGATTTCTCTCTGCAGAAGGCTCTGTGATATGGCAGAATAATGAATGGTCTGCCTGTTTTAAGGTTTGATCTATGATCTCTTCATGAATTTGGACATGGAAAGCTTACATGGGGTATGTGCAGGCTGACATCTAAGGGAGAGAGTAAACCTCTCCATTCCCTTTCCCATTATTTGAAACTCTCTCACTGATCCGAATGCAGGTGAGCACCAGGAACTCAGTTGGATAATGTTATCATTCAACACTATCATATTATTTTTCTAAAGCTTTCTCACACCAAGAAAAGAAAAAAAAAAACATTTGGAAAGCTATTCTGTTTTAAACTTTTCTGAGTACCAGATAATTTCCTTATCTATGACCTGTGGTGTTTTTATAAGGATGCTGACAGTGTATTTGACATAGACTGGGTGCTTACTAAATAATAGTCCTCTTTCATTTTAAGTAAAGTAAGTCAACAAATGTAGAGGTGTTTTGTTTGTTTGTTTTGGGGGTCAAAACAACCACCAGAAGATTAGTGAGAGGCTCCTGACCCACAGAGGCCTGAATTCAGGAGGAGCACTTGAAGGCATTTCTTCCACAGACTGAGGTTTTTGAATTTCAGTGGTTCTCAGGAAGTTTGGGCCCTGATACAACTGTCATTTAGGTTGCTTTCAAGTCCACATTTTCTTCATGATCTAAAATACCTAAACTGATACTAAGCATGGCAGCATCCTGACTGTAACCCTCATACTCCAGAGGAGGAGGCCGGAAGGTCCAAGGTTCAAGTCTAGCCTGTACCATGAGACCCTGCTTAAAAAAAAAAAAAAAAGTGGAAGCAATTGAATATAATGAAGAGAAAGAGGTACTAACTAGTTGATGGTCAAAGCCACTGGTGCTGGTTTGGAGCTTTCCATACAACACTGTACCTAATCTTTCTTTACATTAACTCATGGAACATCTTTATTATGAATTTGTAGATTCCATGCATACAAGGAAATCACAAAAGAGGATGGTAATTAAAAGTATGTAAACTGCATTAATAGACTAAAGTTCATGTATAACTAGACCATGGCATTGAGAAAATACTTCCTGAACAACACATGATTTCAATCTTAGCCCATAAATAACACACCCAAGAAATTGCTGTAGAACAGTGGTTCTCAACCTGAGGGTCTCAACCCGTTTGGGGATCACATATCAGATAGCCTGAATATCAAATATTTATATTCTTATTCCTAACAGAGGCAAAATTACAGTTATGAAGCAGCAGCAACTACAATTTTATGGTTGTGGGTCACCACAACATGAGGAACTGTATTAAAGGGTGGCAGTGTTAGGCAGGAAGGAACCACTGAGGTAGCATCTGTTACCAGACCTTCCTCACCCTTTATCAGGAGTCATGCTGGATTTGGGTGTTCTCATGGGACTTCTTGCATTTGACTTACTCTTGGAGCAAAGGTTCAAGGAGACAGATACTGACTGGGATATTCTCTGGACACACTGTTCTTTCCTTCTCTGTATTCTCTGACCCCATGTGCATGGATTCTCTTCTCAGGGAGCTCACAGACCTGAGAAAGCTTCACTTTCTGGAACAGTGGAGTCTAAGGCCTCTGTATCTAATGTTTTCTTTCCAGTGGGACGGGGCCAGAAATATCCTCTGCCGAAAGTGCTTATAGGAGGCAGGTGTGCTGGAGAACATTTATCAATACCGTGTGTGTGTGTGTGTGTGTGTGTGTGTGTGTGTGTGTGTGTGTGTGTGCGCGCGCGCGTGTGTATTTGGGCGCCTGTTGGAGCTGAATGGGGTGACAGATCAAGTGGATCTGAAGCTACTGAAGCTGCTCAGTGTGTGTGCTGGGAACAGAAACATAGGGAGGTTAATCTGGTAATCACATCTTGAAATTCCTAATGTGTTGTCCTACCACATAAGGTTTAAACCCCTTGCCCCAGATGAAGCTGGGGATGCCTCAGGATGCTTGATCGTGAAGAGTGTGTGCTATTACTGGTAACTATGTAGCCCTTTGTATGGGCTCCCTCAGGAGACGAATTCACTTTAAAGAATTATGTTTCAAATAACTGGTTTGAAAACTGTTAGAAGATTTGAATACTTCTGGTATCTGATACTTGTCCTCAGCTAAATGTTCAGATGAAGTGGGTATAGGTGAAGCCTTTCACAGAAGACATCCTTCAACTCTTAGAAAACATTAGTTTTCATTCAGCAGAAAGGAAAGAAAGCGGTGGGGAAAGGGCCATCACTGCCTCATTGGGCTGGGCACTCACGTCTGCACTATGGATGGATCTAGTTCCCTCTCACTGGACCTTCCATGGAGGAGTCCTCCTTCCTCTGTGCTTCTTGTTTTGTGGTTTTTGAAACTCTGGACTCCTGAGGATCCTCGTGATCCCACCTTTCCAGTTCTTCAGCATTCTTTCATTTACCATTTATCATTTGTCCCGAACTCCTCTGCATGGAAGGGTGTGTGTGAGAGAGAGGAAGACGGAGAGTGCGAGGCTGGTTCTGCTCTCACGACAGGCACTCCTCAAAGCCTGAGGTGACCTTGGTCCTGTCTGGTCTCTGCTGTCCGTAGCTCACTCATTCCTCCCTGATGCCCCGCACTCTCCTGGCTTTCTCCTCTCTCAGATCTTTTTTGTTTGTTTGTTTGTCTCCTTTGAAGATTCTTTGTTCTCTTCTTATCACTCAATGTAAACATTCCTCAGGTTCTATTTCCCCTTTTTTCTTTCAACTAAGTTTTCTTTGAAGTTTACTCCTGTAGTTATGGCATAAATCATGGCCTCTTGTCCAAAGGGCTTCCTACCCCTAATTTTCAATATTTCTACTGTAATCTAGGACCCCGTTTCTAACTCACTGCTCTGTTTGTTTCTACTGGGAATGTCCCTGTGTTTTGTTTTGTGCTGTATGAAATAATCTCTATTCTAATCTCTGAAATCTGCTCCTCCCTTTGCTGGGGACTGAACCTAGTACCTTGTTGCCAAGTTCTGTCTTTAGGGGTAGGGAGGTCACTTCCTTCTGTTGCTTGCTTGCTTGTTTGTGTTTGTGTTTTTGTTTTTGGACCATGACTTTGGGAGGTCTTGAACTTGTGATCTTCCTGCAGTAGCTTCTCGAGTGGCTTTGATTGTAGGCCTGTTCCACTAGGCCCAAATCCCTACATCTTCTGTTTTTGCTATCTTGTTGGAGTAATCTCTGAGAAGTTTCCTTCTCAGCCTCATCTCAGTCTGTGAATCTAGCTCCCCTGGTCTCTACTCCTATCTCCAGCTCCCTTCTTCAGGTCACTAAAGTGTGAGCTACTGACATTATCTCTTGGGCGCTCTCCTCTTCCAGTTGGCTCCTCCCATCCCTGTATGCTCCACGTACTGGCTGCTACATTAGATCTTATCTACACAGAGCTTTGATAGTGAAAAGTCTTTTAAAAACCCTTCCTGAGGGTTTTGCAGTTTTAAACTTGGGTGCAAACCTGTCATTCTTTACCCTAATGCCTCATATTCAATGAAATTATATTCACCTTTCAAAAGAGGTCAATTGGAACTTCTTCAAT
>LR749762.1:730682-970032 GCA_902729485.2 Mus minutoides
GGTTTCTCCTCCTGCTTGGCTCTCTTTCCAACTGCAGTCAGACACCCCATTGAGCTCTGCTCTTCTGGCTTCCAAAGGGTCTGCAGTGACAACACTGTCCTGCTGTTCCTTATACTTCTGCTAGGCTAGTAGGGCATGTAAGGCCTAGCCGGAGGATGCTTGCTGTACATACAGTACGTGAAACATAGTGCCTTTTCCACTCAGAAAGACATTCATTTGGTTTGTACCAGCTTTCTGGGCTAGGGCCATCCTAGGCAGTCTTCCCCATAGGTATGGCAGAAAGCCAGGCCAGGAAGGTGTGCACACTGAGGATCCAGGCCTTTCACCAGCTCCAAAGGCCACTTTTCTGGAAGGCAGGGACAGTGTAGTATGCACATGTCTATGGGCATCGTGCCAGGCTATTTTCAACTTCTTCCTGTAATTACTGTTGGGCTGGAGACTTCCAGGCAAGAAAGATGACTAGGTGACTACCAAGATGCTCCAGGGAACAAAGTCCCTGCTTCTGTCCCCTGTATCTAAACAGAAGCTGTAAGTCTGATGGTACAGATCACATGGTCTTAGTAACTCGGATCTCACTTTGCTCCCATTCTCTAGTGACAGTTGAGTGTTGCTACAGCCCAGCCTCTGCCACAGCTCACACCCCCTACCTAGAGGCTAAGATGGCAAAGTGAGTGGGGAGGGGTCTCCTAGACTCACCCACCTTTGTCCTCCTTGTAGAATTTTATATTTCTTCTGTCAGAAAATAATAGCAAGAGATTTAGAATCTCATTTCCTAATGGAGGTTTCTTTTTTCCTTTTCCTTTTTTTTTAGCTTTGTTTTTGAGGAGCAGGATAAATGAAGTCCTTTTTGGTAATAAAGCTTTCCTGGTCTATTTAACTCACTCCCTTATGGCGGCTCTCTGCCTGTTACCAGCCGTCCTGTGGAGAGATCAGTTCCCAGAGCTGTTGGGCATCCTAGCTGACAGGAATGCTGTGTCGTTTGGTATTGTCAACACGTGCTCCTTTCTCAAGTGCCGGGTTACACTTCAGACACGAAAAACAGCCTCCTCACGTGATCTACCAACTTCCTTAAAATAGAATTTAAGAAGTGACTTCTAGATTAGTGAGAAGATGGCAAAAATAAACAGCAAAGAAGTGATTTCAATAGTGACGACTAGCATCAAGTGCCCATTTCCAAATTTAGCCCGAAGGCAGTTTTTTTTAATTAAAAAATATTTTTAACCTGCATTCTTATTGGCTATGCGAAGTCTGGGTGGCTTTTGAATTCTTGGAAGCCATTATTTTTTTTTCTTCTGTAAATGTATGCCATCCTTTAACCACTTCAAAATAAATTAAAAACTGGAAAGACCGAAATTCAGCCAAGCTACATGAGACTCCAATAACTAATGCAAATCTGACTTGGGTTATGTAATTTGGAAATGGCTGTTTCCGTGTGTCTCACTGGCCTTCTGAGGTCCATATTTGGTTATCCCACTTAGTAACGGTTGGTCGAAGTGCTGTTACCGAGAGCAAGAACACCAGGAAGTGGCACATCACTTCTTTTCTTGAGTTAATGTCTCGAAAGAGAACGGGGTCATGTGCAATTTATCACCAATCTGAGGCCAAGTGGCTGGTTACCTGGCTTTAAAATATTCTCTGGCTTTGAAAATATATAGATGCTGGTTGGATCAAAATGGTGGCATGCTACTTTTGGCTACTTTGGAAGACCAAATGGAAACAGCTTGCTCTGAATGCAAAACAGCCAGAACCCTGGGGTGGGGTGGGGTGGGGGAAGCACGGCGCCAAGCTTTGGGAAGACACCATCACCTCACCACGGTACTCACAATCAGATGACCCGGTGTGAGCGTGAGAGTTTGTCAGTGAATGTGTCGAGTGGATGAGGGCTGGGGCTGGAGACAAAACAGCTTCAAAGTTCAGGCAGGGAAGGCCCGGCTTGGCGCTGGATCCGCCCGGCTGAGTAATCGCATTCTCCTCAGATGCCTTCTGGTTTTCAGCTGTCTTGGGTTTCTTCCTGAGAATAAACAAAGGGCCCTTTGAAGGAACTGACTGCATATTTGGGAAAAGGCATTTTTAGAATCTGTTAAAGATAACTTGATTTTTTTTTTCTGAAGGGGGATGGGAGGGAGTCCAGTATGTCCCTTGTTTTAAAACAAGCTGATTCTTGTTTTTTTCCCTCCAGTAATGGCCTAACTGGGAACACATGAAAGCATATGGGCCAAGCAAACAGCACCACATTTGGACTCTGTTGGCTGTATAAAAAGACCCTGTCCCAGAACTTTAGACAGCTTGAGCTACGTATGGCTGACATTATCCAAGAAAGCATCCTTTCCCCCCTTAAAGAGTTTTAACATGGTCTGGAAAAACACTAGTGGAGGTTTACCGTTCTAGCATTTGTCAGGACGCTTAGAGACAGGACCCGTGGAGTAATGGGAAGAGCACTGGACTGGGAGTCAGGAGACTTGAGCTACGGAACTAGCTGTGCCTGCAACTTGCTGTGTGGCTTTGGGCACCTCACTTCACCTCTCTGGGCTTCAGTTTCCTCATCTGCAAAATAAAGGGCTTGGATTAGAAGGCCCTACACACTCCTTCTAGCTTTAAATCTGTTACTATTAGTTTTATGTGAAATCAACACAATTTCAAATCCCAGCCTCCATCTGCAGGCTGTCCAGAGGGAGGGGTAGTGGCAAAGGTGACTATAAAGTAGGAAGTGAAAAGCGATGAAGGGGTATAGGCTCTAGGAGGTAAAGATGAATGGTGTCTCACACATACCCATCTCTCTCTCTCTCTCTCTCTCTCTCTCTCTCTCTCTCTCTCTCTCCATCCCAGCCTAAAGATTCTCTGTGCTCTTTGGTTTAGTATAGGCTCCCAGAGTTTAGGAGCAATACTGGTATTTATTTGCCTTCTGAGAAAGAGATTGCTGATAGGGAGTAGAAAGGTGGTGGTGTGATTTAGTCAGGAACAGAATGTGAAATAGTTCAGCTATCAGTCAGCCCAGGATCCTTTTCCCCATGACAATCAATGGTAACTAGCAAATTGGCATTTATATAGCACATAGATACCAGACACCCCAAAAGAGATGGAATCCTCCTTGAACACGTGCCCAGTTTCTATGGCTTTGTGTCTTTTTCTATCACTATGCTACCATAGAGTATGGGTCCCCCCGCTTTTGGATAGATTATGTGTGGTACATAATCTGTTGTAAATTGCTGTGTTTGCATGTTCTCCTTGTTTCTGTGAGCATGGCTTTGGACTTGTATACAGAATATTTCGTATTGAAATGTGTTGTACTGGGTAGTCAGGTCTGCCCTCGCAGAATATGGTGTTATGATTAGTTGCTGTGTTTTTAGTCCAACAGGTTGTGAAATCAAATCTGTTTCTTCAGAGGGCATGAGGCAGAGACAGCGTGGTAAAGATTAGGATGGAGTGGGGGGCTTTCGGATATATTTCTCAGTGTGGAGAAAGCCAACATAACAGAAACAAGCTGCAATGCCTTATCCGTTGCTGAATGGGGGACTGGGGCTAACCCTCAAATCCTGTGCCTATCGGGACCCCCAAGGATCTGCTCTTCTGGTCTTTCAGATTCAGAAAGAATTCAAAATCAAAGTCTCCACTGTCAAACTGCCCCCTTCCACTGTCTGTTTCCCCTGAGAGAAGCAGTGCTTCTTCTGAGGGGTCTGTTTCTGGCACTGGGGCCTGCCGTCAGCTGGAAGCCCCTTGCACACCTTTCTCTTGCCCCATGGCCAGCTTGCCCTGCGGTCCTCACCAGCCTGCTCCCTCTCCAGACAGCAGCCTCAACGATTTCCCTACTGCCTACTGCGCTGCTGCCCCTGACTTGTTCTCCGTCCCCCAAGGCCCTAGCTCTGCTGCCTTCCAGTCACTAGGTCCCTCAGCACCATGTTAGCCTGACATCTGAGGACAGTTCCTTATCTGCCCTACCTTATCTCATGGGCCCTGTGTATTGGCTGCCTTGGCGTGCGTTTATCATTTGAAGGGGTCTGGAATGTACACTCTTGGCTCTTTACCTTTACTCATTACTGTCCTTGCTTTGAACTGCCTTTTCTCATCTCTGCCGAAGAAATGAGACAACCTTCCTTCACACTTATTAAATGCCGTCTTCATGCCAGACTGCTGCCACTCCCCTTTTTCAGACAGGATGGCTCCTCTCTGCAGTACTCTGAGATCCCTCAGTGGCTGCAGGATTCTTGCCTTACTCACTAACGGATCCGTGCTATTGGCTGTGGGAGAGAATGGACTTTCTGTGGAAGGGGAGTGTCTTTCTTAGTAGTTGTCCCATTTCTGCTGTTCATCCCCTTCTTTACTCGGCCTTTCTGCTCCCCTCCCCTTCGCCCCTCCCCACACTCGTCATACAGAGACTACGTGGCTGTGACGTGCCACAGTGACTGAGCAATCTGGGTCCTGTCCTCCTGGGGCTACTGCCTATTCCATACTGTGAACCATATACACAGCAGCCACTTACGAACTGTTTGCTGACGGAATTAAATAGAGCTGAAATTTAAATATACTTGGAGACCAGTCCCAGTTTGAATCTCAATTAAGCTTCCTCGTTTTTTATGCAGCAGGGGAATCAACCTGGATCGGTTGCTTTTTCATTGATTACAAGAAGAGTCTTTAGTAAGAGTGGCTGGTCCTTGTAATTCACCTAAATATAGGGAGAAAACACCAATGGCCATTATCATGTAGCAGAAAAGAAAATGGTCTCTATGCTTATGGACAAGGCCTCAGCTAGCTTCTGACATATGGTTCATGGAATTAAGAGCATGCTCTTGCACCAGTGTGCTGCCAAGCCACCCACGGGCTCTAACGCTGGAGAAATTGCACGGCTTAGGCCCTTACTTCTTGTCCTGAACTAGAGTTTGATACCTGCCTGATATTTTGTGCCTCACCTTACGTCCAGAGCCAGCTCTGGTGGCTGTCCATGGCCCAGGGACATTGTAGCCATCTCAGCGAGTAGAATACATTCAGACCAACCTGCCTGGCTCCTTCCCTTCCGTGGTGCCCGCCAGTTCCCCTCTCCTCTTACCACAGCAGTGCTCCAACGTCACAGTCCAGAGCACTGCACACTGTCCATTGGAGCTCTTCCTCTCCCATCCCAACCTCTTTTATGATTCTCTGGGATTCCTTTTTCTGAAGCCAAGAAGCGTTAACACAAAACAGCAGTCTGTCTGACATGCACAGGTGCTGTTCTATGACCCATTTTTTTTCAGTTTGTGGTTTATTAAGGAGGAAAGAGCTAACTCTCTTGTAATTAACAGAAAATGCCTTCTTTGGTTGCATAAAAGGGATTGTATAAACATGGCACATCTGAGGACATGTCTGTACAAGCCTAAGTAGCTTGCACTATCCCCTGGCGCCTGTAGAGGGCAGCAGCACACTGGCTGACTCCAGCAACATTTCAGAGCCTAAACTCCCACCAGAGCCTTCCTCCTGGTCGCCATGCCAAAGGCTGGTGTGCCAAGCTCTCTCTGGCCTCTCAGTCGCTTCCAAGTTTGTTCTCTCCCTGTCTGCAGTGCATTCTCTCTCTCTCTCTCTCTCTCTCTCTCTCTCTCTCTCTCTCTCTCTCTCTCCCTCCCTCTCTCTCTCTCTCTCTCTCTCTCTCTCTCTCTCTCTCTCTCTCTCTCTCTCTCTCTCTCTCTCTCTCTCTCTCTCTCTCTCTCTCTCTCTCTCTCTCTCTCTCTCTCTCTAAACTATACACTCTGATGAGGTTGCCCCTCGACCGGAAAATGAAAACTTCTACGTAGAAGTCAGAGAAGCCAACAACAACAAAGAAAAACCCGGGGGAGAGGAGAAAGGGGGCCGTGAGGGAGAGAGACTTCAGAACAAGAAAAGGGCAGATGTTTCGTAAATATATGCAAAGCAAAACTGGGTGTACCCTGAACACTTCTACAGAAAAACAGGCCAATCATTGTGCACTTCCTCCCGCCACTCTGGTGCAGCTCTGAATGAGAGAGAGAGAGAGAGAGAGAGAGAGAGAGAGAGAGAGAGAGAGAGAGAGAGAGAGAGAAAAGTGTGGCCGCAGGCACCCGCCTTTCAATGGTCAGTTCTGACATTTTGACTGAACATGTCCCAATTGTCCAAAGAGAACAAAAACTGTGAACATTTTTGTTATGAGAAAAAGGGTGCTTTAAGAAATAGGAAGGCATTTAAGGTGAAGGGCAGCTGAGCTGGCCAGCAGAACCTTCTGGTTTTTAACTCTCCCTGTGCTGGCCCCGACAGTAAGTAGAGGGCTGAAACAGCAGTGAGTGAGGCTGTGGAGGCTGCTGGCTCTTCCCAAACTAGACCATATTGTTTGTGCAGAGAAATATGCATTAAAACATATGGATGCACTGTTAGGTATTAAGCCTGTTAAATGCATGGGAACGAGGCAGATCGGTGGTGTTGGATGTATACAGTTCACACTCCTTCGCACATATTGCACACATACAGTGGCAGCAGTGCTTTCTGCAACATATGGAAAAATAAATATTTTATCCATGCGAGCTCTTATCAGTCTCCAGGGTCTGCTGAGAGGCGAGTGCTCTCTTCCGTCTTTCTCCCTCTCTCCTCCAATTCTCTCCTTCCACTGGGCTCCCACCCTCTGCTGCAGATTATCATGCTTTGCACTAATCAGCCCGGCTGGAGAGGAAAGAATTAGTCAGAACCTCCCTTTGATAAATAATTACGCAGTCGCTGGATCAAGATAATTTAGATCAGTGATGCCTTTCTTGGCCTTTCTGGAGTCGGAACCAATTCCCTACTTACTCTGCTGCTAACTGTAGGGTGTCTGCGGATGGACGGATGGACGGACAGAGAGGGATGAAGTAAAAAGCCACTGACACTCCCACCTAGGGAGGGGAATTTAGGAAAATGGCGCTTCATTAGCTAGCAGCCTTGTGTCCAGGCAGGTTATTCTGCATCTCCCAGCCCTTATCTTCCCTATCTGTAAAATGGGAATAGCAATGCCTTCCAGCTATGGGCTGTGATTAAGAATAAAGGAGATGAGCCAGGTTGTGTTTAACACAGTGCTGGTCCAGAACCAAGTGCTGGAGAATGGGGCTTTTTGAAAAATATTAGCCCTGTGGTGTTCATGTTAGCTATATAAGTAAGACACCTTCATCTTAGTAGTATTTTGAGTATCTGGGTCAGGGGCTAACTGCCATCAATGGAGAAGGAATGTTAACTGACCC
This sequence comes from Mus minutoides, assembly GCA_902729485.2. Classification (NCBI taxonomy): domain Eukaryota; kingdom Metazoa; phylum Chordata; class Mammalia; order Rodentia; family Muridae; genus Mus; species Mus minutoides. The sequence continues at coordinate 737,867 of LR749762.1, forward strand.
CTTCTGTTCACATGCATGTCATTGCTATAGCTGCATGGAGAGTCTCTTGGAGCTGAGGGTTCTAAGCAAGCTTCGGAGGGCCATCATCCTGAACACTGTGGCTATTCATGGACACCACCTACGGGACTCTGGCTTATCGCGCCTTCTTACCATTCAGCCTTTCAAGACATGGCCCAGTATTCTCACATTAGTTTAAAATGTTTTCATGATTAAAGCATTTTATTATCTCAATCTTTCCCCCCCCTTTCTTCTTGTCAGGGCTGATTTGAAATATTTTTTCAGTGTCTTTCCTCCCTCACAATAGTCAGGATCCTGGTAGGAAATAAATGGCACATATAACGGTTTTAACTGAAGGGAGTTGAATGGAGGGGACCATGTCTGAGGAGTGGGTGACCATGTCTGAGGTATGGGGTGAAACTAAGGGATGCTCAAGACATGGTGAAGCACTGGACACGGGAGAGAGAGAGAGACAACGGAGAGTTGTTGATCTCATCTTTGAATCAGTTAAACTGGAAGGCAAGAGCGGTACCTTCTCTGAAGGAGCAGGATGGCCCTAGGGCAGGTCTTACAGTCTGACTTGGAGAGCATATGGACACTGGAGTCCTGAGAGGTCGCTGGGTCATGCATTAGGGTAGGGAATGGGAGATGGGGTAGCAAGATTCATCATCGTACCTACTGCTTCCCTTTCGCATTTGCATTTCTTTCACCCTGTTCCTCTCAATTATACTTTCTGGAAGGAAAAAGCAAAATAAAATCAGATCAGTCCTCTGTTAGCTTCCATGAACCTATTTTGTCTGTTTGCCATTTATAGAGCCGGCAAACAGAATAAGTGGGGCTTTGTTTGTGTTCTTTGCTACACGTCGTGGTGCCCAGAATAGTGACACCCACTGAGCGCTCAGTACATCTCAGAGGATTGAGTAGACATACTCATCTCTGCTGTGCCAGACCCTATATATACACCATCTTATTTAATTATCACAACAGTGAGCATCAGCAGGCAGGCCTGTGCATGTGTACAGGTAATGTGTTCATATCAGCACTGCTTCACCATTACCTTGCAAACGGTGAGAACAGGTACAGAGCACGGGGAGCCCCAGGAAGGAGACACTGCTTCAAAGTTTATATGTTTATATCCTTCCCACCTTAGGAATTATGCCTTTTGTGTGTGTAAGGAAGCAGTTTCTAAACAGCAGAGACTGCTGGGTTGTAACTCAGTCTTCCCTGTCTCTGCAGCTCAGAAGATGACGAAATATTTTTCTGTGACAATTAACATGTGACTGTAGATTTCCTTGCAATTTCTTTTTTTTTTTTTTTTTTTTTGGTTTTTCGAGACAGGGCTTCTCTGTGTAGCCCTGGCTGTCCTGGAACTCACTCTGTAGACCAGGCTGGCCTCGAACTCAGAAATCCCCCTGCCTCTGCCTCCCTAGTGCTGGGATTAAAGGCATGCGCCACCACCACCCGGATTCCTTGCAATTTCTAAGAAAGATCAGACCCCAGTTCTTAGGTCTGAGTTCTCTGCAGCAAAAGAATGTAGGAGCTGTGAAGAATACACACACCTTGGTGTCACTCTGTAACCTAGCAGGACTGCAGTGCTGGCACAGGCTTTACTCTGTGCTGAAGGAAAATTCAGACGAGACATTATTCAGATGTGGGAAGTGTGCACTTCTTGTACTTGAGTGTAAGGATAAACTATGCAAGTTAGTTCTCTGTCTGATTACACACTGAAGAAACAATGAATGGTCTTCTCTCATGTCATCAATCCCCAGTCCTCAATGCCCTTCATTCCCCATCTTGGCTAGCAAGGCCTGTCCGTCACCTACATACTAGCTATCATCAATTTCCATCCAGGAGACCAAACACATTATAGGTAAAAAGACGCTAAACAAAATTCTAGCTTCGTTTCTTTGGTTTTGAGGTTTATTAGAAAAACTAAAGACATAGGTACTATGGAGGTAAAAGTCCTACCTGGCACCTAAGAAGATTACTAGCTTCCCATGTTTAGTGTTTTCCAGTAACAGAGACTTCAGTTAAAAAAAACACATCATCCCATTACATGCCTCATAGTGTACAGAAAAACTTGTAAGTACAATTAAAATGAGATTTCATGCATAATTATTTTGCATGCATAGCTTCTAAACAATTCAAATCTTTAGCCTTTCTTAGTATAAAAAAAGCATATATTCATCTACTAGTTTCAATATAGTTAATAAATTTTCATTATTTTCCTGTGGATATTGAATCTCCTGTCCTATCTTATTTCTGCACACTTTCCTGTGGAGGCTATATTTAAACATAAATGCCCAGTGTACAAGGAACCCAATCAGCTACACAGAGCCATACATCCAGAGGGCAGAGCAGAGCTGCAGGATGGGCTGGAAATATGGCGGGAGGGGCGAGAATTCCAAAGGCAAGCCTTGGCTCCTTATACTTGCCCTTGCAGGGAGGCAATAGCGTGGTATGCATTCCACAGTTCATGTAGGCACAGCCAAGCCAAGCAGGCCCCCAGACTTGACCAGGGTGACATGAAATGACAAATAAGCATGAAACTGTAGATTGGCAAATGATGAGCTATATACACAGGAAGAGCAGCCACAACCATCATGGGAAGAGGCAACAGGACCACGCAGAACAGCTTTACTTCCTGCTGGGTGTGCAGAGACATAACCACAGGAGATGGGTGGGGGAGAGCGCTACCCAGGTATGCATGCAATGAGTGCTGGTAGCTGGACTCTGCCGTTGTGGGTATTGGGACTGGTCACTTTGCTGAACCAAAGAGATGAAGCTATGTGAAATTGTACCCGAGTGGTTCATCACCACCACTACCATCCATTCAACAAAGTAAACGAGTTCACTAGAGGCATAATGTACTTACAGTAGTTTCCAGATAATTGGTGTCACTCTTCAGGTAAATCACTCCAAGGCTTGGGCCTAGTGCAGATGTTCATTGGGCCAGGGGACAGAGAGTGGCTGCATCTAGCATAAACAAACAACAAGACAACAAGGTCATTACTGAGAGGAACATGACTATTGCATGTTAGGTTCATTGATTTCACAGTGTTTTCAGAGATGAGCTAAGGAACACAACTGCAGCTGGGGCCACATCTTTGCTCCAGAAGGTGGCAAGGCAGAGAGGGGCTTTGTCCCCACAGGGTTTCTGCTGACTTCTAGGATGGTCTGAGGCAGCAGAGTACCTGGCAGTGCAGATGGAGTGGCTTTGGGAAGCAGAGAGGGGGTTAGAATGGAGAGAGTGGGGGTAGCGTCATTCTGTGATGTTTTCCATGTACTGGTTGGTTGTTAGTCAACACAAATTATACCAATTTGTAGCACATATGTTAGCACAGTGTTTGAGATTTGTGTTCATTGTGGGATCGACAAATCAAGCTAATTAGCATATCTATAACCTCACATATTTATGTTTTGTGGTGATAATGATTACTTTTTTAAAAAAAATTATTTTAAATCCTAGGGCAGGCAAACTGTAAATCTCAGCAGCTGCCTGGAGGAAGAGAATGGAGAAAGGAAGGAGAAAAAAAAATCTTTAAACTTATTTGTCTTGTCTGGAATAAAATTTTTGTTTAGACTGGAAAAGTGTCTAAATGAAATTTTGCATTCTTTGAACAACATCCCTCTAGCCTACGTCAGCCACCATTTTGCTCTCTGCTTCTGAGCACTGAACTTTTTTTGGATTCCATCTTTAAGAGAGAGCATGCCATATTTATCTTTCTGTGCCTGGCTTATTGCACCTAATGGTTTTCTAGGTTCCCTCATGCTGTACAATGACAAGCTTGCCTTCTTTTTCAAGGCTGAGTACTACTCCACAGTGCCTATGTGCATCATAGTTCTGGTATGTTTAATTCCCTTCTGTCTCTGCCTCTCTAATGCTCAGCCATTGCTTCTCCTGAAGACAGTCACTTACCTGGTTTGAATTCTTGCCTTCTCTCTGTTCCCTTCAGAACAGAAGATTCTCCCTTTCTTATCTTTTAACCCTGGGAGCACAGCCTTAGAAAGTACAGATTATGATCTGTCTCCAGGGGCCCCCAGCTCACTGGCTCTTCCCCACCCCATTCCTGTCCTCTGGGTCCTGCTCAGGGTCCACTTTGCCCCTGAAACTTACCCAGCTTGTGATAGGGGCAGGACACTATCTTGACTGTATCCCTTTCTCCTGTCTGCTGTTCTGTCTCCTGCACTGGCTGGTTTTCCTTCTCCCCTTCCCTTGATAGATAAGTTCTTTAACATTCTCACTGAAGGCTTTGTCTAGAAAACTTGTCCAGATCTCAGTAAACAGGTTCTCAGAGTCTCCATTGCTCTCTCCAGCTCTTTCTTTCTGCAGTGCACCAGACCTATACTGTGCACTCAGCCAGTGACCAGTGCACTTACCATCTGTTCGCCCAGTGTGCACACTGTATCTAGTAGACCCTTGGGAAAGATGAGCAAATCAGGGTCTCTTACGCTGTGGGACGTGCTTCGCCATTGAATAGTACCAGACTCTTCCATTAGAAAGTAAAGCTAGGCCGTGCTCTCTTTCCTCAGAGCCTGTTGCTTTCCCAGAGGTTTCACTCCCTCACTCTTGCTGCCATGCCTACTCTGGGCCGTCTGTAGCTGAGCAGTTATAGTCATGTCTATCCTGATGTTTTTGCCTTCCCATATGGAATCAGCCACCAACTCTGTAGTTCTTCCTCTGGCCAGCTTTCTTGAATCTGTTGGCTCTACCACCTGCTCTCAGAACATCTGAGACCATCTCCTGACTGCCTCTGTTCTTGTAGTTTCTCTCTACTTTACCAACATTAAACCTTTCTACTATCATTATGTTATTGTTCTAAAATGCCAGCCTAAGTGTAACACTCCTTTGAGCAACAACTCCTTGTGGACTGTTATAAGGTAGCCCCAATCCAATTTTTGATTCTTGTCCCTATAGTTCATTGTATATATCAGCAAAGCCTCATTCTTCCATACATATTCACAGTACTTTCCTCTCTTTCTAGTGTCAACATATAACTTCTTTAAGAGCCACTAAACGCCGCCTTATTTAGGAAACATTTCTCAAAGGGAAATAAATGCCCTTGACTCCTCAAGCATTGATTTGCAGGATCCCTTGGCACATTTTCCCAACTTCAGTCACCACTTGTACCATTTGTCTCCCTACTCCAGAAAGCAGAGACAAAACCCCAGGGTGGAGGCTTCAGAAGCAACCTTTCTCTCTGCCCCTCTCTTGCCCGCCCCTCTCCTCTCTCCTCTCCTCATAAGGCAAGTCATAGAAAGAAGAGACTCTTTTCTGCAAAGTAGGAGATAGAAATTAGAACCCCATCCCTAAAAGCAGATCGTGATGCATAAAGAAACTGTTCTACTCTTCCCGTGCCTTTCTATGTAGGAAAAGGCTACAAATGTTCTGACATACCTTCTTTGGAAGAGAAGATCTTAAGACCCCAGGTTAAGAAATGGTCTTGTTTATACCAAGATAGAAGGAATGCTGTACAGAGAGGCCAGCAAGAATCTGAACAGACAGGACTTGCTGGGTATCTGGACTCAGTCTACTAACATTAGGTCACACTCCTTTGCCAATCATATTTGCACATAGCTGTCCATTGTCCAGCCAGCTTAAACACTAACAGCAACCCTGTATCCTAGGTCTTCATCCTGAAATCTCTAGTGTCAGGAATTGTAGTCTAATGCATCTCTTGGACTTTTCTCTTATGTCTGTCTTTGGCTACAGAGGCGTTGGCAACGTCCTCTTACGGTGCACAGAATCGGGAGCACACCTCTTTTCCTGCCTCCATAGTACAATGTTTTGCATAAGCAATGCCTAACATATGGATGTGTGCTCAGCTGAGGTTGGCTGAGTGGAATTCCAAAGGAATAAAGAACCTTGCTTAGAAGTCATAGAAACTGAGGATGAACTGAAAGGACTTTGAAGCTCATCTACTCCACTGTCCTTGTGCTCAGACAGGAGATGCTCAAGGTCCTACCCTTGTTAGTAACTAAGCAAGGACAACTGATAGAAAAGGTCTTGTATCTTTAAATATGTCAGTGCCTGCTGAATAGCAATAAGGCCGCCAGAGCACCAAGAGCAACGATCAGACTAAAGACAGGGAGGGTTTGGGTGTATACTATGTTTCAAAAATAACAAACTTGTTTCACTTATTAGCTTCAACAGACTGAGAGAATAAATAGCACTTTATGTTTTGATATGCCTTAAAATGGGGGTGGATCATAACAGCAAAGAAGCAGCTTTTCTAACATTACCAGCAGTAACAATTGTGACAATACTGAAAAATACCGCTGGACTGATAAAACTGAAGGCTGGAATGAGGCTCCTTACGCTTGAAAAGGTCACGGCTTCAGCTATGGCTTCTCGCAGAACCAGGCTACATCAATACTGCAGTTAAATTCATCATAGCTGTTTGACAGTCTTGCTACATTAACACTTCTTTTCCCAGCAAGCTTGGTCACTTTCTGTGTTCTGGGCAAACTTAAATTTGCACTTATTTTTCTCCATATTTAATGATTTACTCATAGAAATGTGTAAGTGGCTGCCCCAAGCCTCTTCTCATTTTTTTTTTTTTTTGCCTTGCTTTTTTCCAGAGATGGAAGAAGTGTTATTTGTTCCATTTCTCCTCTGACCTCACACAGATTCATTTTTTCTTAGTCCTAAATGAAAAGCTAAAACAAAACAAATGAACAAATGAACAACCCAAACCAAACGAAAACTAAAACCAAAACAACTGTCTTGGGATAGTCAGAATGGCTTCCTCTTAAATATAAGTCTACGGTACCAAAGGCTCCATCAACTCATCGTTACCCAGCAGGGAAAGAAGATAGTAATATTTATCAAAAGTTTTGACTGGTATGGTGGAGAGGTGCTATGCAGTGAGCTGTTTACCTTAGCAGCCACATAACCAGCAGAACTGGGCCCACAAGGTGTTCATTGTTCTTTCTAACCCACCATATGGCTAGAGATTATTAACTCTTCATCCCATTGAACTCTTTAATCTTCTGGCAACTGTATCAATAAAGAAAATCACTGATCAATATTCTCCCACATTGCAGTGAACAGTTACCTGGCAATATACAGATATCCTCTATGTAATTAGGTAACTGTACATGTTCAGCGCACATAATAGTTTACGAAGAGTGTGAAATTTGTAATTAAACAGAGCCATAGCCTTCCTGACCTTTAATCAAAGCCTTCTCCTTCACATCCTGCTGCTATGATCTTCCAGCTTTTTTGGCAGACTATCTTCTAACCCTATTTCCTTATTTCCCCTCTCAGGTACCCGCATACACCTGAGGGTCTACTAATCAGAGTTACTGCATGGTCTGTCATGTCTTATTGCTTAAAGGATAGTTATACTCTTAAAAAAAGACTCAGAGAAAATGACCTCACAGGGCTTCCTATTTATTCCCTTTTAATGACTTCCGTATCCAGTGTACTAAGTTTTTAAGTTAAAAGGTAATTTTAAAGGGCTGCTCTTTCCACAAATTCTACTTAGTATCTGGAAATCCATCTCTTCCCTCTGCCTCTTATATCAGCACTATAATAAAGAGTCTGCTCTTAGAACCCAGCAAGTTTCATGATGGTGTCAGATGCAGAACAGACAGAGGGTCACTTCTCTTCCGCCTGTAGCTTTGATGGTGTCTCTGCACACCTGCCTTGGAAGCCAGTTAAGCTGAGCTGCTAAGGAACACAATGCCATGCGTCACCTGAGGAACTGTTGGCTGAGGTCTGACTTCAGTGTGGCCTCTGCTACTCACTCCTCAGAGATCACCAAGTCAGTATAAAATGGGAGTGCTCTGGGCTAGAAGCTCACATAAAAGGCACTGTGAAAGCCAGAACAGCTACTTATGGATGTCGACATTTTATCAGGGACTACAGATTCACATATATGAAAATATTCTCCTTTAACCGTCTCAGCTATGTTGATTACTGTGCCCAGTGTACAGAGGGGGAACTGAGAGTGCTCGAGAAAAGTCTGTGATTAGAAAGCTTGAAGATAGCAAAGACAGAATTCAAATGCAGATCTGTGTTCTTGCCACTCTAAAACAATTCTCACAATGTACAGGTGCATTAGTGCCTCTCGCCATGGTCCCACAGGGAGTCATTTCCTTGGGAGTCCAGAGTCACAGGGGAAGAACTGGCCTTGAAATTGTCAATATGCATAGCTCATTCGTAATTCCTTTCTAATTGAAGATGGGAATGTCTTATATCAGTCTCAAGTTCTCTCTCTCTCTCTCTCTCTCTCTCTCTCACATGATTTTAATATTTTCAACTGTTAATATTCAACAAACTAGTCTCATGTTCTAACCAGCACTCAAATCACTGGTATTTCTGAATCAGTATGTCTAGGTGGAGTCTGCAGTTCTGCATTTTGGTAAGTTCCCAGGTGATGCTGATACTATAGGTCTGGGTTATCACTCATCTTACATCTGACATTCTCTTTTCTAATAGGGGTTTGTTTTTGGAGGGGCAGTTTAACTGAATAACATGGCTTCTGATTCTGGGCCAGTCATCAGACATCACAATTCCAGGAGTTTCTGACATGGAGTATGTTGTGAACAACAACAAACTATTGTTTCTAGATTTCCAATAACTCCCCTCAACTTCTGTAACCTAAGAATGATAATGTCTCAAACATGCCATGGTCCCATTTTTACATTATTGTTATTTTTAACAATAATTATCTGGTAATAAATAACACCTTTCCTCTGAGAAATTCAATGAGCTTTACTAACCTTAATTGTCTAACAGCAATTCCCAGGTGTAGAAAAATCTGTCTTGAAGATCACAGTAAATTTAAAATTGTTCCACTTCCCTCATTTCTTCACTCTAAGTGAAGCACAGAGTCAGTGTGTGTGTGTGGGGGGTTACTGACTGCCCAAGACCCTCTAGCTCATACGCTGAGGTGCACAGGGGCAAACACAAGAACAGAAGTGTGCGCATGTATGTGTGTGTATACACAAGAGGTGGGGACAGAGAGAGAATTCAAAGAGAACTCAAAGGAGTAAGACTAAGAGAAGGGAAAGAAAATTCTAGAACTGTCTGGGTGACCTTAGGCGAGTTATCTGGCTTCTCAGAGGATCACCCTTTCCATTTGTAAAAAGAAGGGATGAGTTTTATGATTTTAAGGTCCCTTAAAACTGTAGTAGCCTCCTGAGAAGAAAGCTGTGGGAATTACAGAGCTCATCAACCTGGGAAGCCACTAACCATGTTAAAGAAATCTATTTGACTTTTAACTTTTTAACTAATTACCTGAAACGAATTCCCTAGTCGATATCACTAATCCCAGCTGATGAAAACTGGCGAGAAACCATTAAAACAAGTAAGGCACGAGAGGCAGCATGGCCAGACAGGCTGATCAGGGACGCAGCTTCAGCGTCTCCATGCTGGGAGAACCGTTTCCAGTTTTAAAATGTAGCTTGTTAATTAACCACCAGTTAATACTCATGTCCAGGAGAAATACCTCTGATGGCTCAAAGACCCCTGGGATGGTCCTGCCTCAGAGAGTGGATGAGCAGTGCAACTGTTTGTCACAGTAAGTCTACGGTAATGTTCTCCATAGAGACTCCTGATTCCTTTTTGACAATTCACAAACTCTGTTAATAAGAACTGTATATCCCCCAAAGCCTTAGTGTTTCAGGTAGTTGATTCTTATTTAAATTAAGAGAATTGGGGATCAGGTGATAGATATGTGGTGGTGACAGGACACCCCATCTTACCCACCCTGAATCATTCCAAACAGACACCTTCCTGGCCAGAAAGCCTGCCACAGGCCCTGGTTATAGGTCTCTTTAAACTCTGAAATACATATCCCTCTGGTACATGATTTGTGGACCAGAATGTTTTCTGGTATATCAGTTTTTTTATACTTTCTCTCTTGCATTATAATTTCTGTACTAACCATTTTTTTGGTTTACTGGGTGGTGGGGGGAGGGGGAAGGTATGAAGACACATCTCAGTAGCTTTGTCCCAGATAACACACTCTGAGAGAATTTCACTTTCCTTATTTCTGTCCCTTTACCTCAGTGACAATTTTGGCTACCCCTAACTAAATGCTTAGCACATGGTAAATGGACATTTTCTTTCATTGTTTAACTTCATGTCTTCACTCTCCAAAGGTATTATTGTATTCCTATTTTACATACAGACAAGGCATCAGAGATGCTTTAGGAAAGATACAGTTATTTGTCATAGGCCGTGAAGCAGGAATGGAGCAATGTAGGATGGAACATCATCATACTGCACTGAGGTGTGGCCTACAGCAGCTTGTAATGGAGTTCTGTCCTTGGTAGCCTTTGGGTTTCCTGTCTGTCTCCACTTTTATGTGCAGGGTTTCCCTTTAATGTTTTCGCTGATGAATCCAGATGACCACGTGCTGCCCCTGGTGGAAGTAAGGCCCTCTATCTGCTCCCATCTCATTCTCCCAACCTGGTCGTTGTTTCCATGTGCGAACCTCAGTGTATTCTACCAATTCTGCTCATTCTGCTTTCTTTCCCAGTTGATAAGCATAGCTCCTATGCAGCTGCCCTGAAGTGTGCTAAGTTTATGGAATCTAATCTCCTTTAATCACCTCTGATTTTCATTACTCAAGATAGAACCATTCTTTCTTGTTCCCTCCACACTTGATTCTTGCTTTAGACATTCTCCTCTCCAGTCCTTACCTATTGTGTAGGCTGGATTCACCTCTGAAACTTCTCTGCAGTTAGTGGTCCATTCATTGTCAACAGCACTGATTATTACAACGTGGTATGATTTTCAACTCTGGACCGTCAACTCCTTTAAGGCGGTATGTCTCAGAGTGAGCTTACAGGACACTAGTACGTTAAAAAGCATCATAAGAAAAAGAGAGGTGGGGGAGGGGAGGCATGGAAAGGTGCCTCCATGGTTAAAAGCACTGGCTGCTCTTCCAGAGAACCCTGGTTCAAGTCCCAGCACCTACAAGTCAAATCAAAGCCTTTTGGGGCTCCAGTTCTCGGGGATCTAATACTCGCCCCTGACCTCTCCTGGCACCAGGCATGCATATGTGTGCAGAAATGCATGGCAGACAAAGCTCCCACACACATAAATTATTGTTTTTGGTTGCGAGCCTAGCCTTTAACAGCTGAGCCATCTCTCCAGCCCTTAACTATTGTTTTTAATAAAAACTTGGGCCAGTGTGATAGCTCAGTGTGTGGAGGCCATTTCTACTAAGCCTGAGAATGATCTGGGGACCTGTGAGTCAGAAACACTGAACCGACCACTCCCACAAGCATGACCCCATGCATGTTTGCCCTGTCTCCATCCAGCCCCTCATCCCGCACAAGGACATGCAAAATAAATATAAAGAAATCTTACATTTTTTGGTTAAATAAATTTAGGAATCCCTACATGCTTTGCCCAAGCTTTCTGGATTAATGGGACATCATTTTACTTAAGAAAAGCCAGAGGACGATCAAGGGAAAGCTTGTTTGTTCGTTTTGTTTTGTTTTGTTTTTGCCTATGATGAAAGCCACTGAATGTCTATAAAATAAGGTCTTTCTGTTAATACTCCCTTTAGTATTACCAAGTTAACTTTTAGGGTTAAAGATAAATATAGCTGTATCCCTAAGCTTTTGAACAGACTGTTTTCAAAGTTACAGGATGCCATCTTCACTGCCTTTCATTGGTACCTAAACTTTCTTCCCATTCAAGGCCCATAGGAAGTGACCTAGTCCTTATGAAACTCTGCTGGGAAGAATGCTTTGGGGGATGCTGACCTCTGACACTGACTTAGCATTTAGATAATAGTTACTCTTTACTGCCTGCTCTATGTATCACTGGGAGTGTGTCACAGTCCTCTAGGGAATAGAGCTCTAGTAGTTTACAGAAACATCAACATCTACTGCAGGCCTTTGCACACAGTAGGGTGTTCTAACCATGTTATTGGTTACTAGAGTAATTAGAGGCCTAATAATTCAACTCTGATTTCTGCAGGAGACCATTTAGGATGGTACAGGTCCAGGTAGAATGTATCATCCATTGTTGAAAAACCTACCATCCACTATTATTGTCGTCCCTTCAGCAAATGCCACCACATGTCTCTAAGGCTTTTAAATAAGATTAATCCAAGAAAAGCAAAGGCTACCCTGTTCTTATCTATAAGCAAGACTGCTTAGTTTTTACCAAACAGAGAGAAAGATAAATGAATAAAGAACACCAAACAGTCCATGAAAGGAAGTCCTGGAACATGCTTTTGTCAAGGAAAATTGTTATTAATGATTCTCTGCCACCTTTCACCCATATCCCACCGTCTATCTCCAGTCAGTCTGGAGACACACTGTGTTGTATAAGCTAAGGCAGACCCGGCAGCCGCTTGGACAACACAAAGCCCCCAAACAGTGAGGTCCATCTTCCCCATAAAACTGCTTACTCCAGCAGCACAGAAAGCCCAGGGCAGGTTCTCTCAGGCCAGTGCATAACAAGCAGATATCAAAGGGCTTTGAGATCTGCAGATTAGATATTATCTGAAGTAGAGACTTCGAGTATTTCTTAATAGTGAGTTTGTACTAAGACTGAGGCTAGAAGTCTAGTCCCTGGATGCATGAACAGGAGGTTTTACTGTGTGCAGGAAGAGTGCAGCTTTCTTCCTTAAAACCATGGGAACAGAGGACTTTGGTATCTTAGTAGAAAGAAAATGCTCATGACCTCTGGTCTGTGAAGTAGTTCACTGCTGTCCTTGATTAAAGACGTGGTATATAGAGAATATAATTAAAACTCTTTTATATAAAATGAGAATATTTACTTAAACGTTTTACCCTGAAAGGTAAGGAACACGCATACTAGCAGAGATTTTGTATAGTCTATAGTTAATAGTTTTAAGAATGTATCAAGATATTGATCATTACTAATAATCAATAAAAGTATTTTTAAAAATGAAATTTTATCACAGGAGATATTGACTTGATGAAACTAAATGGCTAGACATTTCTCTGTCGCGCCTACACTCAGAGCTCTCCTGGGTGGTTTACACATTTGAGAGAGAGTGAAGGGCAGCGGCCTGCCTGTGGGGTACATTAACTGGGGCAGGACAGCTAATTTCTGAGTCATTCGAGCCTTCTAGCCAAGCACTGGTTTCTTTTTGTAGCAGAAGTACTTTGTCTCCAGGTTCTGGGGAAGCCTAAGCTAGCCACATCTTTCTAGGATGTCACTGGGAGGGACAGGGAGACACTGCTGGGGATGTGCTACTGCATGGGGACACTTTCATTAAGAGTGAGTTTCTGTCATGATTCACACAGATGGGACCTGTGGGGCTGAGGTAGGAGAGAGGGGAGGAAAGCTTTTGAGCTGCCTCCTGAGTGAGTAGTACAGTGTGATCTAAAAGTTTTCAGGAGACAATGCTTTTTTTTTTTTAAATTTTTAATTTCTCCTCAAAAAATGTCCTGGTTACCACAAAACTTTGCATCATCAAAGAACCAGATCTGCATATTCTCTCTGAATCTGACAGGAGCTGCATGTCCCTGGTCAGGTCACCGACTTTGCCAGCTGCACATCTTTTTCTATAGGTAAGATCACGGCCCCCCCGCTGTTAAGTACTAAGGTCATTTTCACCTGAGAGGTCGTGGTTGAGATTCACTGCCTGTCCTACTCAGCTCTGGGGCTGATGTGCAAATCTTTAGCTACTGTGAAGTTGATGTGCTCTGAAGGGCCCAGAGAAGGGTCTTAATCTGGGTGAGAGCTGACAGCCAAGTCTGAGTCTGCTGGAGTTTGGGGAAAAGCTGTACTAAAGGGGGGTAGGGGCTCTAATACCATCCCACCCTTTGTTCTCTTGACAAGCTGAAAACATCACCGGAGGGGAAGTTCTGAGAGTGGGCGATCCTAACACTCAAGCCCTTACGTTTTCTAAATAGACCACAGTGACATCTGTGCCTAGCACAGGTGCAGGCCCTATTCCTCGCCAGGTGGGGAACACTGGTGAGATCCTAGGGAGGGAGCTCAGATGTCACAGCTCCCGAAGCCTACTTTTTCCTGTGTCTAGCTCCAGACACATGAATTTATCTGGCAGTCCCAGGAGACAGAACAGACCCAGAATTAGCAGGAGCCTCCTTTCCTGATAACCTAAGTGCCCTGATTGAAAGGCAGAGGGTATCGGGAGGGGGGGGGGTGCCGTGAGTCGGCATTGATTTCTCCAGCCTTTGTCTGCATCTGCTTTCCGTCTCGTTCAGAGGTGGTTCCTGTTACTACAAGCAGCATGAATCATGTCTCTGTTCAAAAACAGAGCTTCAATTGTCTTACATAACCCCTGGTAACTGAACATCTAATAATAGCAAGCCATTTCCAGGTAGGGAATCTGTCTGCCTCCCAGACACACTCATGCACACACATGCACATATGCACACAAACTCTCAACTCCTCACACAGTGTGACAGACAGGAGGGGGCAAAGGGAGAAAGAGAAGGGTCCAATTGATTGTTTTCCTTTTCTTTTTTTTTTTTTTTTTTTGCAATTTACTGAATAACCATGCATCATGGGATAACTGATATGTTTAACGGAGCTTGTTTAAGGAAATGCAGAAAACAAGTATTCATCTTAAAAGTATTTGAAACAGCCAAGTGCTCCAAACACACCAGGCATATATATTCTCTCTTTCCTAGTGTACAGAAATGTCAAACCCAAAGGACAAAGGAGGCAGTTATACCACTGGATTGGCTGCTAGCATGCACTGGTTAAATTGGAGTTTCAGAGGACTTTTTTCTCATCTCCTTTATGTTTCACCAGAGTATATTCCAAAGTTTCTTGGCTCTGTTTATTGCATGAATTTCCAGGGAGGAAAAAGCAACTGAAAACATGGCTTCAGTGTTTCCTCATGCAGGCCATGTAGCATCACACAGTGTCCCTAAACTACTCTCTTTGTGATGGGGGATAACTGCATTTATGGATTTTTCACTTCTCTCCTGAGCATATCTTCTGTTTTGCTATAAGCTATGAGGACTTTTCACACATGACTTCCTCCCAGCCACCTGTTAAGACGATTACCCAAAATCCCAGAGATAGGAAGGAAAAACTGAAATACGACTTAGAAAAATTACAAAGGTAAAGTGTGTGTGTGTGTGTGTGTGTGTGTGTGTGTGTGTGTGTGTATGTATGTATGTATGTATGTATGTATGTATGTATATTTCATCTGTAAGTGGTACCCAACTGCAAAAGCCAGAAAAAGATGTCTGGTCTGTTCTTGTGTCATTATCTCTGCCTTATTTCTTTGAGAAAGGAGTTCTCACCGAACCAGAACCTCACTGTTCTGGTAAGGCTGAGCGGTTAGTGAGTGCCCCGGGATCTGCCTGGCTCTTACTTCCCACTGCTGGGATTACAGGCGCACGCAGTCACGTCCAGCATTTAATGGGGTTCTGAACTCAAGATCTCATGGTTGCAAAGCAAGCAATCTTAGTCAATGAGCCATCTACCCAGCCCCCAAAGATATTTTTTTTTCTTTAAATCACTCATTTGATTGAAGATCAAATGGGGTCTTGATAGTGAGTTAAAATATTTATGAGGAAAAACTATTACAAAGATATCTATGTCTGTATTTCTTCACCAACTCCCATTTCCCTCTTGTGGGAAATCATTGCCAGGACATACTTTCAAGGCTTGCATCCCTAGGAGCCAATACCCCCAGATATCAGGGAGGACTTTACGGAAATTACAGACACAGAGAGGTTACATCCTGCTGTTCATTTGGGGTAGGACCTTTGATTGTTGTGTAATATGAAACACTGGATTAGACTAGGTAAGCTAAACAACGTCCTCTGAGGACTGCTGCCTGGCTCTTCCACGTGCTCCTCAGTGGCACAGGCTACAAAAAGCCACAGCGAGGCAGACTACCAGTCACAGCAGTGTGTGTTTCTTGCAAATGGGATAAACTTTGCTTACTTCCTTTAAGGAGTGATTCCAATCCAGAAAAGCAAGGAACACATTAGACTGGAGAAGAAAACACGAAGAAAAAAAAATAAGAGGGAGGAGAAGATGTCTATTATTGTTACCTGAACATCTGGGTAGAATTGGCAAAAAAAAAAAAAAAAAATCTCGATCAATATTCTCTGGTGGTTTTGCTACATGCCATATGGATATTAAAGGAAATGAGTTCTAGTTTTTTTTCTCCCCTCACAACCCCTCACAAATATCCAAATGCAGAGCAGTGGGAGGGATCTTGACCACCGAGTCACCCTGCATCGCAGCAGGATTACAGTGGTAGGATGCAGCTGTTGGGACTAGACTCTTCTGTTTATTTCATATGCTTTATGAATTAAATTATTCTTAAAATTGGTATTCTGGTGGACTAAATGTTTTAATAAAAACAGCCCTGAGACACCACAATTTTCTTCACAAAAGGCTATTCCCTCTAACTACTGTGTCTATTGCCAAATGGTTCCTACTTAGGGAAGAGCAGAGTTTTGCTTCTCCTTCTCTTGGCTTCAAAAACCAGGCTCACTCCATGCCTGTGTGAGGTGACTATACTTACCTGAAATTTTAGGGCACTATGTCAGCCAGTTCTTTCACAGTGGTGAGTTTGGCATCTGAGCAAGGACTTGATGGGCCACATGCATTTGCAGTGTAAAAATGGATTATTATGTTTCTTTGCATTGCAACAGTAAGAGTATTTCTGGCTCATTGTTGACAAGTAGATCATAATAACCATATGTGGGCAACAAACCACACTGCATTGTATCAGAAGCTGGGAGCTAATATCTTCAGTGATTCAAAGGTTTTTTTTTTTAAAACCCATTTTTTCTGCCCCTTTTATTGAATGTCTGTTGTCAGTGATAGACTCTTTATCCATGAAAGGGAGCCTAGCCATGCCAGACACTCATCGTGTTCTTTCTCCTTTACACTGAACAAAACAACAACACACTAAGTCCAGCTGTTTTGGAGGCTGACAGGCAATCCATTTGTAGTAACTGGTCTGATGACAGGAACTGGGGAAACTGATGGTAGTGGGAATTCCTTCCTTACAAAAGCACAGCAATTTAAACACATCCTAGGCACAGCTCACACAGGGCAAAGGAGCAACTCTGACCATACTGTTTATACCTCCCAGCAAGTGTATGGAGCCCTAGAGATGAATCTGAAAGGTCTAATATGGTCCAAGCCAGTTCTACAGGTATTTCAGCAGTCATCCAAAAAGAAGATGGAGGTATCCATCTGGCAATCTTAACTGTATTTGTGAAATAATTAGGATACATCTGAGAGGCTATCTTAACTATTAGACTCATTTATAGGAACCCAGCAATTAATTATTATAAAATAAATGTCTCCAAAGCAATTAATTGAGAAGCCAGTAGGTAATCAAGATATAAAAAGGCAGTGTTGCTGGAAGAAGAAAAGTTAGAATTATCTAAAACTAAGACAGAGCAACTGAAGAAAACCTATGGGGTGGTTTGCCTGAGTGCTACCTAAGCACCTCGGAAGATTCTGGATCCCTCTCCATGCCTCTGCTGCTGTAGGCCACAGGCAAGGAATGCAATGCATAGTCCTCCATGTACAACATGGGTGCTAGGTGGGCTGGCTCTAAGGAGTCCTTCCAGCCAGAGTGTTTGCTACATAAATAAGAGATGGAGAGGCAATTCCTCTTCTTATTCAGACAAACATTGCTTTCTTCTGATCAGGGTCTGTGTATCTTGCAGGCCATGTTGGGTTTTCCACCTTAAGAAGTCACACGGCAAAGAGCAAGGTGATCTATTTTCATCTGTCCAAGGGAAAATACAAGTACTAGCTCTGCCTTTCTTTGCCTGTCAATGTCCCCTTCACATCAGACTGATGCCTAAGATGAAAACAACCGTTCTGGTACTCAGGAGTTTATTTTCTCGCAAAGCTCCACCCTGCTCACACAAGCTTATCTGATTGGACTATTTATGTCTTGGCTATTTCCCCTCCATCTAACTTGGTTAGAGAAATCCATAGTAAGCATAAATCTGCAAAAGCAAAAACAAACAAACAGGACAAAAAAGCTCTAAAGAATTTACTCTAGCTAAGGCCGTGTAGTAAAACATTCTACTGCTGGGTGCAGGAAGCTTTACAAAGACACTTCCATCTCAGGAGGGACAAATGAAACGTACCCAAGAGAGTTTCCTATGTTGTGATCTTTTGCTACAGATAGGTTTTATAGTCTGGAATGCAGACATGGATATTTCTCCCAATAGCTCTCAGGCCAATGCACCCTCAAAGCCAAGCAGGTCCAGAGCTTGCAGAGCTAGCCTTACAGAGACAAAGGAGCCACACAGAAAGCTGGGTACCTAGAGTTTATATCATATCCTGACTAGGCACTCTGGTTACCCATGACTCGCTCCTCTCCATTTCTGCCCTATTCATTTGCTGCTTTCATTCCCTTCACCTGGAATGCCCTCTGTCTGTGTTTCTTCTGAAACCCTCTGGACACGGACTGTAAGCTTCATGTCTAAGAATCTGCTTAGGCTGACCCAACTTGGGACCCAGTGATAATTTTCCTGGCTAGCACGTGGCAGCTAGTTACTATATTGACTAGAGTCCCTGAGACCATACTCCTAGGAAGTGTTCTGAGACCACCAGAAACATTGTCAAAGCTTCATGAAAGGGAAAGAATATGCAAGTTTTAACAACAGACTCAATAGAGAAGATATGGTATCTAAGAGAAAAGGTGTAGCCTTATGCTTAAGGGATTCAGTAAAGCAGTAATTCTCAATGTCTAAAAGGGAGGAGCTAAAATATTTGGTACAGAAACAGTGTCATGAAATTTGGCTGTGCTGACTATAGAGGTAAATTAAGATTTTAAGAGGGGAAAATATATGTATTTAATATATATAAATAGGCAAATATATGCATATATTTGTATATGTATGTATGTATGTATGTATGTATGTATTCAACACTGTCCCTCTCAGTCTGACCCACCCTTCATACATCATACAAACTCTGACAATGCCCAAGCGAAGGGCTGTAATATATCTCGGAAGGAGAGCCTGGAATAAAGCTGAGAAACACTGACTGTTACTATATATATGTATGCGACTTTATTTATGTGTGTATTTATATATCAATATATACAAACATATACATTTGTATGATGTTTGGCAACCTCACTCATGGTATTACTGTGAAGTAGGCATGTGCTAAACATAATTAGCCCATTAAACAGATGGTAGGTCTCTGGCATCTCTCACCATATTCTAAAATGGTGGAGCTATGAGCAGGGACTGAAGAGCGTGTGTGCTTTGATATGCAGCTAACTGCAAATCCCTGTGAATTGCTACTTTCCTAAAGACAATCTGGGTAGGCTGCATTTGGCTGAGAACTGGGGATAGTTTGAGAAGCTTTAAAAATATACAGAGGGACAACTTTCCACATTCATTCAGATATAGCATCTTCATTTTTACTTACTAGAGGCATTTTATTTTTTGAAAAACAGCTTTTGATCTTAACTCATCTGTGTTCCAAGTAAACTTCCAAATTGCTGAGCAGATAAATAACAACAACAACAACAACAACAACAACAAAACAACAACCCCAACAAACACATGCCAAGTTGAAATGATGGATAAATAAAAAATAGCCGGGTGTGGTGGCGCACACCTTTAATCCCAGCACTCGGGAGGCAGAGGCAGGCGGATTTCTGAGTTCGAGGCCAGCCTGGTCTACAAAGTGAGTTCCAGGACAGCCAGGGCTACACAGAGAAACCCTGTCTAGAAAAACAAAAACAAAACAAAACAAAAACAAAAACAAAACAAAACAAAACAAAAACAAAACAAAACAAAAACAAAACAAAACAAAACAAAAGTCCTGAGAAAGTACACTGTTGGAAACAACGATGTTAGAAATAGGTTAGTGTTTGTGACCAACACAAGGTGTTCACTGAGGCCTGATGATCCACTGTGTAAAGAATAGTTCTGGACGTTTACCTGGTTGACGGTTGAATACCATATGGTTATGGTGTTGCTGTTCCACTGCTCAGCTGACCCCAGAGACCATGAAAGTAAATATCCCAGCCCCTTTCCTTGTAAGTTAAACAGGACCTCATGGAAATACAAGGGTTACTATTCAGAAATTCAAAAATGTATTTGAACTGGCTTCAAGAACATGAAACATCAATACATCTGCAGAGGAGAGCTTGCAGTTGAATGTTCTTTACCATCTGGTCTCAAGAACACTGTCTACTTGGAAAGTTGCATAAGCAAAGAACAAACACACAAACAGCTCCCTGTACCATGCTTCTGGTCAGTTACAATGACACATTAACAAAGCAAAGCAGCTGGATACGAGCAAGCACGCCTCCCTCTGCCTTCCTCCAGACGACAGCACACACGATCTACCTCAGGTCAATGGAAGGGAGAGAGGCCTCCTAGTCAGAGACCTGGACTTAGAACAAACCGCTCAGGAGTAAACAGCCTTTCAAGGTGTGCACACTGAGTAACTTTGGCTAGCTTGTTTTCCAGCACCATACAAAACCATCTCTGCATTTTCCAAATTGGAAAAAAAAAGCTAAATAAATAAAAGTGGCATATGTATAAAATGCTCCACCTAAGTATAAATGACAGAAACGACGAGCACTGATACACCCACTAAATGTCATAATACAGAGGCCTTCAGAGGTTCCTGCTCCTGTTGGACTACACTGGTACAATCTCAGATTTTTTATGATGAAGTGTTATCCTTGTGAATGCTCATCATTCCTGCTTGTCAGAGATAGATTTTTCCTATTTCGTTGGAGAATCACTCTCTTCTCCACAGTTCAACCTCGCTGCCACAGACGGAACTGTGTGTAGTGGACTCTCCACTGCCAAAGCCACACGCCATTGTTCTCAGTTTCCCAGAACCATCTTCCTCCAATGTTCTATGCTAAGTGTATTCTCTAACCGACTCTGGATTGAAAAAAATCAGATACACAAGGCCTATAGAGATAATACTACTTTTGAATGCAGGATTTGTTGGAGACTTGGTGGAGTCTATTTGGACACTTGAAGGTCCTTGTTGATTCGGATTTACAGGTGTAAGTCAGAGGTGTACACTGTCAGAATTGGATTGTGAGGAATTAGAATGTAACACAGCTTAATAATTGTGTGCTTTTATTGAGGGGCTATTTTCAGTGGGCTTGGCCAGAAATTCATCATTAATTACTTTATTTGGTAGGTATCTGATCCTTCAATTCAGTCCCTTGTTTCCCCAGGCAACTGACTAACAGAAGGCCAAGGAGAAGTATGCGTGCTTTTGTTGGATCAGGTGAGAGAGTCAGGAGGGACTGGCCTCATCAGGGAAGCAGAAGTAGGAAAGGACGGAGGACCCATGGTAGAAAGCATTTCTGGGCTTCCAATGTTTCCTGAGGCTTTGCACAGGACTCTGACCTACCTGACAAACCTAAGGAGACTGAGGAGCTATTATCAGAAATATGCAGGGGTGTATCATCTGACCATCTTTCTTCTAGCTCCCTGAAGGGTCATTAGCATAATTTATAGTCTGTGATAGGTAGAATAGGGATAGTATTGAAATTTACCTTTTGCTATCTCTGGAAATAGGATTTGTAAGCAAATTAGTAATGTTAGTTCATGTGGGGAGGATGGGAGCCTCATCTAGCCATTAGCTATCAGGTTTGGTAGTTGTAATCTTTATTTTGAAGTCAGTGCTCAAGAGATTCACTTGTTAACACTCTCAAAATTGTTACCACTCTCAAAATTTCAAACTACATAGATATTCATACTTTCCGCTAAATCAGGTCAGTTGTCCCTTACCCAGTTTTTTCAAATTGGTGATTTCACAAAGTATCTTTTTAGCCTTTTGCCTACATCTTTGTATGTTTAAGTTTTGTTAATAAAAAAATACTAAGTTCTGTGGATTACTTTAAAGTAAGCAGAGTTTGCAAGAATCTGTCAACTTTAGAGTAGCCAAAGCTACTATGGACCGAAGCAGGAGCCTGGTCTGACACTGATCCGGCAGTGTCTCACAGCCTGGCAAGCCACAGCATCCGAAGACACGGCGAGTGGGCTCTGAAGTCCACAAAGGGGGTCTTGTCTTCCCTTCATAAAATCACAAGAGGTCATTCTCTCTCTCTCTCTCTCTCTCTCTCTCTCTCTCTTTTTTCCTCCCTCCCCCTGCCCCTGCCTCTCTCCCTCTCTGAGGATGATGGTGGGTGTAGGTGGGTTTCGGAACAACTGAAGGACTGTTTTAAATTCCACAGAGGACTAACGATTGAGTAATTCTCTCACATCTCTGTTTGCACTTTCACAGTCTGGTGGCATTGATTTGTGTCTCATAAGTAGACATTTCCTTTGTTGGTCACAAATCAATGCTACAGAACAAACCTGCCAGCACAACCCACCCCCAACTCTCTTGCAGATTAAAAACAAAGCACAGTTTACATTTTTCCTTTTCAAAAGATTAATTTCATTGGTTGGTAATATATGAAAGGAAGACAGAGCACCGGTGTTCATAGTCCCTGGGGAGAGGAGCCCCTCCCTGGCCTGACTGTGTTTCTTTCACTGCCTGGAGCAGCTCTAACTGGGAGAGCAAAACTCACCCTCCACCCTGCGCCCCTGGTGTGGCCTGTTAACCCAATTAAGGCCCTCGCCTTCATACATCACCCAGCAGCCTGGAGCAGCATGCTGTGATGTCATACTCAGATATGATTTCTTGACAGAGAAAAAAACTAAACGGCAGAGAGGCTGAGTGTATTATGTTTTTATTCAAATCTCCTAAGAGGGGCAAAGAGGAGGTCTGCTTTTCTTGTAGTTTCCTCTGGGAGAAAGAGAATACACATTTTCTCATGTGAATGGGAAAACTCAGTTTTGAAGATACCCTGGTGCTACGACCCCATGTGGATAAGCTTAAATACAGAAGTATAAGAAAGCACTGCCTTCAAACAGACCTCTCTTGCCCACACATAGCTACAGGTGGAAGGCAAGCAGGCACGATTTGATTTGCCCAGATTAAAAGACCAATTTTCTCTCCTCTTTTTATCTTTGTAAAAATAGCCAGTCGATTTTGGCCTAGCTATTTCTGACTACACCAGGCCCATTTTAATACATCACTGATTAAATGGTATGTGCCTGGCTGAAGGCACTACATCGGGGACAAACAGAAGGACACCAGTGACCAATGCTTGTCTGGCACTCTGGGAAGGCCACAGCTACTCTGTGCTTTCCAGTGGACTGTTGGGAACACACATTAGGCTCAAACTGACTGACGTAATTCTGGGAGGCTGAACCCTGGAATTGATTTAATTTTTTTAATCCCGGCTTTAAGAACTGAGGGTTGACTTTTGTTTTTAAACGTGAATGGGGAAAGTCTGATGTTCTAGAACTCACTGGCATCTGACATGAAGAGGGTACTCTGCAAACAGCCTTCCTAAGTAGTACAAAAAGGCAGACTTCCAAAAGATATGGAGGCTCAAGGAGCTTAGAGACCTTGTGTAGTGAAACGACACTGAAAAACAAGACAAAACATCCCAAAATATATAGGACTTGTTTATAGGCATCTCCAAGAAAAATGTATTTCTACAAATTCTGATAACTATGAGAAAGTACGCTTGATAGCCATAAAAAAGGCTAATCTTAACCATTATCTGATGCCCGGAAGCAAGCCTAGGGGGCAACTCTCTCCAGCCACGTGTAGAAGGTCCAGTTTCCACAGATATCCACCGTATGGAGAAACGCCCCAGTCCACCCGACAGAGAGAGGGTCTAGTCGGCAATGTATGCTAGGACTCGGAACCTGGGTCTGAGAATCCTCGGACTCCATTTCCAAAGCATGCCTAATTTTCCCCTCTCATTTACAGCTTCCTCTCTCCCTCTCTCTCTTCTCCTCTCTCCCATTATCATTTACTTAATTTGTATCCTGGCCTTAATGGGGACCGAACTGTATCCAGAGGTGCTATTAAGATAAGAAATTTCAGGAAGAAAGATTTAATGAGGGGCTTAGGAGTTTCTGGAAGAGAAATAGGAAATTGTTTAGTGAGAAAGGAGGAAAACTAGGAACATTAACTATCCGAATGAGAGCAGTGGCTGCAGAAGAAAAGCGTTGGAGAGACACAGATGGTCTGCATTCTCCGGAACAAAAACAAACAGGAAGTAACGGGGCCAGAGGCCCCTCTCCCCTTCATTCCTCCCGCCAGCCAGCGTCAGTTAGGGAAAAAAAAAAACCCAAACCAGAATATGTTCACATCAAAAAGTTTCCCTTCAAACACTGGAAAGTGACTAAAGTAAACGAAACAAGAGATAACGGCTTCTAGCCTGCAAATGCCAATGGGACAGTGCATTCCAGGGGTGGAGGAGGAATAGATTATACACGCACAGTGTGGGGAAATTCAGGGATCTGAGCTCACCATAGAGTAAACCGCAGCAGACAGGTGGTACAGCAGAGGCACGAGGGACAGGAGAGGCTCTGCAGTCAGCTCTCCTTCCTCTGTGTGTGTGTGTGTGTGTGTGTGTGTGTGTTGGATGAGGGTGTTGTGGAAAGTGGTTGCTCTGGGTACAAGGGAGACAGGAGAGAGGCTGTGGAGGAGTGGAGACTAGAGGTTATTTGAGGGTACATGGAATTAGCTAGGGTTTTAGTTGGAGTAATAAAAAGTTCTTAAGACATGGAGCTAACTGACTAAAATGCAGCTGGAATGCATGGCTAGTTCCCAGGTTAAGGGCTCATCTGTCCCCACATCTCAGCGTTGAAGTACTGCCTAGAGTACAAGCACACACATGTACAATCTGCAAAATCAGGCTGCCAGGCCACGAGGAGGAGGTTCGTGGTGTGCCAGTGCCCTCCTTCCTCATGCCCTGGAAGAGGTATGGCGCTCTGACAGGTTAATCACCGGTCCAACTGCAGACTCAGGAGCCACCCCACAGAGATAAACCACCCGGGTCGCCTAAGACTCAGGGCAGCAATGAGGGCAGTTTTCATGTTCCCAAACTAATTGGACAGTAAGGAGTGTCTGTAAGAATAAAAGAGGTTGGGAATGGAGGATGGAAATAAAAGGGAGAAAAAGTGTCCTTGTTCAAAGTTTTAAATTACAGGCTCAGTAAAAAACTGGCATTCCACCACATCCGGTCTAGTTACCAAATGGAAAAATAGGGTCATTAACATGTTTATTTGAATTACATTAGTCTTTTCCTTTTATATTTAATTTATTCTGTTAGGAAAAAAAAAAAACAACACTACACTCTGCATGCTGGTGAAAGGCAGGAGTGTAATGGATCAGGGAGCCGAAATACAATGATCTTCACCTATTATCTGCCTGGCAAAGGCTTCTCAGAACGTACAGGATCATTCAGGGAGGAAGGGAAGGGCCCAGAGAGATGCAGGGTATAGCTTACTAAGATAATATTAAGCACTTCTGAATTAAGGAGTGTGAAGACTACCTGGAGAGGAAGCTAAAACAAATGAGCACAAAAGGCCCCATTAAAGGCTTCTGTAAGTCCGTCTGTCCGTCCGGACACAAGGCTGGGTTAGTTTACTGAGATTCCTCCAAGTGAGCAGGTTAAGGAAAATCTGTGCCATTTGCATTGGGAAAAAGCCCAGTCTTAGGATGGTCTCAGTCTTCAACTTCAGGACACTGTCTGGAAATGACTTTGTGATTTTTATGGTGGCAACTTGGCAAGGACATCAGGCTGGGGCATACCATCATGCTTACCTCAGTGCCCTTTCCATAGTGTTCAGCCACACTTGTGCATGTAATTTAGTTTCCCTTATCCATGAGAAGGGAACAGCTCACAAAGAGAAAAGGATTAACCTTGTCCACAGGTTCTATGAAGCTTTGGACAAATAGGATGTTTGATTCTAGAGACAGTGGTGCCATGCCTGGGCTGGTGTGTCAGAGGCCCTGAGAAGACTGAGGGGGACTGGGCTCAGAACTGCCGGTCTGCATCAGTTACCACCTGAAGGGACTTTCTCCTTAGAAAGTGACCTTGGGGCTCACAAAGTACCTCCACAGCAGGTTGCCACCCACTCACTGAGTCATTTCAAGCTCAGGTCTTTGTGTGGAGTGAGGGTGCTAAGGTGGTGCTGCCCCGTCACTCTGGAAGCATCAGTCTCTGACAGCAACTCAGTGTAGTGAGTAACCTCACTGTGGTTCTAAGCCTAAAGGACTCCTGGAGAGGCACAAGGCACTGGGGAAGTGCTCTGTAACCTTTATTTAGTTTCTCCTACAGCAGGGGAAATGCCTCTTGTTTTTCCTTAAGGCAAGTTTTTCACTTTGCTCCAGACAGATCATGTTTTTGTTATGATTCTCCTTTTTGGTCCAGTTTGTTCAACAGTTTGCCAGCTGTCTCTAAGCTGAACCCTGGCAACTGCATTCATACTAAGACCATCCTGCTTGGAGTCTGGAAGGTACTGGGAACTCAATTTTGACAGGGGGAGGGAAGAGTTAAATCACAATGATTCTAACTAATCAAGCTTTTTATTTAGATGGTCAAATCCAGACAGGGATGGGATACTGTCTGTAAAGGGATGGACAGCCGGGGAATGGAAAATGGATTTTCTTATCACGCTCTGTTATATGAGGATGGAAGTCTTCCTGGTCTTTAAGCAAAGAACCACTTTAAACACAAGGTTGCAAACAAAATTCATTAAAGACTGATCACAGAAATATATCACTAAGTTTAGCTAAATTCATGGATAGTAAGTCCAGAGTTATTCAGAGAAACTAGGATATGGGAAGGGAAGTAACTAAGTCCTGCAGTCAGCATCAAGGACAGTTGTGACTTATGTAACAGTCCCTGGTCCTGTGGTCAGAAACTGAATGCTGACCTGAAAGGACTATGAGCCTGACCCGGTGAAGTTTTCTTCAAACCACGGGCTCCCAGGATCCTAAAAGCAGGCACAGAGAGTATCTACCATGGCCAATGAATGAGAAAGTTAATAGACTTTGATATCATTAAGAAAAGAGAATCCATCTTTGAGAAATGCTTTTATTTGTTAAGAACGTGTCCATATAAGGGCTTACATTCCTTGACACCAATGTGATGACAGGACTGCAGACACGGCCTGGGGATGTGTTATTACTGAGCTCAGAAAAGCCATCCACTGCTTAACTGATCAGCATCAAAGAAGAAAGATAGTGCAGGGAGAACGTCAGAGCCTACTGCATCCCTTCAGCATCCCTGAACGTGATAAACAGGCATGCTGAGGCTAGAACCCAGCACACACTGTGACCAGGAGCTTTGGGCTCTGCCTCTAGAGCTCTATATGAACCACATGTGCAGAGTGCAAGGAATTCATGGAACTGGCCAGTTCCAAACGCCCTCATCTGTGCAGTGAAGGGCTCCTTTCAAATAGAAAGTTCCAGTTTTGTGAATGTTGTCTGGATGGTTTACTTGGTTACACCATGGATTTAATGTGGTTAGCACCACATACTCAGTTCCTAAGCAAATCATATGGCTCAGTATAATATTTTGTACTGAGTACCTTCTCAATAAATATTTATTCAGTGAGTAAATGTCTTGGGATACAGAAAAAATTTCATTTCATAGTCACAGGTCTTAATTTAGATTAAAATGGATAGCTGCCAAAAAAGAACACTGCGTATCAGTATTAAGGTGTCTGAGCCCATGAGCAAAATAAATCAAGACATGAGTCTCACTCATGTTGAGGTTGTGGTATTGCTAAAAGCAGCTATGCCACAAGACAAGACAATGACCATTTGGTATTTTTCACATCAGGAGAGAGTGCTCTTCCTAGCATCCTCTTCCAAAAAGATATAATTAATCACCAGCAAACTCCCTGAGTTTATTAAGATTATATTACCAGTCCATCAAATGCTCACAGCATCTAGCTGGGGTATGAAAATGACAGATTCATTTTCTTCACTTTTCACATGGGAAAACAGAAATTTGCCTCTATCGCAGTCACCCCAATTCTTTTGAGGGGTGGGAAATAATTAAGTCAACCAGTACTATAGCTTGATCCACTATGTCTTTGTAAAATATTGGCATATACTTTGCTAATGTGTGGGGTGTCCAGTGGTTAAAGTGTCAATAAAAGTTCCATGGATTTTGCTTCAGACAATCATGAGCAAAGGAACGTACAGACCTTCAGAGATGCTCAACACCACCAGCTACCTCGCTAACATGGCCTCACAGACCTTAACTAGAACTCCTTAGCAGTACCTTAAAATACTCAACAGGACTAGAACCTGGAAGATTTTTGGCATCTTCAATTGCTTTTAACATCTGGGGTTTTGTTTTGGTTTTGGGGTATACTGTTTTCTCTTTCTTCCCTTGTCTAGAATCTGGCCAAGGCAAGCATGTGCTGCTGACAGAGCTCCTTCACTGCCTATAGAACAGACTACTGCCTCTTACATCTCCTGGTCAGCAGTCACTGGTAAGCGCCAGTGTTTTATTTTAGTAGCCTGGATGCAGTTCCAGGGGCAGCTGTCCTCACTGCACACAATCAGGTCCTCGTTTCAGGGGGTTATAACTCAACCATCAAAATACCAAAATATGCTTTGGTTTGAAACTTGGTGTACAGAGACTCAAGCCTAGGAATGACTGCGGTTTACTTCCAAATTTAAGAAAATATTGAATTTTGTAGGTTATTTATTTACTGTTTTCAAATACGTTTGAAGAGTCGTTTAAACTTTCCATAGGAAAGGGTACTAAAAAAGGCATGCCACTTTATTACCTGTGGCCATTCATTTTGAGTTTCAGCACATCAATGGAAGAACTAAATGATGGAGCAAACATTTATTTGTTTTATTTTCTTACCAAATACAGATGTTCTGTCCACTTGGGTCCTCATCAGTGCTCAGAATGTTGGTGTGTTGTAACATAATGAAATAAAGGCGCTAACATCTTTGTTTTGTTCTTTTCAGTGGTGTGCAGAATGGAGTAATGAGTTCGTGTTTTGGGTCCTGTATAACTCAAGAACTCATTTCAACTTAAATAAATTAAGTAAGCAATTAGTTCATAATATGGCCTAATCACCTCTGGTATTTTGAAACAAACAAAAACACAAAAATGGCTGTTGTACATTTGCACTTAATTACTTCCATATAAAATACTCCTGTGGATTTCATTACAGGTGACACAAATTTCAGATGTAAGCTCTGTTCATGATAGAAAGTCTGGACTATTGTTGTGTGGATTCCCATGAAGATTCTGTATCCTTCTCTTCTCTTTTCCTAAAGAAAGCCAGCCTATCCAGCACATTCTTACCCTCCTAATTGACAAAAAGAAAGGCCTTTAAAGACCCTGGAGACTAGGTTATCTTCTACATTGGCTCAAAGGATGTAAAAGAACACAGAGGTACATATCATTCCTAGAACTGCTGCAACGTTTCATTCTGCACTTGGAGGCAGAGCATGCTCGCCTGTGTACATGTCTACTTGGGATGTCTTTGGAGATCAGGACAACCTTATGGAAATGTGTCTGAGAAAAAGACCCAACAGAGCAAATAACCTTGCTCTGTCTCTAATGTAAATGGGGAAACCTTGTAGTAACAGTGTAACTGTGAGTTCTAGCCTTAAAGGAATTTTCTTGGCTTGGATTCTTTTCCCCACCCTCCCCTTCAGATACACATAATGGAAGTATATGTAAGAGACCAGTGATGCAAAGCAAGAGTGCTGCATGTGATCTTGTGTTACTTTCCCATCATGCAATGTGTGTAGCAGCACTGGGACTGAACCCAGTGAGTCGATGATTAAAAAAAAATGAAAAGCAGACTACAGACCATTGTTGGTGTGATTTACAAACCATGTCCTCTGCTTCATAAGTAGGCATAAAGAACCCCCAAATTGGTTCTAAACTTCTAGGCTAATCTGACCTATCTGCCAAAGGATCAGCTTTCACTGCTGAGAATCCAGGTCATGTCCTTGGCATGAGATCACCACCAGGTTAGCTGTAGAGCTTACGGTTTTTCAGGTGATGTTAGATGTCACCATGCAACACTAGCACACTGAAAATCCAATACAGAAAATCCAAGTGCAACTAAACTTTTTCCTGTTATGACAGTTTTATGGATGTCACTCCTTTTAGAACTTAGGCCAACATCTTCTTCTGATGTTTGGTTTGGAAGAGCTTCTTCTGTAGCTTGGAGTCATGCAAATCCTTCAGCTGCAGCCTTCCTTGCAATGCTTGCCAGCTGTGACATCCCTCAACTAAGCATGTCTTCCACACAATGGGTACTCAGTAAACGTCTTTTGCAGAATGGAACTAGCTTTGCTGTAAGGGAAAATGGAGTATGCAACAGAGTTCTAAATGAACTTGAAGTTAGACTAATAGATCTTGAGTGTGTGTTTGTAAAAAAACCAGGCATCTAAAACAAGTGGGTTTTGATATAGCTTCCCAAGGGAAGTAATAGAAGTTTCATTACTCAGGGCATTTTAAACTAGAATAGACAAAACACTAGAGGGATATGTTGAAATATGCGTAGTCTGTCTGTGAATTAGTGTTTACTTTCAATATAATTATAAGTGAAGCAACACTGCAATGGGAATTTTTCATACACATGAAAGCTATGGCTACTATGTTTCCACGTCGACCATATGTTGCACATATTGGTTGGAGTGGCTGTGTATCCCTACTGCCCTCTAGTGGGTAAAATGCAAGGCCTACCTGATTAGCAGATCTAAGGAGCTACTGCAGTTTGGGGTATATCAATCCTTAATCATTTAGGGTAGAAAGAAAAGAGCTGTGTTGATGCATTTTCCATCAAATTATAAAATTGAAGGGCATTAAAAACAACAGAGTCTAACTCTGTAATTAAGACTGCCATTTAATGTTTGTTCGCACACGGTATTCATTTCTGTGTGTCCCTGCCAAAGACCCATTGTGTAATGTTGTCCTCACATGACATTAAAAACACCAGTTCCCTGGAAAATGTGAAAAAGCGACTGTGCCGCCTTGAAATACATGGGGCTTACTTTTGGAAAGAGAAAAATTAATACGGATGCAGGAAGATAACTTGGAACACAAATAATGGCTCGAAGAAACTTGAAAATCAGTCCTGCTCCTTAAATCTGAGCAAGCCCATGGATCGGTGCTGTATGGGGGTGTGTTGGCTGTTACTCAGAAGTGGGCTGGCAGACTGGGCTTCAGCACAGGGACGCTGCTCGGAGGGAAGGCTGAGTAAACACGTTCTCAGAGTACTGGGGCGGGAAAGAGACATCCAAACCCACATTTGCTACTTCAGCCTGCACTTACGCTCTCACATTTGGGCAGTTTGTCTGGTACAGAATGCAGAAGCCTCACCTCCAGTGAAGAGGGAGACAGACACGCAGAGTCATTTACCATTTTGTCATTATGACACAGGCTTGATGGGAAGGCAGTTCTCTTCGTATCTTATTAATTTTTTCCCCCAAATGATTTACAGTCTAGTCACTATTTTTTGCCCCATACTTAACATGTTAAAGAAGTCTCCCAAAATCCTAAGAGAAAACAAACAACCGATAAGCTGGGCAGAGCGAATACGATTCATGTGACGAGGTGCACATCTCGTGCCTCCTGAGAGCTGCCAACCCTTGGCTCTTTCCACAAATATGCAGAAAGAAATGGGCGAAATGGACTCACTCTTTAAGTGACAGGAATTATTAGAGCTGGTGATGTGTGAGTGGCTGCACATCTCAAGGGAGAGCATCGACACGGGCACATACCACATGGCTCCCTTTGAGCAAGTGACCACTCTCCCAGTCTGTGTTTTGGTAAAGAAGCAATGGTTTGGCATATCCAAAGCGGAGACTAAGCAATCCCGGGTCACTGCAAAGAAACCAGGGCCAGCAAGGCGACTCAGTCGTTAAAGGTGCTCACTGCCGATCATGACAACCAGAGTTTGATCCCCAGAACATACACACTAGGAGAGAACCAACACCCTGCAAATTTTCCTCTCACTTCCTCATGCATGCCATGGCTAACATGTACCCATGCTCATACACACATACACATGTAAGTACACACTCATATACAGTGAATAAATAAATGTAAAAAAATCCAAAAGAGAAGAAAACAATAGACTAAAAAATTAGTATAGCATAGCCTAAGAGACTATGACCCAATAAGGGTTCTAAATGCTCTCTCTTATCTCATTCAGATTTGCTGTTTAGCTATTGGTGGCTCTACAGTGGGATGAATGGAAGCCCTATGAGAGCCGAGGGTAAACACTGTTGGTCACAAGGAGGAAACAGATAACTGATAAGCCTGGGAGCAGGGGGACATTTTGGTGTTCTCCTTGGTGTTCAATGCAGGGAAGTCAGTGCTGCATTTTAAATAGGAATCCTCTCTCCATTCTAACTGTAGTCAGGTGGAACCGTGTGCTGCTGCCTTCGCACAGGCAGCCCACTGGAGCCAAATAGGACTAAGTCAGAATTAAAAGGTGTCCCTCCACCTGTGCACATGGGCTCAGGAGAGTATGCCTGACCAGGAGAAGCATGACTCTTTGACCTTCCTCTATTACTTCTCTGGTGTTTTAAAAAAAATTACAGCCCTCTAGAGAAGAACACCTAAGCTTTTGTATGAGAAGAGCCCACACATTGCAGCCGGGGGATCTCTAGGGCAAGGAGATGGCTCAGGGCACCAACAAGAAAGACAATGAACAAAACAACTTCCAAAGCAAGCCCCATTAGAGTAGACTGCAAATAGATCTTTGTTTTCTACTGGCTTCTGGCTTTTTCTTGGGGGGGAGATGGTTTTGGGGGCTCTGGCTTTTATAGGGTGAAAATCACTGTTAGAGCCTGAAGATGCTTAGCTCTGAAAGATTCTGTTTCTGTCCGGTAGAAGACGGAAAGAAAGAACCAGTGTGAGGAGAAACAAGCTTCTCACAAGCACAGTCGCACAGTCGCACAGTCGCACAGTCGCACAGTCGCACAGCATCGACTCTCAGTGTCACCTGCTAAAACCTGACTCAAAGCTTTTCTCACTTGATTGTCAGTGAGATAGTAATCATTCAAAGGGAACTTGATTGGTAGGTACTTACTTTCCTATCAATTTTTACCGTTTCTCTCTCTCTCTCTCTCTCTCTCTTTTTTTTTTAGTTTCTTATATCCACAGGAAAGTTTACCAAGAGTAAAAAGTAAGCTGGAGTCTAGACATTTGCCAGCTCAAGACACATGCTCACCAAATGGTGAAGTCCTCACTCAAAACCCCAGCAACACAAGAGGAGCTCTGTCTGCCCAGCAGCCTTTCAGAGGCATTAAGGGCAAGAGAGAAGGTAAGTAATTCACTATGCGCCCCCATTTCTATAATGGGGAAGGACATCTTGATACATTTACAATACTCCTCTGGGGATATTTCATCAGTTATACCTAAACTCTAATGGACAATAATTGATTTGAACTTTCCACTTAGCACAGAGCTGTAAACAGCCTCACTGCAGACGGCAGCAATGAGCTGACGGTTTGTAAAGTGGAGAGAGATTCAGAAAAGTTTGTACTGGGTCATGCCGTAGCCTAACAGCTTTTGTATCCAGGGAAGAAACAGTTTGTCCTCCTGGTTTTAATAGCTAGGCTAATAGAGTTTCAAGCCTGCAGTAGGTCTAGGTTATCTTTTGAAGGCATTCCATCCCAAGCCCTCACTATTATGACCGTTTATAACCCAGTCATAAAGATGCACTTCTGATCAAGGCACACATCGGGCCACAGTCAGAACGCAACTCTCTGAATGCTAATTTCTTGGAGAAGAAAAAATAAGACATAAAAGTCACTTTAAAACGTGTGTGTGTGTGTGTGTGTGTGTGTGTGTTAAAAATCTTGTTGAGTCTGGTAGAATATTGTCTCAGGTAATATAATTCTGTCTTCTAAAGCCCACCATCTTGCTGACATATCCTGCTTTTAGCCTTCTTTGTTTTGGGCCCAACCTTAGCGTATATTTTTGGAGTGGCTGAAGCCCACTGTACAGTAAGGCATGAACTGAGCCCCTTACCAGCCTGGGTGAATGTTCAAGCTGACAAAATTTTGGGGAATCTCAGCTCTTGGAATCTGCTCTCTTCCCACCGGCCATGATAACAGGCTCTAGAAGGTAGAGATCTTACTTAGACCTCTCAAACTTCTGCTCAAAACATGACAAGACCTTCCTACTTGTCTGAATGCTGGGGTTTGGGGGTTTCTTGCAATGGGTACAAAGCTCATTTGAAAGCTGTACTCAAGACAAAAAAAAAAGCAGACACCCCTTTAAATAGCTGCTGCTAACCTCCCAAGTATCAAAGATCTATAAACCTGTGGCTATAAAGTCGACCTTATGCAGTAGTCTGTAAGAGCTTAGAAAAGCCATTTCAGTCTGACATGTGAGGAACACACAATACAGCAAGATGTTTCTCTTTATGAACAACTTCTAGTTGATATTACTTACTGTATATGAATTTGATGTGAAATATGAATTTTCTGGTGACTTAGCTGGTAAGACTGCAAGAGCAAAACATTTTGCTCTCAATTGCAGTTCCCTTTCTGGAAATCTATAGAGAGCATGAAACAACCACATATTTGTGTAGCATTTTTTTTCTAGAGTCTAAACCATGTTAGAATTAATATGAATATAACTTGTTCTTCCTAACCCTGTTCACCAACCATCTCTGCTTCTGGTTCTTGCACTGATTATGTAGATGGCTCTAAGCAAGGAAGGTACTCAGGCCTTTCACAGCCTCAGAATCCCCCATTTCTCCTTTGGGGAGGATGATCTCTGGACATCCCTATTTACTTACTGAGGAGGTGATAAAATTATGGCACAAGCCACTGAAAAGAATTGGTAGTACTTATGTTGGGTCAATCTCCTTGACCTTTAACCAATGGCAGAACTGGGAGTGTGTTTCACCCCCTTGGATAGACTCCAATGTAGAAAGGTCATTTTCTATTATTTGGCTGTGTGGCTTAACCATACCAATGTTATTTTCTAGGCAAATCTATTCCCACCATAGTTTAAGGTCAAGGGGGAGCATTTTAATATTGAATCTTTAAACCAAATCCAGCACCCTCAAATTTGATCAAAGTAGCTAGTGTTCTTCTAGCTTATAAATGAACCCCTAAGTCCTTTGTTTAGCACCACACTTCCATAAAACAGTTTAACCTCAACATTTCATACTGTAGTACCTAATGACTACAAATTATTCCTTCAGTGATCAACAGTGTATGTAAAAAGAACCAGTCTGGAAGGTACTTACACTGTGGACCACTACTGCAGTGAGCTTTGGTTTTCACAAATATCACTAAGTATAAAATGGTTTAAAATTTAAATGATGAAGCATGACACCTTTAACCTGAGCACTCTGGAGCCTTTGAGTTTAAGGCCAGCCTGGTCTACAAAGTGAGTTCCAGAGCTACACAGTAAGACATTGGGTTTTTGTTTTGTTTTGGCTTATTTTTAAGGCTAAACTAAATGAAGAATGTATAACTTAAGTCCACTTCCTATTTAATACCAACCTTGGTATTCAAAAAGACTGGTAGAGAGCAAAGGCTAAAAAACGTTCCTGCCTTGCCTCACATGTTAAGAGGTACTTAGGTAACGGTCATCAGTGAGATGATGGGCTGTCTACCTTACTTTCCTTACATGTAGCTCAGATCGAACTTCAGAAGTCAAACCATACAAAACCACTGTGATACCCCTCTGTAGATTTTGTGAAAATATAGTTGGTCCCCATTTGCCTGTGATAATTTTAGTCAACAACTAGTAGATGTCAGGGTCGATGAACCAACTGAGTTCTAGACTGTGGTTTTACACAAAAGCTTGAAGAAGGAACAGAGGAGCCGCTCTTGAAAAGCCAGTGGAAGATTCTATGATTGCTACACCCCACATGCTACGTTGACTGCTGTCACATTGAGTCGGTGCCCTATTAACTGCCTGGTCTCTTTATTGATCATGCTTTCTAAGTGCTTGGTAGAGGTCAAGGAAGCAAACTGAACGTCTATGAAATAGGTATGAGATTTCTCTGTTTGCTTTTGCAAGTGATATTTACTGATTTTTAAAAACAGCTGTCAGCTGTATGCAGCTATATTCTAATTGTCATATAAAAACCTTAATTCAGGGACACATCTTTTAAAACAATGTATTATTCAGCAACCTTAGGTAAACATGCAATTTAGGAGTGGAAACGATGCCCACAGAGACAAGTAATCACAGATACAAAGCGTGCTGAATTCCTGTGCCATGCACTTCACACCCCAACTCATCTCGCAGGGAAACTACAGAAGGGGCAGAACCATTTCTATTATGATAATTCACAAAGGGAGGCCATATAGATATGCATGCTAAGTCTCTCCCCACCTCTCCATTTACATGCCAGGATTTCAACTCTGCCACACTGAGTCCCTTCATTTAGCCAATTAGTCCTTCCAACTCCATGTAATGCACGCCAAGAAGGAGAAATAGAAGTGCTGACGCTCACTGCTTTGAAAGTTGCTATTCTAATGCCAAAGCTGCCTCTTGAGCAATTTCCAGAATGTATTAACATGGGAGCAAGGCTCTATTCCTAAAGACAGGGATCACATTATGCAGGGGAGCCCCTTCAACATGTCACAAGTGCACAGCATCTCTCCCATCCCTGCAAGATCCTGCAGTTACAGTTAGTATGGGCTCAAGTTTATGGCTCTTACCAGGCAAACCTAGGAGGTCTTCCTGAAGCAAAGGGACCAATTTAATGATAGTTAGCAAGCAAAGCATGGCCCATTTTCTAGACCACAGATTAGCCAAATCCTCGCATTGTGGTGCTGAAGAAAGGCAGTCAAGGTCCAAAGCAAACCAGCTTCTCTGCTTTGATTACAGTGAGGGAGTTTTCAGTTTCATTCTTTCTTCTTTTAAATCCACCAAGCCTAAGCTCACTTTACATTATTTTTATTCAACAACCACCCTTGTGTTTTTCTGATATTATGTTGAAAACAGTTGCAAAACTACATGGCGGTGTTTGTGTGTGTTCTCCTACACACATGCTCCAGACAGTAGCAAGTGAGAAAGGAACCTCCGACTTACTTGATATCCTTTACTATGCTGCTAGTTATCCTGCCCACAGTGGCACAGAGTTTAACATTTCTCCCTGTCTCTCAGCAGTGGGTTCAGGAGAGGAAAAGATGCACAGAGAGACAAGTAACCCCAGCTGTAAGCATAGTGAATGGCTCATTTAGGAGAGCAGACTGGGGCAGAAGCAGCTCTACTAGACTGTGTTGGCTCTTTCTTCTCAGATTAGTCCTTTGCTTTACTTGTCATGTGCAGGAGCAGTTTCGGGAATTCTTGACTAAGGCAGAACGGCACAGTAGAAGGAGCACTTAGCTATGATCAAGACTCCTAGCTTACACCTTGGCTTCTCTGAAAGTTGCTCTACTGTCTTGGACCAAGTCACCACCTCCTTTGTAGGCTTCCTTTTCTCCCATTTATATAGTTCAGGTGGTAGATGAGTTGATCCTGTAAGGCCCTTATTACACTCTCTGTCCCCCTTCCCTTCCCTTCCCTTCCCTTCCCTTCCCTTCCCTTCCCTTCCCTTCCCTTCCCTCCTTTCTTCTCCTCTTCTTTCTCTACTTCACTCTTCCTTCTGAAAAAACTTAAAATGGCTTCTTTCCCTGTCTTTGGCTTCTGAAGTTTAAACTCTTGGCTCAAACCTTTCTGAGATTCCCCGATCTCTCCTTTGGCATCTCCTGAACAGGCTGTCACTCACGGCACCATTTCAGGACCATGAGTTTTTCTTCTTTGGTTTATACAATTAAGAGGTCCACTTTCTCATAGCCTAGGCTACTGAACTAAGATAACTTGGTTAAAACCTCCTTTTTCAGAATGGCTGTTCTGTTCTGCTAGCACCTCAAATTCTACATAACAAGGAAGGATCACGTCGTTTTCATGTTTAAATTATTCTGCTAGTTACATTATGCATAACCATAGTCCATGTCACATCCAATGGCCCAATCTTTTGCTTTCACATTTTTAAAAAGATATTATCTTCTATATAGCTAGGTATAAAATCTAGAAAATTCCCTAGATTGACCTTAACTAATGTATACATTTCCACTGCTCTCCTTGGCTGGCTCTGATCACACTCTATCTAGGATACGAAAAGTGCCCCTTACCCTAAACATGTTCTCCATGTCTGATTACTGACACTCTGTCTTCTGTCTTCTAGTAGATTGTTAGGCTATGTCATCTCAGTTGTGAATTCTAGACGCCCTGTACTCAAGTCTCCTATGACACTTGTTTGTTCTTCTAACCTGTCATCAACTGGTGCCACCTGGGTCCACCTTAATACAGTAGGTAAGTAAGTCATTGCTGCCTTTGCCTTCTCCCCTCTGAGACTCTTCTCTCTCCACCTCTAAACTTTTCTCACATGAGACCATATCTATGGAATAATCCCTTATGCACTGAAGAACATCTTCCCTTCATTCAAATTACAAGTCAAACTGCACGTGTGCACAGCGATTTCTATGATTATTGCCAGCTCTCTAAATCAAGGTAAGAACTACTCCATCTGCCTTTCCACACAGCATTTACAAAGTATACAGTGCATTTTAAATAGATATTCGAGTTGCTTATAAGTTAATGAAGGTAGGAAAACACATAGTTGGCCCTCAATATCATTCAACTGCTGACCACAACTTTAGCCTTGATTTCAACTAATTGTTTAAAACAAACAACAACTTGTCCTGTTTTAATACTTTAAGCTGTAGAAAACATTTAAACCTCCTGATATTTTAGAATTGTCAACTGTTATGCCCACTTCAGGTATCAGTACACACTTGTTGAGTTGGATTGAGGAAGAGCCCTCTTAAACAGTTTACTGACTGATGTAGGAGGGAGTAATCAGGACAAGCAGGGAACATAAATATTCCATAAGAGCACCTGAGTGCAGGAAAAATAATACCGAAATGAAATTTCTCAAACTTAGCTTACTACCTTACTTACCGTTACATTGATAAAAAATACATCTTACGTGGTGGCACACGTCTTTAATCCCAGCACTTGGGAGGCAGAGGCAGGCGGATTTCTGAGTTCGAGGCCAGCCTGGTCTACAGAGTGAGTTCCAGGACAGCCAGAACTACACAGGGAAACCCTGTCTTGAAAAACAACAACAACAACAACAACAACAACAACAACAACAAAATACATCTTACAAAGCCTTGATTTTTAAAACACTGACTTTACACATGAAGAATTAGACACTAGCAATGTCTAATAGCCTGATTTATTCCTCTGTAATATATCTGTCTTGAGAACATCATCAGGAATACACCAAAGAAATATGTCCCTCATGGGACCAACTATATAAAAAGACAGAACACATCATCTGCACAGAAATCATTATCCATCTAATTTCCCCCCTTCTAGATGGCTCCGGTGAGCCCCTCGATCATTACCGAGTAGGGTCAAGATAGACCTTAATGGATTAATTAAGCAAGAGCAGGACTGCACTGTAGCCCAGGGAGGAGGCGGTCCTGACGCAGAGGAGGCAACACCTCTGTTTCTTTTCCATTCACATGTGGGAGGCTGGCTTCCCCCAAGGGCTGTCCGTTTATGTCGAAAAGTGGTCTCCAAAATGAGACTTGGTATGTGTTTTCTGAGTCTTCCCCTTAGCACTCACCAGAATCTAGTGGTTGAATGTTTATTGAATTTTATCATAAAGACATTAAATGTTAGGACTCTTCTTCAGGAATGGAGGTGGAGGAGCGGCTGGGAGAGACGGAAGGCAACAGAGGCAGAGGCTCATTTGGGTACCAAAAAGCACCATCTAGGCCAGTCACTGTCCTTTAGATGCCAAAGTGACCCCGAGGGAAGTCCAGGGCACAGCATGCTCATGACAACTAAAAGCAAGAGGTGCCCAATCCATAAAGTCATCTAGAATGGGGTGTACATACACTCAAAGGATTACATCCAAAGACAGATGTTGGAATGGAAACTTTCAGAGTTGTTCCTTTAAGGCAGATTTTCAAAGTCAAATGTAAAAGGAGAGAACAATAATTCAAAAAGCACAATTTAGAGTCTTTTTTTTCTCCTTGTAAAAGGAAGAGAAAAAGGAGCCACCCCAGCACCAAACCACACTGGCAGTTTACTCTCTATTTCATGAACCAAATCAGCATATTAATGACATAAAAACCTTTTCATGACGGAGACAATCAGGCTCTATCAGCCTCAGCATTAAATATGCAGGCATCAAAAGGGAAAAGGCCAACCACAAGGAAGAAGTGACTCTGGACATGGTGAGGTGACTGAAACCCATGGTCACCAGCATCTAGCATCCCTTTTGAGTCCACAAGCTACACAGGAGCTGCAACCTCAGCTCCACAAAAGAAGCACTACTCCAGTAGGATGCAGAGCAAGGAGCTTGGCTAGGACTCCGTTTCTTTTTGCAGCATGCACCTATAACCTCAGCTCTGGGGCTAGGGCTGACAAGGAGTGTGTGTGTGCTTGCTGGCTAGCTACGAAAATCAAAATTTCAAGGGAACTTGTCTCAAAATGGAGATGGAGTTGGCCAGGGAGATGGCTCAGAGAGATGGTATCTCTTTCCAAGTCTGATAACCTGAGTTTGACCTGAGACCCACATGGTGGAAGGAAAGAACCAACTCCCAGAAGTTGTCTTCTGATCCTCACTCCTACACATTGGCCCAGTGCCCCCCCAAATAAATAAATAAACAAACAAACAAACAAATCTATAAAAGGTGAAGTGCAATGGAAGACACATGATGATCACCTTTGACCTCAACAAGTATAAGTTAGTGGCCCTGGATATACATGTGCATACACTGTACATGCACATGCAGCCCTCCACAAAGACAGACAAGTAAGTACATGCATCTGGGGATATGACTCTGTCAGTAAGGTGAGTTCAGATCACCAGTATGCATGTAAAAGCTGTGTGCAGCAGCACATCTGGGACCCAGAGCTGAAACGGTAGTTACCTGGGGATCCCTGGAGCTCACTGGCAAGCCAGCATAGCCTAATGGGTCAGTTCTAGGATTAGTGAGAGTCTCTCTCTAAAAAAAGAAGGTGGAGAGAAATCAAAGAAGATAACTGATAGCATCATATGTACTCTTGCATGCACCCAAATATATAAACATATACACTGCACATACCCACTCACACACACACACTCTTATCTGCACACACACACACACACACACACACACACACACACACACGCATCATAAAAGCAGTAGAAGGTCCCAGCCTCTCAATGGAGTCCATTTGTGACTCTTACATTGAGGACAAACTTGCACCATGTTCCACAATAGCACACTTTTCAGAAGTACACACCATTTCTCACTAGGGAGAATGGATGGAATTCTGGAGTTGGAAGTGGTGATCACTTAGATATTCTGTAATGAGGAAACTG
Organism: Mus minutoides; assembly: GCA_902729485.2. Classification (NCBI taxonomy): domain Eukaryota; kingdom Metazoa; phylum Chordata; class Mammalia; order Rodentia; family Muridae; genus Mus; species Mus minutoides. The sequence continues at coordinate 779,036 of LR749762.1, forward strand.
AGGACCTACTAATGGTCAGAGCGGTAACTACACAGCTGTCGATCTCAGCAACAATGAGTTTAAAAACAGATTTGAAGTTATCGGAGATCTGGTTCAATTGAGTCTCTTATGGCCTCATTTTTAAACAATATCTTGCATCTTCCCAGGCCTCTTATTTGAACAGTATACATATATACATTCATACATACATACATACATAGATACATATACACACAGATATGTAGAGAGGAAGAAGTATGTGGATAAAGATATAGATGTGTAAGGTATATTCTGGGACAGTAAACAATAGGTTAAAACTTAGGTTTTAACTGACATTATCATGACCAGGAGCTGCTGACTGAATACATTTGTACATTCAATAAACATTTGCTGAGCTACAACTTGTGCTCAGCTTGTATTATGAAAGTAAAACCACACAATTATACAAATTTTATTCTATCTAATCAGATTTTATAATATACTGGCTTTATATCTGCACCATACTTCAAATAGCTATAGACAATTAATTACTACTGGATTAATACTGGTCATGACCATTACTTTTGACTCATGAGAGGAGGTATAAACTGTGCTTGTATTTGACTCAACACTGGAAATGTTCAGGGAAGTCCCTGGAACCTCAGGATAAGCTGCTCTGAGTATCTGGATGTAGCTAAGAACCTATCCCAGATCCACTGCCCTCCCTCAGGAGCTGCAGAACAGAAGCCTCTGGAACTTGCTGCTTTGCTGCTCTTCAGCCCTGGGAATGTAGGCCAAGGTGAGAACTGGGGACGAAGCAGGAACTGGTCTGCAGGCAGTCTCCAAGCCAGTAATATAAGATAGAGAACAATGGCTTCCTTGTGATAAACAAAAGTTCAGTGGCTAAAACCTAATGAGTATCATTAACTCAATCTAGTTAATGAGAAAAATGACTAGTGGTAACCCTGAGATCAAAGGCAAGAGCACCCCCACCCCCAAGGATTCCCCCAGGGGAAGAGAGGACAGAACAGCCTAGGAGTGCCCGCCATGGCTCAGGTGCCCTAGCTGTACAGAAGCGGCCTCACTCAATTGTTTAAAGACCTTCAGAGTAGCAATGTTCACTTCCCTTCCTTCAGGCAAAGGAACCATGGCTGAGTGAGACTTCACTTTGATTAGACGCTCAAATCTAAAGAATAATTTATGGCACTCACATTTGGATCACCACTTGATCTATACAGCTTATATTCTTTGGCAAACTCTACTAAAGAGGAAGCCCAAAGATGAAGACAATATAAATACCACTGGTGATCTTCTACGTGAGCATCTAGTCCACAATGGGAATTTAGTGCAGAAGTTAGTGTAAGCATAGAGACTTACTTTTAGCCATCTTACCATTTAAACCTGCTAGCATGAAAACACTAACATTAGACCTACCCAACTGAGTAGTGGTGAAGAAAACACGAGTGACTCATGTTTAAAAGGTAGTTTTTCCAATTCCATTAGATAATTTATCTGATACTGAAAGTTATTATGGAATCAATGCTTAAAAACAAGCAAACACACACACACACACACACACACACACACACACACACACACACACACCAAAACCAAACCAACCAAACAAAAAAACCAAGTAAATAACTCTCTAAAATTTGTACCAGAAAATCTGTGCCAACCACACAAAAATCTGTCCCAGTTAATTCTGTATTCAATTCTAGTAAATAGGGTATCAAAAGTATTTAAAGGTGAACACATCGCCGGTGCTATCCTGACATTTTCACTTCATCTACTTTTGCAAAGTGTAGAAAAGAAAAAAACTGTCAAAAGTTTTCTTCCACATGTGAAGGCCTTCAGAGAGAAGTCATCTAAGATAACCTTTTATCCCTGCCACGTGGTAGGCTGGCCACTCAGAGACTGAACTCTCTATGAACGCCTCCAAACATATAAACATGGCCAGTTTCAAAGTCTTCATCTTCTCTTCTTCCTTGTAGGAAAGGGAGGAAAAGAAAAAACCCAAAAGGACACAGAAGAAAATGGACAGGATAAAAAGGGTAGAAAGAAAGGGAAGGAGGGTAGTTCTCAGAATGCTCCAGAACTCGAGAAGATGGAAAAACCAAACACTTCCTAGCAGCCTTGCCCACGGTACCCTGGGACTCAAAACCTGATGTTGCCCTGCTCGGGGCTACAACTGAACCCTCTTCGGGCAAAAAGAAGGAAATGTGGCAGGAGCTGGAGGCTGGTTCCAAAAAGCCATCCAGACCATTCTCTACACAAATAAAAACAAATATCCAAGGAGTGCCACAGCTAAGTGTGGAGGTATATGCCTGTGAATAAGTCATGTGGAGGGTTGAGGCAGGAGGACTGCTGTGACGTCAGTGCCATCCTGGGCTACATCGAAAGTTCAAGGCAAGGCAGGGATTTGTATAGAGTAGTATCCTTGCATCAAAAACCAAAACCAAAACCAAAACCAAAACCAAAACCAAAACCAAAACCAAAACCACAACAATAACAAAGAAATACCTCAAATTTCCAGAACATCATTAAATGCATGTAAAAGGCCAGTTTTAAGATTAAAAGTAACTATTGATTATTTATTAGTACATTAGAATCTACTCTTTATAATTATTATCTATGACATCATGATGGGGCACCAATACTTGATAATTAGAAGCTGACAAAAATAAAAATAAATAAAAAAGGAATCATCCCAACTGCTTAGGTAAAGAGACAAAAAGAGGGAGGGAAACGGATGGGCATGATACTTCTGTAGCAATCAAAGGGACACATGGCCGATACCCTAACAGCAACGACAAAACAATGCCATGTCCTACGACTCTGGGTGTCTGCACAATTTTTCCCCATTCAGAACAGAGATAAAACAAGACTGCTAGATACGCAGCTTGGCCCTTTTGATTAAATTCATGGCTGGCACTCCGTAGCTTCACCCATGTTAGAAACAGCTCTCACAGAAGCCTTTTGGACAAGCTGCACAAGGGAGAGAAGTGGCCAAAAGGAATCAACAACCCCCAGACCCCGGACTCATCTTCTAGCTGAAGGCCATGGCGAATTAGGGATGAGTGGTTCATCTCTAACTCAGACAGCACAGGGGAACCACACACTTGTTATTTTGCTAACGTGAAGGTCCCAGCGGAGACATTAGCACTCAAAGACATTAATGTGGATTTGGGACACTCCCTGAAGGATTTTGATTCCATTAGAAAAAGAAAAAAAAAGTCAGTGACAGATATAATCCTGCTTTGATATGTTTAATGCCATTTAAAGAGAAACTGCACCCACTTACCCCAGGCCAGGATACCAGGAGTTCAAAAAGTGAAGTATCATTTCTCAGTGCAAAGAAAAAGCTTGGAAAATATTATGTGAAAATTAGTTTGGCATGCGTCTTTGAAATTTTAAATTTCTGGGATGAGCAAATGGGTACAGTTTTCTTTTAACTGTTTTTGAACACCATGTGTTGAGAAGAAAACAACAGAATGGCAATTGCTCATCCAAAATGCTAACTTGTGGCATGGCGCAGTCAAGATGGCCCGCCACAGCCACAAGGCAGGTGCATGCTATGCCTCTCACTTCAGTACTGCGTTCGCCACATGTCCCTGCATTCGTCAACCTCTTGCATTTGCTTTTGGAACCTTTTTGAGGGGGGACAGTAAACATGACTCAACAGAATGCTAGCTGAGGAGAGACTGGCTTTGCTAGCTTGCTGCTAGACAGGCTTGTGGAGCAAGAAACTAAGGCAGAGTAGAATAATGTGTCTGTTTGGAAATGCTTCGCTGTATCGCTTCCTGTGACCCAATATCAGGGTACTAGCTTCAGATCACTTTGTGCAAATGAAATGCAGACAGGCTGGAGAGGAACAGTGAAGCGTTTGCATTTAAATCATCTGCTTCATTTGGACTGAGGTCACAGTTAATGGCTGGCATTACGGCTTGTCTGCACCTATCCTAAAAGCTTGGAGGGATAAAACCTTCACCTGTAAATTTGAACTGGAGGATGTACAAAATTAGTTGTGTGGGGATGCCAAAGCTTTCTCAATCTGGAGGTATGAGTGTGATGTGTTTTTTTTTTTCTAGGAATTAAAAGGTTTTTATCCAGAGAGCTATGTCATTCAACTATATAAGAGTCCTATGAAAAGAGAAGACCCCTCATCCCACAAAGAAAAAGTAATTTTCTATCTGTCTTGTGTGAATTCAGAGGAGGAGGCCAAATTATAATTCAAGATGATTTTTTTAGCTTAAATTAAATTACTAGTATCTTTGTGTTATGGGATAGACAAAGTCTGAAGTAAAGAGGTAACTGAAACAACATGACTATATTAATAAAGAAAAAACTCTGTAATTTATTATGTTAATTAATAAATGAACACCCATTCACTTAAAAACCTAGAAATGTATAAATATCAAGAATGGAGAAGAATGCTCCAGCTACTGAGCAGGCTGAGGCAGGAAAATTACATGAGTTTAGGTATTTAAGACTAATTTCAGCAACATAGCTAACCCAAGGTAAACCAGAAACAATGTATGTGGTGGTGAAAAGAAATGACATCTATAAGGTATAAATTGGAAATGAAATGGAAATTAAAAATTCTTTACACTTTACAGATACAACTGAACAATGATCTCTGTGAGATAGCTTCATTTGTGAAGTTCAGAAGAGACAATTTTTTGCCCAAAATTCACGCCTTTATTAATTTCATTTATTTAAATTGCAACATTACAATATATCTTTTATTTCTTTAAAAAGTAATTTTTACTAATGTGTGTGTGTGTGTGTGTATGCATTTGTGCTCATGCCTGCAGAGGCTTTTGATCCCTAGAGTTGGAGCTACAGATAGTTGTGAACTGCCTGACACGGGTGCTAGAATCTGAACTTGGGTCCTCTCTGCAAGAGTGTCGTGTGTTCCTAAGCAACGCTTTCTCCAGCCCTCACCTTGTACTTCTGCTGCTACCGTCTAGGGAACTACAACTCTCTTTACGAGGCACATGGCAGGTTCCAATGTCCACTGGGACAGAACAGGGAACAAGCAGTGTCGAGTGTGACAGTGTGACATGTAAATCAGCACTTTAACTGTTCAGAAGTAAGCCCTCCTGGTTATGCAAAGTCCCCTGGCAGACACACTAAATGGGTCAATACACAACAAAGAAGGTGTCACATCAGGCTTTCCACTAAGTAGCCATCAGTGCACATGGTGGGCCACAGGAGAGACACACTGACCCCAAGAACTTCTCATAGTGTGCTGTTCCATGGCTAATGTTTACCAATGGCAGGCATGTAAAGTGAAAGTCACTTGAAGGCCAGCCAAGGCCAGTGTTTCTGTACCAAATATAGATATTTATATGATTATTAAAACCATATTAGAAGTTGGCATTTGAATGACATCGTTTTCTTCCTGTGCTAGTGTGAAAAGTTCATCCTTTTACCCATTGAAGAGTGATGGGAGATATAATTCAGGTCTTCATCTTTTCAAATGAGGGAAATACTTTGCCCACATAAAGTGCCCTTGGTACAGGTATCAAAATGTCTTTCAAAACAGTAACAAATGAATTTCCCCCCAAGAGAATGAGCTAGGAGACTCCATGTTCCCTGGAAGTAATGCCAGTGGGGTTATGAAGGGGAACAGGCTGAGATACAGTCAAGAAGGGGAGAAAGAAACAGAATTCACATGTCCTGACTTCTAGTTTTGTTTTTTAATAGAATAACCCTATCTTTTGATTTTTATTCCTTTTGAACATTTTTGTCTCCTTACATCTTGAAGAATGCCCCCCTGCCCATCCCTGTGTGCTTGTGTAAGAGGAGGGAAGATGGCATTATTGATGTGCTTTGTAAAGAATTCAAGGTTGTCTACATGCTCAAAGAATGCAATTGAAAAAAAACCAAAACACTACTGTTTCTTTGATTCTGTGGTGCTTACATTTGGGCAGAATTTTCTTTTCCACTCTCAAATATGGTATTTGAGACAATCTGCCCACAATGGAAACCTTTTAAAGCATCAAAAGTGTAGGCGAACCAAATCAGAATTAATCTCTGTGAAAATGGAGACACAGGTACATAGGAAAAGTTTAGAAATAAAAAATTCAGGCCGCAGTAGGCAATCTGCAGAAAGGTGTCTGACAGGTCTCCTAATTCCATGGACCAGGACAAGGAACAAACAGGAGGCTCCAGGGAATTAGATGCCTAGATGCAGTGTGAGGCTGTTATCATGGGCCTAGCTGCCACGATTATAATTCCCTCTATGTTCTGACTGCAGGAACTCAGTACAGACCACTGAAGGGGGGATGCAGGCCTCACTGTGGTTAAGAGGAGGTGTCTAGAGCTATTTACTCATTGGACTGACCTGAGCAGTCTTTAGGGTGGGCAGCAGTATTTTTATCATAGTAAAATATAGGGTTTTGTTTTTTTGTCTTGTTTTGGGAAATATAACTTTTAAAATAACAGTTTTAAAAGCATAATAACTTCTAAAATAACAGTTTTAAAAGCAAAAGGGAAGAAGATAATCATCAGCACCTTTGACTACTTCAGCACCTGCCTGGCACCGTCTCCTCACCTGCATTTCCACCTGTCACCTTATTTGGCCCTCCTAACCGATGAATGGTGGGTACAGTGCCATTTTTGATACGGCAATCCTAGGGGTCACAACTTAGGTGACCTTCCTTGGTCACAGAACCCGGAGGGGATAAGCTAGGATTCAAATGTGAGCCACAGGACACAAAGGCTGAGCTGCACCCTGTGCCTTGCCAGGCCAGGCTCCATGTGCATTCATGGCATGGTGTCAGTGTTGGGGAATTCTGCCCAGCATCTCTGCTTAGCAGAGGGAATCGCTTTTATCATTTGCCAACATGTCATAGAAAAAAAAAACCCACAAAAAATTCCTGGCTCTACATCTCTCCTTTCGACTACCTGAAGTTTGGCTTGGTTATATATTTGAATATCTGACAATCTTATAAAAAGTCTAATGAGAACAAAAAAATTTTTTGTATTATTTATTCTAGTTTCTACGTTAGTTAAAAGTCTCCTATTCCTCCATAACAATGTGCCTGGGGAACTCTCTGGCAGCCAGAAATGCATCTGAAAATGCTGAAAAGTCAGAATTTAGGCCTATATAGTGACTAATGTTACCAGCTGTGAGTCGGCCTGCACATCAGTAATATGATATTCCCTGCTACAATTTGATTTGGTTAAAACGTGTTTGAAGTTCACCCTTTTATTAACTAGAATTACCACCTTCTGTAACTGGAAGACCCCTGAGAACAGGCTGCTGGTGCAACCCAACCTTCCAACCGTCAATGGTGCATTTCCTGGCAACACATACTATTACATTGATAACTACAGAAATAGGTCAAAATGTCTTTTCAATAGTTGCTAATGTTCCCCTCATGCCTCACAGTCTTTCTTTAATTCTCCTGCTAACATTTTCTCTGGAATTGTAGGAACAACAAACAGAGAAAAAGACTAGAAAGAAAAGGTGGCCTCTCTTAGCAATGCCTGTAACTGTGGAGAAAATCTAGATAGTTTAAGAAGCCCATGGGCCCCAAACTCAGTTTTACTGCTAAGTTTGATGACCTTGAAGAAGAATGTAAATAAGATCCCTGAAACAAGTGACTTTTCAAATTTGTGAAATGCTCACCATTCTATGGAGGCCAAAGTCTTGACCAAGTATTCAGGTTTTAAGCTTATTTGCACTCTTCGTGTAGCCCTACCTCCTAGGGAACTGACCCTAAAGTAGGAACTTATTTACATGTAAAACCAAAAAGTAGTATTGTGACTTATTTTTCATAGGAGACCCTCAGCAACCACGCTGGGGCTGATCGTTTACCATGTCAACCTACATTTCCTCCTCCTCTCTTCCTAGGGAACAGCTTGCTTTTCTGAGTTCGCTTCCAATCTGTGTCTGCAGTGACATGGCCGAGGTGAGCACATCTGCTCCCAATGAGGAGATGGCTAATGCGAGGCAGCCTAGTTTGGCTCAGAAGGAATAACCACCCACTGTAGGCAAGATGCCCGAGATGCCCCCTGTTAGTGAAGTACATTTTAATTTGCAGCACTTTTGAAATGCAAACATCTCATCCTGTGGTTAAGCCACTCATGTCTTGATGCTTTGACCACTTCAACCCCAACAATTATAGCAGTGGAAGGAAGTTTTGAATTTAAACTGGGCCTGGAGGGGGGATGGTGGTGGTGGTGGTGGAGGAGGGGGACAGAGACAATTTGGGGATAAGGAAAGTTGAAGGAGGTAATCAGATTAACACAGGACCCTGGGCTCTGCTGGCAAAGGAGAGGGTGACAGGGGTGGTCAAGACCAGAACTCTGCGGTTTGGGTGGGGGGTTTGCTTGCGTCTGGTGGGCCTTGGAAAGCGTCACTGAAGGAAGCCATGGTTTATCTATCAGCTCGGCCTTTGGGCTCCAGTGTTGACTTGGTTGTGTTGTTCTTAGCCAAGAAGGCCAGAAATCCTGGGAAAGCTTGCAAGCTTCAGGGAAGGCCAGGTAAATCTGATTTCCTTTCATTTGAATTAGAAAAAAAAAAAAAAAAAAAAAAAACCTACCCAGCTCAGCATCTCTCTTAGATTCCTCCTGTTCTCTTTCCCTTTAGAGGGAGGAGGGCACTGTGTGAAGAGGGGTTGTGGAAGGGGGTGGGGGCAGGGGGGGAGGAAGGAGAAGCAGTTCTGCCCAGTTTCCAGAGTCAGTGAACCAAGCTGTGTTAGGCAGCTCCACTCTCCAGTGCATTAGTGAGACTGACCTGCTTAGGAGGTTTCTTTTGTCACAGAACGATCTTTTCCCCAGCTTTGATAAAAGTACTTTCTTCTCCTCTCAGCTATGGATGTTTGGAGACTGGTTAGGAGCCAGGCATGTGTACTTTATGTTTCAGGAATGTGGACAACCTGCCTTTCCAATCCCTTGGGGAGGGATTGGAAAGGATACTTGACTGGAAGTTAGAAGGCCCGGATTATTCTGAGAAGGCTGTTACTGTGAAAAGGCTTTGGACCGAGTGCTTATGTAACTCACACATACCAAGGTACATGTAGGGATGAGTGTGGCTGCTTCACACTCAGCAAAAGTTATCCTCAGTAGGCCTTGGAGAGACCCACCTTAATAAGACCATTATTGTTGCTCTAGTGAGAACCACAAGGGGTTAATAACTGGTGAGGGACTGGATGACAAGGGTGGCAGAGGACATACAACCGGCAGTGGCATGGAGGTGGAGGGCTGAAGCCCAGGGTCAGGACCAGAAGATCAACTTGTTTTCATTAGACTGATGTATTTGATCACATGACGGCTAAGAAACACCGCAGGTAAGACAATCAGAATGCTAGATGCGGTTCTCTGTCTGACAGCCAATGCCTATTTTGATAGCAATGCACAGCAAACACTTTACTACATGATATAACAATTTCTCCTGGTGTTAGCCTTTAGTAAAACTACCAGCCAAACACATTGAATCTCAAAACAACCAACCAAACAAAACAAACAAGGTGGCTAAGACAGCTGCAGAGTTTTTGATTATAAAATAAGACCACCTTGATTATGATCATCTTGAGGTATTTGGAGGGAGGAAGGAAGATGGGTTCCTTGAGCCACCTAACTTGGAGAGAAATCTTCAAAGAGTTTAACAGGGGAATGAGCTTCTGAGGAATCAGAGGGGATCATATTCAGTAACGGAAGACATGAGACTGATGCCTTCAGTTGGCATGCTAGAGGATGGTAAATTCCAGGCAGGCAGGACCTGCTACATAATTTATAGTATCAGGGCTAAGTGCAAAACTGTGTGGCCTTTTATTAGAAATGATTAAGAATTTCGAGACAGCCACAGTGAAGCTTTACGTTGAGCATGGAGCCCTTTCAAGCTGGGGCTTTGTGCAGTAACAATCGCTGAACACTCATGAAGCTGGCCCTGGCTTGTTACCATTCTGTAGCAAGCAAGGCCTTCTTGTCCCATTGTCACCAAGATTCAAACCTGGAGCCATGCCCTCAACTCTCACAGCTCATGGCTGACTCTGCTTTCTTAGGGTGATGACCCAGGTGGTGTGTGTGTCCGATATGGCCCAGAATGCACTGGGCTCTGATGTTTTTGTTGCACCCACTGATTCCCACTTTGTCATTATCTAAGGATGTGAAGGACATCAATGACTGGGAACTGAAGCATGTTTGTCAAAACACAAACCAAAACGGGCAGAAGTTATTACAAAGGAGCTGGGTTTCCTGGATGCAAGCAAGTCCTGATTTCTTTCTGCCTGGCCTTACCTAGATCAGGTCTTAGGCATGTGCATACGGGTTCAGAAGCACAGCTGAGTCCCCACAATAACTCTTTTCAGTTTGGGAAAATAGAGGAAATAGGAGACCTTGGTTCCAGCCCAGCAGAAACTCACTTGTATCACTAACCATATGCTTAGTCTGCCTGAGCTCTACTCTGCTTAGGCTAAGCTGGAGCTATGACTTCATTCTCCATGGAAGTCAGTTTCTCTTTCCCAGATGCTTGGAAGAGGCCAGAGGACATGCCATTAGAGGGTAGCAGTCATATGAAAGATCACATTTATATATCTTCACCTGCCCTCCTTATGTCATTACCATTCTAGCCAGGCCTGAATGGGAAAAAGAGACATTAAAGAGCCAAGACCATCAAAAGAATAATTACGGTACAGAGTAAGATGACCATAGCCTCGCATTCCCAGGCATCTTAGGGGCCTTCTATACTCTGAGCCCAATTGTTGTTGAGATAGTCCCATGGCTTGGACAGATGTTGGAAGGCACTGATGACTTCCCTTGTTCTTTGTATATCTGCCTTTGTCTCATTTTCTAAACATGTTATCCCAACTTTTCCTGGGGGAGACGATCAAATGTCTACTCACCTCAGAGAGGGCACCAATGACAAACCAAAGCACATATCTCACTCAATCCCTGGTATGTGGATATGCCTAATTAGGGTTACTTACAGAAGCACAGGCAACTTTCAAGTGGCTACCTCACTGAAGAAAATGCCTAGTTCCCAACAACTCATGACTGTCTAGACCATCTCAGGAAGGGGTGGGGTGCACAGAACTGTCACCTGTCCATCAATCCCTGGGGAGAAGGGCAGCATTATGAATTTCTCCTCCCCTCCATGATGTAAAGTTAATGGTCCTAACCTTGTGCAGGTCTTTTGTGGGTTTTCACAGCTGCTGAAAGGTCAGGAAGGCATAGGTCATACCATGCCTGCGGTATAGCGTATCACAACTAGCCTTCTCCTACAGCCAGTTATACTTTGGTGTCAAATCAACGGCCATATCCAGGGTTTAGCATTTTCAAAGCTATCTGTTGGCAAAACTTGTCTATTATTTTGCCTAAATGAGTTTGTAGTATGTTCATTAAGGCCACTATGATTCTTCAGTTTAGGGAGATATGTTTGGATCTCTATACTGGGCCCCTACTTTTAAAAACCTGTTTTGTTGAGGTGTTAGAGGCTCACTCATCATTTTCAAGTATTTTAACAATTGGTAATTAGCAGAGGAGGTCTTAGAATTTATATAAAAAAGTGACTGACCTTCATAACAAATACACACTCAAAACCCTGAGTCATTTATTTTAAAAGGATTCTCCTCTGGTGTAAACAGAAAGCTGTAATATGTACATTTCTATATGTGTGTATCACCAGCTTTAGAGGTCTGCTGTGAAGCAGAGGGGATAGATGGCTTTCTGTTTGTTTGACATGGTCAGGAAGGACAGGTCTGGGTGTATCTTACCACACTGTCTCCTTTGTCATACTGCTATTGTTTCTCCTGACCAGATGTAAGTGTTGGACAGCATAATTTTTCTGCAAGCATGTTTTTCTCATCCTTCTTTTTTCCTCTCTCTTTGTGGTTTTATAAACTCTTGGTTATTGTGTTTGTTTTGAAGTGTATGCTTATTTTTTATTAGGTATTATGAATTTTAGCCTTTGAAGAGACCATAGGAGAGAAAGAACATCTCTAAAATGTGTAAGAATAAATAGCGCTGGGATATGTTGTTTGCTGTATGATCTCTGTAACGTTGATATTGGTTCCAACGATGCACTGGACTCTGAGCCTATGGGCTCTGAGGTGAGAAAAGAGGAGGCAAAGGCTTCTCTGAGGCAGGCTATGCTCATCCATACCCTCTGTTCTCCTAAGAGCCCAGGAAAGGCCAAAGCTGGTGTCCTACCTTTCCACCAAACTGTTTTAACTGGGAAATGTCCTCAACTGGGCTGTGCCCAATTAGTCTGGACCTTGCATGGTCTATCTTGCCTCTACTCTCATGAGGGTAGAAATAGACTACTTTAAAATTATATTAACTCTGATGCCTCTTCTGTTGATTATTTGTCTAAGAACACCCCAAATTTCTCTTCTGTTGTCATGTTTCTGGTTAGTGTGTACTCATGACATCTAGTGAGTGCTCAGGAAATACAGCTTAAAAAAATCCCCCAAACCCTAAAACCCCAAATCCAACAAATCTTAATATTATTTCATAATGAAATAATGAAGGAAACCATAAAGAAAAAGCATAGAATGAATTTTTGAAGCTATTCCTTATAAATATTTATGATTTTTCTTCCATACTTGTTTACTTTCAAATGACAACAAATTAGTTATTTATATTAATCTGGAAAAAAAATCAGGATCAAGATTGTGAATCTCTTTTTTGATGGTAGGACCGGTGACATTCTCTGCACCTGACACAATTGAGTAATGTCTGCTGTGTGAATGTGACTCCTTTTAAAGGACACTGCACCATCAATCCCTCTCCATGGCTGCTTCCGTATAGGAGCCTGAGCCTACTCTGAGTGCCGTTGAAGCTCTGCTGTCTGTCGTCCCATCAGGTCCTCCTCTTCAGTTACTGCTCAGATATGCAGCGTGCACTTTGGGGATGGCACACAGTGGACTAGGAAGGGACACAGAGCTCTGTTGTACCAGTGCATATATTGTAAGGAAATAGTAACACCACAACTGCTTTGCTCTTTTATATTCCAGGCAACACACTGATGAATATAATTCATAATGAACATATTCAACACTTTTTCCATCAGTTCAATACATTATTCATAAATATTAGAGATGGGAAGAGTGGGCGGGTTCTGGAGTGCAGCTCTCCTCTTTGCACTTGTGTTTTCCTCAGGTGTGGATGTTAGCTCAAAACCAAAATCAAAACCAAAACCAAAACCTAAGATAAAATCCACCAATAATTACAAAAGAAAAGAAAGCCACCAACGCACAAGAAAAGCAGAGGATCCACAGGTTTTATACGTAGACAGGAACATTCAAAAGCCTATCTTCTGGCCAGGGTATGAGCCGGCAGGAGTTGGTATCACTGTGCAGGCAGAAGCCTGAATGTGCCTGCTTCTTCCCAAGCCAGGCAGTCCCAGAGAGGGGAGTGCCACTTTCTTCCCTTGAGCTTGGAATTCAAAGCAAAGCTTGAGTTCTTGGCCAAGTGTTCACTGTTTGACTCGGCAACCTGGTGTAGATTTGGGACTCAAATACTCCAGATAACTCTATTATCTGGACTTAGGGTTCCAATGAAAGCGACAAAGAGAAGATAGATAAATGAATCGAGAGTTAAAACTACTCGAGAGCGCTCCCTGGGATTATCTGCACTATCAGGACAGGAGGGAAGACTTTGCAGATGCTCCTGTCTCTCTAGAGGACTAAATGCATGCATTTTCATATTCTCAGCAGCTGGTTCCTGTTGAATGCCATCAGGATGATTCAGCCACCCACCAGGAACACCAGTGACAGCAAGTGCACACACAAAAATCTGCAAACCTGTTTTCTTTTGATACCACCACTATTACTCTGGCAAAGTTGAAATCCTTCATTGAATTACCAGCTCTCCAAAATGTGACCTTGTTTCCCTCACTAATACCAGTCACATAAACGGAGTGCTGGCAGATTAAAAGGCAGCTTTCTCCCTGACTTGAGAATGTCATGATGTCAGTCTATCCTTCGCATGACCACATTGTCTATTTCATTTTCTCACCAACACCTGAAAGGACCAACATCCAAATGCACCCAGTCTGCCTTGTGTGCTACCCTGACTACAGCTGAACCCTTGCATTTAATGTTAGTTCTATCTGTCTTTATATGCTTCAATCAAAAAATCATTTCCATAGTTTTAGTAGTTTTTCCCCTTGCACAATATGTGATTACATCTTTGGAAAAACAGCAATGTGTACAAAAACTATAATGACCATAAATCTCATTAATCAAGAATTACAATGCCATACGTTGGACAATTAAAACTTCCCATCTTGTCTCCTCTTCCAATTTAGCTGAGATTACACCATTAAGGGAAGAAAATGCCAAAGATGATAGCTAGCCATCACCAAGCCTCACTGTTATATTTTCAGGTCTCCAAAGTAAAATCTAGGGACATTCAGTATAGAGTCAGGTATTCTCAACAGCCATGAAAATATATGGCTGAAGAGGGAATCTATAAATGTAATGAATACACAATTGGCTTATAACAGATGCGACCAAAATGAAATTTGAGATCTTGACCTGCTCTCCAACGTGCAAGTTTCTAGTTCAAGCTACAGACAGAGCTATAACAAGCTCATTAATCACATAAACCAGGAATACAAGCAGACACTTTGGGAATGCTACAAAGAGCCATTCCTAGTGGCTGAAGGTCTGTGGGGAACCTGAACATAACGTGGTGCTCAAAGTCCACAGAGAGTAACACTGAAGCCTTTTACGGTGTACTTGGAGCTGGTACTGGCCATGACCACGACTGGCTAAAGCTCCTGAGAGGATTTAAGGTAGGGAGGGAAGAACAGATGAAATATAGGATTGTATAAGGGGAGTCTATACACTTTTATCCAGATCCTATTATGTAAAAATCATAGTGTACATTGATCAATAAGATAACAAACTTAATTTATGGCTTTAAGGATTATATTAATAGGAAAAACCCTAGAAGTGGGAGAGTATTAGTTACAGTAGTAATGAAACTGATATTGAGTGGTAACCATGTGCTAGACACATTATAGATGACATTTCCTAGGCTCGTTATACTACCCAAGCAAGCTGCCACTATCTTCCTGTTTACAAAGATGGAAAATGAGGCCCAATAAAAGTATGTACATTACCCCAAATTATACTGAATTGTTTTTACTTTACACAAAAACTAGCAACTAGTCTATGGAACAGAATATGTCAAGAGTCACTAAAATATTCAAAGTACCATAGATATTAAGGAGGGAGGAGTTGCTCCTGTCTGCGACTCTTTGGAGAAAGGGACGAGAAGAGGTGGGGAATGCTGAGAAGACAAGGAGGACCCAGCTTGTACTGGGCATCAGCTCAGTGAGTCGTCAGCACTGCCTGCTTAGAGAGGCTGGGAGGCAAATGCAGGAGGTGCACAGCAGAATCCCAGGGAGGAAGGTTGACTTCTTTTGAAAAGAAAATTGTGACTACAAAATTCTTTCCTCCCCGCCTTCTTTTCTTCTTTTCTTCTTTTCTTGTTTTTGGTGGGATCCTGGGAGTAGTGTAAACTTCAGTGAGCCCCTAGGATATGCCTGGTACTTTTTAGTATCTTCCAGAACACAGAGGGTACCTCTGCCCCTGCCACATTTATGGGGAGGTTATTGGTCCCAAGTCAGGAAGCCAAAGGCTCCGTGCCTTTGCTCTCTTCTTCAGTTACATCTGAAGCTGGCCCTGCCTAGCTCTACAGGTTCATCTGGGGCAGGAGGGCACAGTGGTCAGGGAACTTCCCTTCACATATCACTTTTACATTTCTCATTCTGAGAACAAGCTTCCATTGTGCCCCGTGCAAGTTTTCTGATTGGAATAGATAATGGTTTAATTCCAGATACAATCGCTCTGTTAGCTTCTCCATGGAACCTACAGCTCTTCCCTTTTTAGAACCTATGCTTCCTAGGAACCAGATAAATCAATGCAGCTCTACTTCCTGTGTTTTAAGATTTCTGGTTGCAATTCTGTTTTCCAAATACAAACCACACACACACATATGTGTCCATACACATGCACATACACACATAGTTATTAAATTGACATGGTCTTACATCAGGCAGCCCAACATTCTTTCACTGAGATACCTTAGGCTTCTCCATTCTTTGAGATACAATGATTCTGATTCTATGATGCTGACATTTGCTTTGTGGACATTTAAAGCACAACAACCTGTTCTAGCAGTTGCACTGTTTAAGCAGATGTGCACAACAGCTCTTTACAACCATTACCACACTGGACAACCAAAGCTACTGTTATAATGTTACCGTAATTCCCTGGAAGAGCTGAATTTTGTCCTTGATTACACCCTATAGGAAAAATACTGCCTCTTTACCCACTTTTAAAATTGATTAACTCTTCTTTTCCATATCTATTAATTCTGTACCCGGCCACAAGCTTCAAACGTGTCTCCAATAAGTAATGATTAGTCCCCACCCTGTCCCAGATCCCGAGTCTCTCTCGTGACCTTGCTCCTGGAGTTCACTCCGACGGATGTAATCGCCCATGCTTCACTGTAGTTACATTCGTCATGGTGCTTGTTAGGATGATCATCATCCCTACTGCGCCTTAGTCAACGTAGTAAGTGTGTTTGCACGGAGTTGTCTTTATCTCGTCAGCTAGGTTTCAACTACATGTGTCAGTTTACATGATCAATGAATAACCTGTCAGCCAAATGACTCTGATATAGTAATAAAAGATTGCTAATTGGGAACAAAATCTGAAGACTAGTGAGAATTTTATAAATCCAGAGAGTGGCATTTCATTGACCTTGAATCCACAGGTTCAGAATTTATTAATGTTAACTTAGTCCTTCAGAGTAATCTATTAAAACAATATATATAAAATATGTATAATATGCATCTATATATATTCATTGACTTTATGAATTAAAAAGCATTTAAGTATTTTTTTAAATATTAAATCTGGTCTGCACTGACCATTCATTGACTTTCTGACGTAAACCTCTTTTGCTTTACTTAGAGCCTGGTTTTTTTTTGTTGTTGTTGTTTTCTTTTATAGCATGAAGGCTGTAGAGTGGCAATGTACTCTACTGACAATGCACATACCTTTTAACTTTTGTTCTTTTTATGGTCATGGTATGTGCATGTGTATAAATAAATGCACAATACTTTAGCTCCAGAAATGTTTATCCCAAGCTCTGAAAACATAGCTTGAATAATACACTGGCTAGCTGGCATCTCATCGTTGCTGTTTATGTTATAAGGCTTACAGTACCACTCTATAAAAGATATATTCATTTATTTCATGTTTAATCTAAAGTGTAGGGTTTCGGGACTGGGAATGGATTGCAGATTGTTCTCTCCTGGTTAATTTTGGCTTTAAGTATATTGATCACTTTATCATTTTCTTGTGTTAAACTGCTTTAAACACAGCACAAATGTTACTCTCATCATGCCAGAAATGGGGTTGGAATTGATTTTGAGTTTCCATTAATTTTACTCTTTGCTCTCTGTGAGAAGTTTTTCACTTGTTTACACTCAGAAAGATACTTTTGTTCAAAAGATGTGTTAGTGCAATGAGGGACAAGGAAGTCTTGGCTGGCCTGGAAGCCTCAGATGTCTACAGAAGCAAGAAGTTATCAAATTCACTGCCATGGACTTTGCTGAAATTAGTGAAGACTCATTCATCCTAATGCAGTTTCAAGGGCTTCCTCCCTCTTCTCTTCACAGAAGTGCTCAGCAAAGCACACATCTTCTGAGAAGCCCGCCTGATTGGTCCGGGCTGGCACTGTTTCAGTGTTTGGCCTACGGCGGCTGCTTAGGAATAATTTTCTCTCATCCTCTCTATTTTCCTGGACTATATCAAACTCAGACACGTGGTGTGCAAAGGAAATCCAAGGCCTTTAAAAATGCTATTTCTTTTGGTAGTAAGGCCATTGCCAGTTCTATTTCGGCCAAATGATCTTATCAAGATTTAACAAGAGATTCTCAATAACACCTCCAATCTGTGAGAAGACAGTAGATCAAGGAAGATAATATATTCCTTCCTGGCACCAAGGAGGGACAATGATCAAACTTAGTATTGGTATTGAAGATAATGCAACGTGACAAGAATGCTATGGCAATTACTCGTTTTGATTAATTTAAAAATTGATAAATAAGTGTTGTTGTTGTTGTTTTTTTCTATATTAGAGCAGACACTAGAGATCCATTTTTGGTCACTGTTGGGTATTTCTGCTCCTATAAAGGCACCTTACAAATCTGCTGTGCCGTCCACAGTACTGTCACAATTCAGAATTGTGGCATTTCCGTCAGATCCTCTAGACTAACTAGATGAAATACTGTATTTCAGCATTCAGATTCCTTTTCGTAGTCAAATAAAAGGAGAGCCGCACAGTTCAAACAGCTTGAAAGGCCTGTCACAGACATAGCCATCTCGTACACATTATCTGTTTCTCTAGGTCTATAAAGTACCAGTCCCTTATATGAAAACTGTTCCGGTTTCACTTCACACTTAGGAGTATTCAGACCCACAGGGAGAAGTTTAGACAGGTAAACTTCACTTCCCACCCTATCTATCCTTACTGCTCCCCTGCAGTTTTGTGTTTCGGAACACATGCTCCATGTCTTTAAAAAGTGCCAGGAAATCTCTTCCTGCAGCTACACAAGCTTTGGTTTTATGTGTGTATCATGACACACCTTAAAACAGAGAGTCCCAGCAACTGCAGTGGGACGTTAATTTAAATCCAGACTTAGGGGGAAGAGCTCCATCTACTGAATCAGTTAGATCCTCGTTGGCACCCTAGAGTTATCCCCTTCAGTACTTTCACACTGAGAAGCCCTGTAGAGAACAGAGAAGTTACAGACATGACCGGCAAAAAAACTAGCTGTGAGCCTAATGCTCTTTTTGATATTTCCCAGATGCCCTAAGACCCCTCTCCTTTGTCCTTCCCAGTTTTCAAAGCTTTCCATGTTTCAATATAGAACAGAAATGGGTGCGCTGCCATGTGAACCATCTCTCAGAAGCAATAGAAAGCCATTGGCATTGAAGGGAAAGCCTCAAGTAAGTGAAGGAAAGATACGCGAAGAAAATCTCTGTCCCTGGCAGACTGAATAAACCAGGCAACGCAGAGGAAAGGACAGGCTCCTTACTCCCGTACCTTGTATGACTGCTGACAGGCTCCAGCCCCCAGGCTCAGCTCTCTGGGCCCCTCCTTGGCTGCACAGTATTGCTGTGGCATTGAAAATTTGCTGTGGCGTCCTAAGATCATAGGGAAATGCTCCAGCAAGCCAGGAAAGTCACAAACAAAAATTCAAAGGAAAAAAAAAAAAACACCAAAAAAAAAAAACCCCCACCAAAACCCAACAACAACAAAAAATCCAACCCACCAGCATAGAGCAGCTGGTTTTATTGGAGAAGGTCTTGGCAGTTCCTCCATATGCCACAATTTTCTTTGGTCCTTCCTAGGTCTATGATCAGAAAACTCATTGTGCCATCCTTACTAGCACCGTTTTTCTCAGGGTTGCTGATGGCACAGCATGGACAAATGGATCCAGGAGAAGCAAGCTAAAGAGTGTATATATATATATATATATATATATACCTCCTGTTCACTTGAAAGCTGATCTCCAAACAGGAGATCACAGTTGTACAAGTTTCTTTCTCAGAATATTAGTGACATATAGAAACATATACTCTGTCTAGCTGAGAGAATAAATCAAAATTAAAGAAAAAATCAAACAAAACACCAAACCACTTGTTAACACACTAACAGATATGGAACACAGCAAGTGGTATCTGAATAAACTTCAGCATTAATATATCTGCATAAAATGGAAGAGTGTGTAAAACCTATGAAATATAAATTAAGGTAACTTAGAAGAATATAAATACATGTTTATAAACATATAATAATCAGATAGAACTAACAGTTTATAGGATTTTAAAATTACAGAAAAACGATAAAATGATAAAAGTTCGCAGATTCTTTTTCTTTTATAGAAAAATAGAATTAACGTAAATATTAAGTGTCTTTGTGTATCTTTTGTTGTATATGCAAGTATCCATTGGTATGTTTATATATACCCATACACAGACACAGACACACCTGCATAAAGTTATACCGATTGGCAATGAAAGGTAGTAGGTTGAAAGAAAGTTAAAACTCTGAATTACTTAAAAGTGGGTATTGAAGATATTAATAGGCTACCTATAGGCTTCTTAATATTTCTTTTTTAACATGCTGAATTTTCAAATTTGATCTTAAAGCACACAAAGAAGACGGAATTTGAAAATCATTGCATAGCAAAATATATTCTGTTAAAAACCGATCAGTCACATTTATTATAATGTTTAAAATTCATGAACTCAAAATACAAAAACAAAACAAAACACAACAACAAAATCCAAACAGCTAATTAGATTTGTTTTACAAATCTTTTCAAGATAAGTTCACTTCTGAGTTACAAGTATGAGAGATTTCATCCTCAAGGGTAACTTGTTTGAATAGTTAAAAAGGCCTCCCAAAATGAAAACCAAATCCCCACCATGACTCTAAGAGAGAGCTAATGGCCAGCTACCCTCGTCAGGAGCAGTGGGAACTGGGAAGCTTAAGAACGACAGTGCAGACCTCAGAAGATGCCTACACTAGACAACATCACACCGAGAGTGGAGATAAAGGTTTTGGGGAAATGGGAAGTGTTTCCACTACTGACTGGAGAGACTGTACCTCAGCAGCTATGACAACACAGGGAACCAGCAAGAGCACCTGGGTGTGTATCTGCAGGAGGAAAGGACAGGACCAACTGAGCAAGAGGCCAGTCCAATTCTTTTGTCACTTGCCTTTGGAAGGCTGGCTTAAAAAAAAAAAGCCTGTACAAAAGACACATGTGTTCCTTTTCGGGTATTATAACAGGCCCACCTAGATTTAGCTTTCGATTCCAGATGAGCTCAGACATGTTCAGACTAGCACATCTTTGCTCTGTAAGCACTGAGCTGCTAGCTTTTTACTGGCAAATTCACGGATCCCTAAATTTATGCACAATAGATGCCCTTAAATCTGCAAATCTTCTGTTTCAGGCAAATTCCTCCTTGAGTTAAAAAATTTCCCCCATTTACTCTGCTAGTAATACGCCAGAAAGTTAAGGCAGGCAACTCAGACAGGAAAGAAAAGTTGAATAGTACTTACCCTAAGTACAGCATGCAAGCTTTAGAGGGTAATTCACTTTTTCTCTATGATAGTTAGAAGGGTAGCCAGGTAGGAACTCAGCTCCTGCCCTTTTCCCTTCTGGGAAACTGAGGAGACTCACTGAAGGTGCCTCAGAGAAGAATCCCACAAACCGACAGCCTTACCTGTGGCCATTCAGAAGATTGCACTGGTGTGTATTTAAAACTATGAATAAAGTCAGAGACAGCGCATGCTCAGCAGGCAATTTAAAAATATTTATAACATTGTTGTCTCGAAAACAAATTTCCTCAAACAAAGCAAAACTCACATTTCTTACCCATGCCAAGTTTAACGTTCTGAGACAGAGTTGTTTTGGAGTTTTCCGTTGGGGGAAAAAGGTTTCTAAAAAAATTTTTTTTTGAGCTGAAAGAGAATAGTTCTCCCTTTCCTTTTGGGTACTCTTAAAGGGGTGGAATAAATTTCTCTTCAAGTTTCAACAAAACTCACCATTGGTTATAAAAAAAAGACATTGCACATTAAAGGTCCATGAAAAATAATTTCAGAACAAGTAACAAGAAGCTAAAATCTACAGGTCTGAAGGGTGTAGCAGTCACCTGAGTCTTTAAGGCAGTCTTGTGTGTTGTAACACAAAAACATACACACACAATCAGAATATAGTATGTTCAGTATGGCAAGAATAATGTATAGACAACCTTAGGCATATCGAAATAAGTTATGCTTTTTTTTTCTAACTAAAATCTGAACTCGGCAAAACTAAAAAAGAAATACATCAAATTATGGGGTAAATTCAGCAAGAATTGTCAGTATAATTGCACAGCAAGCGTGGAAAGATAGCTGATCACACATTGGTCAGCTAAATTTTGAGATACATAAAATAAAAATTCGATTGAGTTAAGGTTTTAAAAGTACCAATTGCAGCAAAAATGCCCGTCTCTCTTCTGTTTGGGAATTTCTCTCTCCCTGCCTTGAATACCCTAAATATCCCATTTACCACCTATGACCAAACCCTGACCGAACAGCCCACAGATCTCAAAGACCTTATTTAAATCTCTTACTTAATCTTAAGTCTCTGAATGGATTGCAACTCCTGCTCCACTTTCCAGTGTGCTCAGCTGGCCTCACAAAAGCGCCACAGACATATCCTTAACTATCTCTCATGTTTTCAAGCTCAACAGAGGGTGCCAAAAAGAAAAAAAAAAAAATCAAGGATCGGAAAAAAAAGTTTATTAAAGTGAAAGCAGGAGCCCAGATTTGAAGAAGTTGCCTCTACTTTTATTTCCCTCACAACTCCGCACAGGTGTTTCCTACCTCACGCTGCTGTGCACGCTGCTGAGGAGGAGGGGTGAGTGAGGGTGGGGGAGTCGGCCAAGGTCTGACCAGCAGGCATCAGGAGCTGCAGCCTCCTGTGTTAATGGATGTGTTTAAAAATGGACCCCCACCCCCCAAAAGCCTGGAATGAGGTTTCTTTTTGGCAAATGATTAAACCACTATACTGAAATAATTAAAGCTTTGTCCTTAAATAAAGCATCCGATCAACAGAACAAAAACAACGATAAAAACTGCACACACATATGCATGCATGCACACACTCTGACACGCAGATACACAAAACTAGCGGGTGAAGGGAGAAGGAAATTAAATAAAAGAAAACAAACAGAGTCCTAACAGGCCATTCTCCAAAAAGAAATCTAAATAAAAAGTCATATGATATCTGATAGTGCAGGACACGTCGCCAAGAACCAGAGCGGATTGCCTCCAGGAAGAAAGGGCCAGTGTATTCCAGCTCAAAGAGTGTTTCTTTCTTCCTCCTCTATGTTCCCCTTTCTCCTCGACTGTTGAGTGTGTTACTCTCAGGTCAGACCTACGAAGAATCCCAGAATGACAGCTATCACCTCTCACTGTACTCTCCCGCACAGCTAGCTGACGGGCTGCCTGACTTGGGGGGGGGGGGGCTACTGCTGCGTTCAGCAACAGCTTCTTCCTCTGCCCAGTCCTCCCTCTGTCCCAGTCCTCCCTCTGTCCCTCTCAGAAAATCTTCTGGCCACCCCAAACATCAGACAGGGAGAGAGATGAAGGGTGAGGAGAGGACACTCACACACACAAACCAAAATATGCAGGTACAACAGCTGCAGTAACAAAAGGATTCAGGAGAGGGGAAAAAAAGAGAAGAAAAGAAAAAGAAACCAGGCAGTGGGGGGGGGGGCTGGGGTGGGGGCAAGGGCAGAAACAATCCCCAAGCCGCCTGCCTTTAAGCTAAAACTTTTTAAAGACTTAGTTTCTTTTATTTTTGGTGAATGACTTTCATTTTAGGATCGTTTGTTCCTCAGCACCTTTAAAAGCATTACAAATTCTACAAAAATATAGACATTTGAGTGGAATTCAAGAATTTCCCTCAAGAAAACATGCAACTGTGACAAGTGACCTGCCCTAGAAATTTTAAATTTGCCCAAACTTCCCTTACTTCTAGTATCTTCCCATGAGGTCAAGTGCTAGCTTGGCCACCCAGTGCCAGGCTTAATTTGAGGGTCATTACTGAAGGAGCACACACATAGACGGTTCCCGAAAAGACCCCTTGTTATCAAGTTACTTCAAACACAAGGCATTCAGCCCTCCCAGCCGGGAGGGCTGACTAGTGAGGCGTTGCCCTCTGCCCCATAAGCATTGCGCCCTTTAGAAACACAGACAGACATACAGTTCATACACACGGGAAAATATATGTACTACTAGTTTTTCTTATAGTGTCCAGCCCCAGGGATAATGAATGAGTTTTATTTTTCCATAAATGGGAGGAAGAGGAGAAGAGAGTTTCTGACTCGTGAACAACTGTTGTAGTTCTTTCCCTCTGAGCCACAGTTAGGTGCTCAGCCTAGTCTGCATTTTCGGGTTTTTTTTTGGTGGCGCTTGTAGCTATTTCCCCTCTGCTCAGTTTAGTACCTCAAATGATTACCAAACGACACTCAAAATATAAACACATTAAGAGTAGAACTTTCGGAAGGAAAGCATTTCCCTGGGATTATAAGTCAAGGATATTAGTATAAAAATATAAAATATATAGCACTATACTTTGCACAAACAGTTCCCGTCCTGATTTCTCCTTTCTTTTGTTAGAGGAATAATTTGAAAGTGATAAGCATTCTAGAATGTTTGCTACAAACACAAATTCATAGTGGAAATACATACGCATAGGCAAAACACCAAACAGAACACAAAGCTACGTGGCAGTCAGAATTGTTGAGAAAACCTCCGTCTAGACTACATTTTGCTTGAACTAATATATCATAGATGGGACAAGTAATCTCTCTGGGGGTTTGGTAATTTATATCATAGAAACAAAATATAAACATCTACTCCCTTACTACCTCTCCTTTATAACTGACAAGTGACACAAGAGATGCCCTTTACACAGATGGATGCAAAAACTTGGGAGATCAAATGAGCTGATGTACCCCACTGGTTTTTTGGGAGCTCCAATTCCATAATTAACTTTTTAACCCAAGTGGCAAAAGTAAAGGGTGTTCTTGCCCCTAAATCAATTATTTGATGGACTCTCATTCTTCCACAAGATTTCAGGGACATAAAAATGGAACCGGCATGCCAAGAGAAGATGCACCCTGAGCAACTTTTGCAGTGAGTAGGGAAAGAACAGCAAAGCGGGCAGAGGAACAGTTGAATTTAGAAAGACTAGAGGAGGAGAAAAGAGCAACACAGCCAACTTAATTAGTCATTCCTTTTAATTTTTCATGTATATATGTAGGGGTGATGGAGAGAAAAGATAACTAGGTTTCTTTTGAATGTCTTTGTGTCTTTATAGAGTAATGTTCTGTTCCTGACTCTTTCTTTTTTAGGCAAAAAAACTAATAAAAATAGAAAAACATATATCAGACATTAAGCCCCCCCTTCCCTTTGTAAAGAACTCTTTGTTCTCCAGTGAAAATGCTGAAAAATCCCCGGGCAGCTACTCCCTGAAACAAGTGCAAAACACTTAGAGGCTTTTGGGCTGGCTGGGAGCCAGGAACCCTCCCGCTGTCTGGTTAGGAGAGGAAAAAAAGAAGAGAGAGGGGAAGACGGATGGGGGAGAGGGACAGAGAGGAGAGAGGAAGAGAGGGAGAGAGGGAGAGGGAGAGGGGGAGAGGGAGAGGGACAGAGAGAGAGAGAGAGAGAGAGAGAGAGAGAGAGAGAGAGAGAGAGAGAGAGAGAGAAGAGAAATTGGAGCTTCCTTTTAGCAGACATAGGAAGCAGCGTTTTTTCTTTTTCTTTCTTTCTTTCTCTTTTTTTTTTTTTTCAAAACTGGCGGTCAAGCGTTAAGTAACTCCCGTCTAAATCCACCTGCTAGAAATGAACTTGGGTACCCCCCAGGGGTGCACAAAGACAGGAAAGACAGTAACACACTCCACACTCTCTCCCACCCCCGTGTACTGCTTCCATTCTCCCTGCTCCCATACACAAATGCCCACAGCTTCTCACGCCGCCCCTCTTACCCCCCAACAACAAACACAGCAAAATACATGCTCCCTCAGTCTCCTTAAAAAAAAAAAAGCCTTTCCACCTCGGTTGCGACACAGTGATAAGGGGTAGAACATCTCATACCTGGTGTGAATGCTAATCAGTCAGGAGTTCTCCTTTTCCCAAGACAGGGAACTGTTTCCTTCCAAATTTATTAGAACCTCCTCCACTGCCTCTTTGAAAAACCTTCTTTGTCACCCTCTCCCAAGTCCCGATACTTCTTTAAAAAAAAAATGGCTTCGGAGCTCCTTCTATTCTTGATATTGATTCTCTCTCTCTCCCCCCACCCCTCCTCCTCTCTCCTGTCTGTGTCTCTTCTGAGTGGTCTATTGATAAGTCCCTGGAGGCACTGGGTCAGCCTGCCCGTAGGAAACCAGACACAATGCACAAATCTCCGAGTGCCATTCTGCCATCAGCAAGCAGACCACGTTTAGGAGAGAGAGAGAGAGAGAGGGAAAAAAAACAGTAGAGCAAGAGACAGAGAGAGAGAGAGCGAGAGAGCGCAAACGAGGGAGGGAGAGAGAGAGACTGAGAGAGAGAGAGAGAGAGGAAGAGAGAGGGAGGAGAGAGAGAGAGGGAGAGACAGAGACACACCAAGAGGAGAGAGAGTGTGTGAGAAAAAGACTGATTGGAACAGGAGGGAGGGAGAGAGAGAAAGGGAGAGGGAGAGAGAGCGCAAGAGGGAGAGCGACACTGCCAGTCAGGTTAATCATCCCTACTTTAATTAGCTGTTCGGCTTAGACATAAAACAATTGAATTTGAATGATCTGTCAGCAGGCTCGGCTGAACCAGAGGGGAAAGCGAATATTACAAAAAGACTGTTGGTGTGTTCTGATAAGCAATACTGCTGGTACTGACAAACCCTCAAAGGGGGAACTATTAAAACTTACAACTAAACAAAAAGTGCAGATACAAATGGCACTAGATAGAGGTCTTTTTTTAAAAAAAATTCAGTTTTCTCCCCTAGTTTTAGAAAATGTAGATATTTGTAAGCAGGTGCCAGCATATTGGGGGTTGTGTGTCATGTGTGAAAGTTTATTAACGATGGTCTAGGAGTGTAGCAGACAGATGCTGCAGAGAACAAGACAGGTACAGTCAGATGCCGAATCTAGATCTTGGAGGGAGATGGATGCTGGCATAAAAGAAGCACCATGGCAAGAGATCAGCACAAAGTCAGTGGCCAGACAGACAGGCAGACAGATTTTAGGCATGGCACAATCTTGTCTAAAAGGGCAAAAGTTCCGATGCAATCTTAGGTGTAAAACAATCCATTCATCCTCCTCTCCCGGTGCACTCCAAGGTACAGTTAAAATGGATTAATCTTTGTGACAAACAGAGCTGGCAAGGCAGACTACGGCAGACACTGAAGGCGATTTGCAGACCCAGAGAATACAACGCTGGAAAAGACACAGAGATGAGCCTCTCCCACCCCTAATTCAGCTAGGGAGAAAACGGAGGCCCAGGAACTCGGAGCAATAAATCACAAAAAGGCAATGACTGTGTTAACACTAGAACCCAGAGCTCTAGAAGCCTGGTAAGCCATCTCACATGTCACAGAATGCCAGGATTCCTTAGATGTTCTGGCCCAACAGATACCCAAATCCCTCTTGCCTCCAAAGTAGTAGGACCCCTCCATATAAACAACTAGTGCAGAATCTCCCTCCTCCGAACATCTACATCCAAGAGGAAATAATCTTTTGCTTCAGTTTGAATGATAAGAATAAGGGATTGAAGTTCTCCGTTCATTTTCAGAGTAGAACAGAGAAATGTAACATTATGGGGGTTTCGTCTGAGCACGGTATAGCTTGTGCTACATTTTCAAGCTAACACAATCAGTGGATTGATCTGCAAAGACCTCACCCAGAGTTTACAACCTCCTTGGTCAAAATCATCTGCTGTGTGCCACCAGGTAAAAAGATGTGGCTTTTCCATACAACACATTTCTAAAATACAGGCACAGTGTGGGTGAAAGAGGTTGAGTCTTTCAGTTTATTATAGTTTTAAATTACTAATGAGATTTTCTACCTGGAAGATTAGCTATGGGCAACTTTTCTGATATATTTCAATAGAAAACAAGCCACCAAAAGTAAAAGGGGCAATTGTTTTATTTGCTCATGAATTTGATAATATCTTTTGGGGACACAGGATCACAGTCTGCATAGAGCTCTTTCTTGACAACAGAAAATTGAGGGTGCATGTTTTAAAAGGAGGAGGTGCTTATAAAAAGAACAGTGCCATCAGATGTTACTGGAGAGATTAAGCCTCTTGTCCTAAAACAAGAATCATGATGTGTATAAAAGCAAAACTGTCAGTCATGCTTCAGTAACGACGGCTCTACTTAGGGTGAGAGAAGAAAACCGAAAGAAATGTCAGGCACCTGGAACTCACTCAAGAGCAAGGCATCCGAAAGATGTCCTGGCCAAAGTGACTTAGTTCATTTGCACACTGGCCTCTTTACCAATAGCTGCTGTGACCAGTCAGAAATACAAGGTCCATAGCCAGTTTAGGGATGATGGTTAGAAAGAACTGATTTTGACATTGGCTGATCCTCCGGCAGGTCTCAAAGTATATGTCAGGAAAAGCCTAAAGCAGGGAAAGGAGGCGTTTACAAATGATTGCCAGCACAAGGCAGACGAGGGCCACAAACTGCAGCAACACAGCTTTGTAGCATTTCCTGAGAAATGCTATAAACTGAGGCTTTGCTCTGAGCCTCAGTTTTCACATCTGTAAAATGTGATGTTCCTGGCCCAGTTCTATATGGCAGAGATTAAAGAAGCAATGAACACAGATCTGTAACTACCTGGCAGTTACTGAGAAAAGCTAAATAAGCAATATTAGGGACTGTGGGTGTGCTGCGTGCTTTCTATTCAAAGGCTGACCGTTCAGGACTTAAGACCAGACAAGAAGGCTAAGTTCAAAGATGGAGGCTTTTATTAGAAAGGGCTGGCAATAGAGATCAATGAAGTTTAGAACCCCATATTTCTAAAATCTCAACTTGCAACGTGTTAGGTCATCTGAAGACCAGGAAATCTCAGTATTCCCAATTCAAGAACTATCTTCTGGCTCACAATAAAGACGAGAGCTGGTATATTCTAGGACAGTTGCTTTGGATTCAGCACTCTATTATGAATTACTGTCACAGCAATGCTATGAGTTAGGTACTCCAGTGCCTCCACTTCATAGCAGAGGAGACTCAAGTACAGTGAGGTCATGGAATTTGCTGTTACAGAGCTGTAAACAGGGTTGGGATTAAGCACAGGCAATATGACCCTAATCCTGTGTTCTCAGCAACAGTGCTAGCCTGGCACCCAGTAGGTCTCCCGAACTAGTCGGTTAAATGAACATCAGTGAATCAA
The DNA here is from genome assembly GCA_902729485.2 of Mus minutoides. Classification (NCBI taxonomy): domain Eukaryota; kingdom Metazoa; phylum Chordata; class Mammalia; order Rodentia; family Muridae; genus Mus; species Mus minutoides. The sequence goes on from LR749762.1 coordinate 807,967, forward strand.
ATGTATCTAAAAATGTCATTAGGAATAATGTAAGTCTCATCACCATCACTGTAGAGGACCTGGAGCTTGGACTATGTTGGTGCCTCTCAGGCGCAGCCCTTGACTAGAAGCCAGGGGGCACATGCCCTGGCACAGCACTGAGACCGGATGGGGTGAAGACTGCTGACTATGGCCACCCAGGGTATTTAAGCAACTGATGGTATTTTTAGCACTTTGAGGGTAGTGTTAGCACACAGGTTATTAATTGGCTTAATTCCAGCTTGGATAATTACATCGTGTCTCTTTAATTTTTCCCCTGACAATGCTATCCGTCACTCCCTGTCACAGACGTGCTCTTTTAAAAAGCATATGAACACACACAAACATGTAGTTATATTTAAGGTTTGCATAATCACTTAGGCTGTTGCTTCCCCTTCCACACTAAATGTGCAGTGTATAGTAGACATGTAATAAATAAATGAACAAGGAAAAAATGAAAGTCATTATGAAACAAAGATAACTAGTTAAAGCCAGAATTTTTTATTTGGCAATCAAATAAACATTATTAAACCATTTCCTCTGCAACAGGATTCATATGTATATATACATATATATGAATACATATATATATATATATATATATATATATATATTCATATATATATGAATATGAAAAAATATATTTGAAGAGTTGATGACCTCCTTATGATAAAATAATTTCCTTATCAGGGATATTTTAAGCATAAATATGTCAATGAAATTTCTGATATTTTCCGAGTAGACCAAAGGACCAAGCACTGAACATACAGGATGCTAATATACAGGATGCTAATATAGTTCTCATTTAGAAGAGTTAGTAATCCAGTCATCTGATCCTTACTTATTTGGCAGTTGCTTTATAAAATCTCCAAACATTACAGGAGAAACCTAGTTTAATAAGTGCAGAAGTTTGACAATCAAAAGTAGACAAACCCCTCTCCTTTTCCCAAAGAACTTTTGGTCTATAAAAGACTGGACATGTCCACACAACACCGTAAAAATCTCCCAGAGGATTGTGTGTTCGTCACATGTACAAGTAAGCAGCTTTACACGTGGTACATCACACTTTATTGGTATGTACCTACATGAATAAATCACCAATGTAAGGCATATAGAAAACAACAAAGGAGTTAATTTATTTACTATGCATGAGAGTTTCTAGACCTTTGCTTCTCCAGCTTTTAGTTCAAAATTCCATGCATACTCTGCACATAATAATAAATGCCATAAGTCAGCATACGCCAGAATCTGATTTCCTTTCAAGCACCTTTTCTAGCTCGGCTCTTAGTCTTCCTTCTTATAAATGTCCTTTAAATAATTCTGTGTGGCCCTCTGTGAATCACCACTTAAAAGTCGGTGCTTATGGGGTGACTCTAACGCTATAGGAAGACTGGTAGCAAACGAGTCCTATTTCCTTTTGAGAACCAAAGGTTAATTCCATGACGTCATCTGAAGCCAGGCCTAAATACCATAAACAAACAAACAGCCTGTCCTGTCTTTGTCACTGGTCATCGATCAGTGACAGCCTTCTTATTACTTACTCATGCTTTGAGACTGACCTCTGTGGGAACAAGTCTTACCATTTTGTTTGGCATATTTAATATATTGCCACACATGACTACCACTCACACTGATAGACACTATCCAAGCTGTAAGTACCAACTATTTCCACGGTTCTTAGTACTATGTTTTTATCTTGGCCTTTTGTTGCCAGTATATAAAATGAGTACACATATTACCCTAACACTAGTAATTTGATGCTGTAAATAATATTATTCAGTAGGATATTTAAGAATTAGTCAAATGAAGGTACTCATATTGTTTATTTATTTTATAGCCTCACCAGTATTTTTTACAGAAGTCCTTAGAGAACATATTCCAAATTCAAAACTTAAGTTAATCTTGAATTAGAAGAGAAAGTGGACAATATTCATCCTGATATTATGAATGGTAAGCAAGTCCTTGATTTTAAAATGCATTTGAGTGGTAAGAAAAAGGTTTTCAGGAGAAGCTTTCTCTGTAGCAGAGGAAAGCTAAGTTGTAAAGATGACTTTTCTGATAAACTTATGGTCAAACAACTGATAACAAGCACCCACTCTGGGAATCATTCCCCGGTCCTCTCCATGTTTGCTCTGCTCATACTTTCAATGTCTTCACTTGCATAGTCCTATTCACTGTCCTTTTGGAGAAATTCTTAAATTCTGTGCTGAGAGAGAGAGAGAGAGAGAGAGAGAGAGAGAGAGAGAGAGAGAGAGAGAGAGAGAGAGAACGAACTCTGAACTTATGAACATACTGCAAAGGAACTGTGCTAGACAGAGTGATGAACAGCCCCACAATACACCCATATCCTGATACCTGGAACCTGTAGGTTACCTTATACGGCCAATGGAGTCTTGTGGATGTGATTAAACCAACACTGTAAAGATGGGGAGATTATCTTGGATTTCCTAGGTAGGCTATAAATACAATCACAAGTTCTCCTAAGAAAGAGGTAGGAGGACCAGTCAGTTGATTGGCAAAAGAAGTTGGGGTTGGAGCTATCCAAGAGAGCAGGCATAAGCCAAGGAGTGCAGAGGTGTTCAGAAGATAGAAAAGGCAAGAAGGTGGACTGTCTTCTAGAATCTCCAAAATGATTGAGCTCCGGGAGGACCCTGACTTAATGCAGTGAGACAAATTCAAACTTTTGCTTTCAGAACTGTAACGAAGACAAATATGCATGGCATTAAAGTATCAGGCTTGTGGTACTTTCTTATAAAGCCCAGTAAATTAATATAGGCACCATCAGCTACTTTAGTCTGAATGTGATCTCTTGAAATAACTGAAAAATTCTTAGCTCTTTTTTGTTTTGTTTTGTTTTAATTCATTTTGGTAGATATATTACTTTGTTGGTTCGAACAAGACTTATGTTACAAGAGCCTTTATTAGTCACATTGCCTGGTTGGCAAATCATTGATGAGCCTTTTCATTTTGCTGTAAGAACTCTTTTCTAGGTTCACATAAAGCCACACACTTAAAACATGTAGTTAAGGGGTCACACACTTAAAACATGTAGCTAAGGAGTCCACTGAAGATCCCGATACGGCACTGGCTGAGGGCTAGCACTCACATTTCTAGTTAATTCCCAGCCGTCATTCTAGGTAGGAGGCAGCTGAGGATCTGCATCTGATTCTTTTTTGTTTACTTTTCTGTATGTGTATGTGCCTCTGTGTATGCTATATTTGTGCAGGTGCTCACAAGAGGCCACAGGAGGCATCACATACCACATGGAGGGTGGAACACTATGACCTGGCCTTGTTGGCTCTGTGATACAAACTTGAGTCCTACAGAAGAGTAACTTCTGAGCCATCTCTCCAGCAATTTAGTGTCAATTTTTGATGGACAGAAGACTTTAACTCTTTCATAATGTTGAAGTATTTATTTCTTCTTCTCTCCATATTCTGTTCTTTCCCAATGGAGTTCAGGAACAGAGAAATAAAGAGCTCAAGGCAGCACATCTAACTCCTTTCAGGCAACCTCTTGCCTTACTGAGTCCCTGCCATCCAGTTACTGCATGCAGTCTGTTGGTCAGTGCCCATACGAGAATGCTCCCTAGACAGTAACATCAGTGTTGGCTAGAAACTGCTGGAACTCTAAATCCTTGGGCCTTACTCTAGGCTTGCTCAATTAGATGCTCAGTGGTAGATGCCAGAGTATCTATATTTGGTAAGCCTGTTAGGTGATTTTAAAGTCCAGATGAGAACCAATGTCAACTGAAGTTCAACAAGGCTAAGAAAAAACATGTAGGATTGTGAGGTTATCTGCTAGCCTTGACTGTGGCTTCAAAACTTGCTACATGGCCGTAGACCATAGTTTTAATCTCATCACCAATAAGGGGAGAACAAGTTCCATTTATGCAAAAGAAATAAGAAACATAGATATGAAAAATTCATAGCTCGGAATTATTTATCGTGGAAGAAATGCAATTTGGACTGCAAGTGTTCTAGGACCAAGGTGTGGAGGACATCTTGATATTTCACATTGACAGAGGTTCTGGGACAGTAATGATAAAAGGCTTAGGAAGTTTCATGTTTCAAGTTGCAATGATGACTGGATGTTTGTGCACAACTGAAGGATGTGATCTAAGTAAGAGGCCCTGGTATTGCTGGACTCTAGGACTAAGTGCCAAGTTTTTTGATCTGAAACTCCCTGTTCAATGAACCGCAGGATCTAGTGACAGCTTTGCACTCTGTACTGACAACAAACAACCAAGGCCTATGCATTCACAGTCCATGACTTTTCCTCAGTTTCCAGGCACACACTGTTTCACAAAGCAGTCCATTATCACTAGTCCTTCTAGACAACATTTTGAAACAGATGCTCCAGGAAACCAAACTGATTATATTTACCTAATTTTTTTTTTGGAAAAGGTATAAATCCTAATAGGTGGGAAGGATTGTTCAAGTTAGGATTGAGATCCTTTTTAGATACAGAAGTCTACATTCTTCATAGGTTGTAAAGGACTAATACAACCATTAGATATAACTGTGCTTTTTGAAGGAAACCATCAGGATCCTGTCAGTATTTGATTAATGTAAACTCCTTATTTACAAAGGTTTCTTTTTAAGTTGGAAAAAACACATCATACAAGGCAGCTAAATATTGTGTTTTCCCTTCTTGCATGGGATTATAGCAAGTGCCCCTGTGGCCTGAGGGAGCTAGCTTCCTTCCTCTGAAGAGCAAAGCCCCCGCATCACGTTTTGGTAGTTCCTCTGTGCCATGCAGGATGGCTGTGGTATGGTAAAGGTTCACACTGGGTCCCTGTTTGTGCTAAGCCTGTCACAGTGTGTGAGTGGGGAGAGGCAGATGTCCGCTTTAAGAACTTTGTGTCCTCAAGCACATCATCTGTCTTTTTAAACCTCACAGACTTTCTACTTGTAAAATGCGGATACCATGTGCCTTGGCAAACTTACTAGTTGTTCTAAGAATTAAAACGGATGATCTATCCAGGATGCTTTGTGAACTACGGGTCCTGGTTGGTATTGCTATTTTGATTACTTACTCTTCAGCAGGAGAGTGAAGGTATGTATATCACACTGGGAATGCTAGCTTGTATATATGTTTTCACATGATGTTGTTCATACATCCATGGTCCCTCCCAATAATTCTAATCAGTCACGTTAAAACTAAACTGGTAATTATGGATGTATTTTCTTTAAGTCTCCAATGTTACCACTCTTTGATGATGATTAGTTGCATGCTAAACAGACAGTGCTATAGAGTTTCTTATGGTTACATTTTGGACAACTTGAAAAGATTCCCTAATTAAAAATGAATTCAGAATTACAAACTTGAAGAAAGCATGGCACCCAAAGTTGATACTGTGGGTTTCAAAGTATCTACAAAGGCCATTCCTCCACTGCTTAATACCAAAGTTCTATTTAGAAATGCTCATTAGCTCAAGTGTTTTGGTAGGAAAGTTTGTAGCAAAAACAATCATCCTTTAAAAGTCGATTTAAAAGAATAGGAACATGCATTTTACCCTAAAGCAAACAGTTACTGTCTGAATTAGTCAAATTGCTTAAAGAAATCTGTATCCAGTGTTCAGATGAAAAGCTCCTACATTAATCCTATTTAGGCAACTATATGAGACTGTGGTACCCACTCCGAGTCCTGTAAATCGAAGGGAAAGTATGACATATTTTATTATAAATCATTAATGCAATTCTGCAAAGAATACATCTGAATATCTTGAGCTGTTGTTTAAATGTCTGTGTACTCAGTCCTACCTTTTCTGCTGTGCACTCTTAACTAGGAGAACATGTCCTAACTCAAACTCTCATAGAGTTTTCTTCTGCTTCCACCAGTGCTTTATACAGAGCATTTGCTTCCAAACTATCTGCTGTTATGAGATTCACTTCTTATTGGCTTTTCTTGGGGGCAATTAATGCACACAATGTGTCTATAGATAAATGCATCATTATCACTGAAGTAAGAGTTGCAATTCTTAATTTTTTAAAAAAATTATGCACTGGGCCACTTATTTTTCCCATGTGACACCTAACCTGACTAATTATAGAAGTGAATAGAAAACATGATTCTCTTTTAAAATGCTCACTTTATGTGCAAGATTTTTATGAATTCAACTAATGTGTCAAGTACAGTCATTCTGCACAATGACGTTGACCATGAAGTTCTATGTGCTACAATTTTGACTGGAAATATTTTAAGTTAAAGCAGGCTATTCATAAAATTACATAAACATAAATATGCATGCTTGACAGACATACATTTGCACATCCTTAAAATTAATGCAAAGAAGGATACATTCCTTTGTTCTACTGGAATACAAATGTTGAAGTCTAATGAATGAATAAATAAAGCACCAGGTAGCCAAATCAATGTCTGCTCAATTCTGGTCAAGGAGGTGAAGTGAGGTTTCCTTTTGAGTCAGAAAATGTAGTAGATAAAAGGACGAGAATAGCTGGGGGGATTTCCTGAGGCCATTGCAGACCAGCTCAGACACTGTTAAGAGGCTCATTTTCATGAGACTTTTGGTTGCATTTGTCACACTTGCTTTAGGTCCCCTGGAGCATTAGGTGCCACATCACAGCACAGCAAGAACAAGGCTAAACACACGAAGGGACACGCTAAGGCTTTCTCTTTTCAGAAACAGATGGCCTGGAGTTGGTAGATACTTTCAGAACTGGATTTTTAAAATTTATTTTTATTTTTATTTTTTTTGCTTCTCCTCCTGAACTCTTTTCTTCAAATAGGACAAAGTAGAAGATATTTTTTTTCAATTAAAAAATCTAATTTCCCTTTTGTAAACAAACTATCACCACTAAAATTTCATTGGTATAATGATTCCCATAGGTGAAAGACATTTTGCAAAAGAAGGAAAAAATAATGAATTCTGACTGGACAGTAAGTTTGTTCTAGATTAAGGATTTAGCTACAGTTTGGTGCATATTTGTTCTCCATTAGGCTTGGTACATATTTCAACTTTTCACTATTATATTAAATTATTAATAATTTGAAATTAGTAGCTGGTGCTGCCACCACTTTTCTGAAATAGTGCCAGTCATTTCTTCTAAGTTTGTTCAGAACAAAAAAATCTGAAATCTAATTTGTCAAGAAAATGAATGTGAAGTTCAGGAAGAAGATAGAAATCAGCACAAGAAGGAAGTCAATCTTAGACTTCCTCAGCTGAGCTCTCAGCTCAGATGTGAGAGGTAGGGGGACCCCTGCTTCCAGGGGAAGCCACAGAGCTCTTACAAGTTCAGAGACTCTACAACCTGCATACTTAGGCGGCAGCAGAAGTGTGCTCCACACCAGGCCTGTCTAACAATGTTTGGTCTCTTATTTGCATCCTGTATCACCAGGAATTTAGGGTCCCTGTGTGGATTGCCCACAGGTTTCTTGCCATGAAAGGAATAATGATTAAAATAATTACTATATAAAATACATGTATGTATTATCTATTAATAATATATGTACAGTTACTATATATGTGTATATTTGGACTATCTATCTATCTATCTATCTATCTATCTATCTATCTATCTATCTATCTCTTCCATGACTATATCTATATATCTATGGGTATATTTGATCGATCTATCTATCTATCTATCTATCTATCTATCTATCTATCTATCTATCTATCTATCTCTTCCGTGACACACGACTATTTCATGATAGATGTTAGTTATTAGCATTTACAAAGTGTCAGGTATTATTCTCAATAATTTACATCTATTTGGCTACATCTCATAGCATCTTTTCAATGTATAACTTACTGGTATCATAGGTTTACAGTTGAAATAAATGAAGCACTCAACTAGTTAAGGAATAAAGTTCAATCTCCTGCCTTATTCATGGCCTCTTTACTAGTCTCCACCCTCCACAATGTACATATCTTATTCTTTTAGGAGATGATCATTGCCTCTTGGTTAGGAGCAAAGTTCAAATGTTACCCAGTGAACAGTTTACTTTCAGGAACCAAAAATTTAGAGAACAATCCCCACATCTAAAGCAAAGAAAATACCCAGCAAGATATTATAACAAATAAGAGATATTTTGGGCAAGGTGGGTTTTCTCTATTAATCAAGTCATAATATGTATACAAATTCAACTTAATGAAATACATATTGAATGAATGTCCATTGTGAGCAAAGGGCCATACTAGGGGCTAGTAATTCCAAAGATCAGTAAGAAACCAATAGCCTTATACTTAGAGACTATAACCAGCACATGATTAAAACGAACCAGGAAGGAATCATAAGACTGGATAATACAATTCTCTAGGGTTCAACGGCTTGGGGAGTATCAAAGAAGACTAAGTGTATGAGATGGACTTTAGAATATGGGGGACATTTCAACAATTAGAAATTGGAGGAATGTGGTTTAGGCAAGGGATTTGGACTAAGTTAGAGCATGAGGAAAGAGAAGTAGACAGTGTGTTTGGGAGCGACCTGACTAGCTTCTATCACATTCAGAGGTTCAGAGCAGGATTTAGAGATGCCATGGACAGAACATCCACTTGGAAATATTCAGTTTTCTGTAGGAAGCTTCCAGACTCTATGGGTTGGTATCAGATTCAGATATTTCGGGAGAAAGTTTGAAAAGCTGCTATTATTCCAAGAAAATAGAGAGGGACAATGAAGCCTTACATCTGTAGTCGATGATGGGGACATGGATGAAGTAGCAAAGACCATGAGATGAACTGGTGAACCATGAAAATAGAGGTTCTGAAGCACAAAAGTAAAGAATTATTCAACAGATAGAGGTTGGTGGTCAAGGGCCAAGTCAGAAACAATGAAGCTGGCACTGCCAGGTATATATACTGACAGGTATACTGAGTCTTCCTTGTTAAACTCATCTTTGAAAAGACTGTCTCTTTTTCCTTTCCTTAGTCTTTTTCTAGGCTCATGCAGAAACAAAATTATAAGCTAACTGCGTTAAAAATACTGTATTAAACTAGCTTGGAAGCATGATATTGGTGCTTCAAGAGCAGTCAGTAAAATTCAAACATCATTATTTTATTTTTATTTAAAAGACAACTGAGATTCTTCATATAAATGTTAAAATTATTCCTTGGTAGGAGTGTGAATTTATTTGAATTTTATTTAGCAGTTTTTGCTCCTTTCCTATCTGCCAGACACTGTGCTAAGTATTAGGATCTCTAAGTATTAGGATTTTCTATAAATGCGTGGCTGCCTTCTACCTGGAAGCACTGCTTCTTCCTGGCATAGCTTTACTGTGATAAGTTTAGGTTCCGGCCTTTAAGAGTTTTAAGTTTGTTTTAATGTGTTCTTTTCTGTTCCAAATATATATATATATATATATATATATATATATATATATATATATATATATATAGCATTTGAGTAATTTCTTTGTGTTGTCCAAAAGTACTTTGGGAGAACAAGCAGATTCAAGGCCACCACAGGAAACGGGGTTCTTGTTTTGACTTGTTGGCACTCTAGCATGTAGGCAAACAAGGATAACTTTTCTCTTAATTAAAACAACTATAGGAATCTTATTTTTTATTGTATCCATGTATAAAAAATAAAGGCAATGAAAACAAAACAGCTTTAGCTAGAGAACTGGAAAACAGCTTCAACTGTAGGTCAAAATCAGTGATGGACACCACATAGGAGACCTCCAAGAGCTACTCTTGGCTTACTTATGAATTCATGTTTATAAGCACTTTTGTAAAATACATGCATTTTTAATACTTTCCTTATATATATATTTAGCCTTTTCCTGTATATTTTTCTCCTACAAAACAGAAATCTTGTACATATTGTTTGTAACCTGCATTCCTTTGAGGCATATATTTAACATCCTAAACAGTAGTCTATTTTGTGAATTTATCAATATACAGTATTGTATGGCCCTATTTATAGCCCTTTTCTTGCCATCTGATTTTCATCATGTTGAGTGATCCTTTCTGAATATTATACTCAGAAAAGCCTCTGCATTGGTCTTATTTAGTGGAACAATCTGAGAGCATTAATATACTACAGCCAGGTAAGGCATCTTTGCCCAACCACCACAAGCGATGAAAGGAAGGTCTCAGTCCTTCAGAACTGAGCCATGGTGGTAGGGGAAGTGAGAGAAGTGGGTGTGACATAAATATGGAGTGATGGAGATGTCAAACTGGAGAGAACACGGCTTGTCTGAAGGGAGCAGCTGCCACTCTGTTCCGGTGCTGGTGCCACGTGTGGATGCGGCTCTCACACTGCCAGATCTTCAAGTTTTCAAGAGAAGCCAGAAAAATCTGGATATTTTGGAAATCTCTTTGTATTTAAAAGCTGGGTCTAATTATTTTAAAATATTCCACAGACCAAATATAAAATAAGAACAAAAATTATAGACTTAGGTAGATGCAGCTTGAGGCCATGGGTTTATAGCTTCCAAAGAAAAGAAAGGGGAACGAGGTATCTGGATATCTCTTTCTAGGGAGAGACAGTATGGGGATCTATTTCTTGAGTGAAGCAAACAAGGCTCTGTTTCAGGTGTTCTCTTAATAGGAATGAGATACGGTGAACTGGGATCGCACTGTAAGCCTTGGGAGGCATGTAAATCCTACTCCCCATTTCACACACACAAAGAACTGACCAGAAGAGGTTTCTAACTCGCTTTGAACTTCAAACAAACATGCTTTAATAATATGACTGTAACCCTGGCACTGTATGTTGATACCTAATGATAATTTCCGTTCATTATCCATGGGAACAAACATTTCCCATTGGTATCCACCTGCACCACTTCCTTTTATAAAGAGGAGGTGGTATTTGGCTATGTTCTGGTTCTGATTCATGAGAAATCAGACCAAGCCCAACATTTCTGTTCTTAACAGATTTTGGTTTTTCAATCTGTAGAACACAATGTTTCCCTGGGCTCGGTTCTAGCATGCCAAGTTTTGGCTGGCCACAGACTTTGACATCTGAGTGAAAAAATCTTTCAACAATGGCATTTAAACGGAAGAATCAACAGACCTTTAATTATAACACTGCTTGTAATTCCCCCCTCTCTTATCATGATGTTCAAATTGCCTCAAATCACTAACTGCATGGACAGCATGTTATTTCATTTGCCATTGGAAATATCATAATTTGGAAACTTGGTGGCTTGAGACTGTGTATTAATTTTTGAAATATCAGTATTATTTTATTCACCATAAATTAAAGAGGCATATGGAACGAAGGTCAAAATTACTGATTCATTAGAAAGAAGAAACAAAAAATACTCAGAACATAATTTCTCAACTTATCTGAAATGCTCAAGATCTATTTAGATAGCAGAATTTCTACTTGGATGTTAGGCATTAAATATATAGGAATAGGATTCCCTTGGAGTGTGGTTTCACTAGGTGCTTTTATACTTTGCCCTAAAGTGTTAGCTGATCATTTCTTTTAATGACAGTCTCAGAGTATGCTATTTCCCTTACATAATAACAAAAGATTCTTCTGCTAAAGTACAGGAGAAAGCCTTTGAAATCTCCCTTTTTAGAAATCTATGTTGAAAGGTACTTAATTTATAGTCAATCTGGCTATCTGTGTATACTTAGTTGGAAAATTGGGGTTAAAAAGTAATTACAGAAAATGTTTATTTCCATGTTCTATAGCAGTTAGATAAGTTTTTGTTTATTTTTATATTATAGAGCTTGGTTATATGTGGAAAGTAGGCATAATTACAGCTCCTTTTTCATCTTGAAAAGAAACTTGGCTTTGGATTTTCAGGAAATACATTTATTTAGACCAAACATTATGGTAGACTTCTATGTACACTTTCTAATTTTCATAATATGCCTTCAGGATGGGCAGAATTCATCTGTCGCTGATAAGGAAGACTTGAATAAAATAGAATCTGACCAACTGTTTTTGCCCATGCAGTTTAAGTGGTAGAGTTTGCACATGAATCGTCCATGCCTTCTGAGTCTCCGTTGTCTCCTTTCTTAATACCACAAGTTATTGGTAGACAGTGTTATTTTTATTTAGCGCTGCTTTGTAAATGTGAAATTTGCATTTGTCTAGTATATAGAATTCATACAAGGATATATATATATATATATATATATATATATATATATATATATATGAACAACAGCCTTGGATTTTCTGAAGATTCATGGTTTCATATTTTTTTCACTTTTTAAAAATTTATTATTAGAGAGTTTCTTCATTTACATTTCAAGTGTTATCCAAAAGTCCCCTATATCCTCACCCGCCCTGCTCCCCTACCCTCCCTCTCCCGCTACTTGGCCCTGGCATTCCCCTGTACTGGGGCCTATAAACATTGCTAGACCAAGGGCCTTTCTTCCTGAATAATGGCCAACTAGGCCATCTTATTTTGCCTTTTAATATATTTTATTTTATTTTTATTTCTGATCCATTTGTCTTCCTGTTTTGAGTGCTGGGATTTCAGGTGTGTACTACCATACTGGCTTTATGCAGTATTGGCTATCAGACCCAGGACTTTGTCCACAATACCGAGCAATCTACCTATGGAGCTACATCCTAGCCCTCACATCTTGCCTTTTATTGTTGATAAAATTGTGCCCTAAGTCTTGGTTCAAGAAATGTTTGGTCTCTGTCTTTATCTATTTTGTTTATAAAATGTAGACTAGGAGACTAGCACTGACCCGCACATAACAGTCAGTGAAGAGGTAATCAGAAGGAGGACTCTAAATCCAAATTGTTGGAGGAGGCAGAGATAGTAATTAATGATAATAACACACATATTAAATTCATAATGAACTATCTCTGATCTTATCCACATATCATGTTTAATCTTCATCATGCTACCAGTTTATATACTAGGAAATAGGCTTAGAGTAGATAAATGACTGGCTCAAGGTCATGTCTAGTAATTGCATCTGACTCCACAGCTTGTGTCTTCTCTGCTTTGCTAAGCAATAGGTAAATGTACATGAACAAAGTCCACAGAGGCAGACGCAAGGAGCAGTATTATGGTATATGTGGAAGATGTAGCTGAGTCTAAGGACCTCAACTGGGAACAGATCTTGAGTAAGTAGGTCCAGAAGGGATGAAACAATCCCACATGCATCCTATTACATCTCAGGGATGTAGATCTGAGAGGGAGAGGGCAAGCTGTAGTAGTATCAGTGATACTTTAGATGTAGGGAGCTTGGATAATTTCATGATCTTATACAGTTTTAAACACCGGGGCAGGAAATACAGCCCAACTAAAATTTTCTGTCTTTACATATACTTAGCTTGAGGAGGGGAATCCTATCTGTCAAACAAAATACTTTTTTTGAATCACAAATTTCCCTAAGATGGTAAACCTCATCCAAACCTTCTGATAAATGACTTTAGTGATGTTACCAGCTCATCTAATTCAGTGGAATTAAAGCCAAGGAAGTACAGTCTGGGGGAAGGAAACGGGAAGAAGAGTGGTGGGAATGACAAAGAAGGACCAGAGACTCTGCCTAGGGATGCTCTTCCGGGCTCCACTAACATCCTCAACTTAATCCTGCTCTGCCTTTAGGTCCAGAGGTTTGGTTGTAGGTCGGACTGAATACAATTCCCTAGTTTTAGTACCTTCTCAACCAACACTCATTAAGAAAATGGAAAGTCAAAGTCAATTTGGAAGTTGATAATTTTAGATCTCCAAATTCTAATCTATTACATTATAAGCCAATCAGCTTATCCTGAAACCAAACTCCCCTCTGGAAGAAAGTCTAGAAAGTGGAGACAAACTGGATGTCTTCATCCTGACCTTCCTTCCTGGGTGGCCAGCCTAGCATACTTGAGTTTTCATGGGGCCATTAGAAAGTACACTGTGTGGGTTCTTCCCATGCTGGAACCATGTGAGCCACAGAAAGTTACATTAGGAGATATGGGAACAGACAAGGCTGTGTTACAGACACTGGTCTCTATCTACTCTAGACCAGCACTGTGTCTGTGAAGAGTTACTTCTGAAATGCTTATATATACATTGTGACAGGGACAGTCAGAAGCAACACAAGGACATGACTCGACTAGAACTGCAAAAGCACTGAAATCAAGCGCAGAGCAGACACCCCTGAACTATGGGGCTGAAGACAGTAGACCTGGGTGTGGCTGGAAATGAGCACGGGAGCCTGCAGCTCAGCTCACCTGGCTTTCCTCCTCTCCCAACCCCCAGCTCCTACCATCCCTGGAGGGCTCTAAATTACAGTGCTTTTCAAATACATTTCAAATATATATCATCTTCTAACTTAAAGGAGAGAGGGGAGTATTTTCTTATACATGAACTGATTTTGACAGTAAATTTGCATTTTGGATATGTTTTCTCACTTATGAGCTATGGAAATACACATTTTGTCTAAATATTGATAAAGCTTTAGAATGAATGTAAGAGATGGAATGAACCTAGCAGGTTATGTAGCCCAGGCTGTATATCACAATTATGCCAGGAAGTTTAAAACAGATAGATCCCTCAACCTTGGCCCCGTCCTCTGTCTTCCCTAAGTTATTCTGACATAATGTCGGTTTGGGCTACATGTAGCCAATTATACAGACCAGGGACCTTACCAGTTTCTTCATTTGACTTCCTAGTGATCTAAGAACTTCTCTATGGTCACACAGGAATACTTTTTATGTGACAGTCAAGACTACAGATGATATGGAACTGGTTTCCTTAGATATATTAGAAAATATTTTATTTTAGAATATAGTTTATGTTTGGATGAATCCGTGATTCACTTCTCTGTAAGCAAGTTGTGTGGCATCTCCCTCCTAAGAACAGATGAAAAGGGAGAAAGGAAGGAATGGAGGGCAGAAGGAAGAGCAAGCAGCAGAAAGGACATGAAGTAGGCCACCCGCAAACTCTACAGGCTGCAGCGATTAGCTCTGTGCTTGCTCTCAGTCCAGTGAGGCAGAGATGACTCCAAAGGCTCATACCCAAGCCCCGCTTTCCCTCTGCCCTGCAGTCTCCCGTCTCCCAAAGCCCAGCAGGCAGCTCATGGATACCCACTCCACACTACTCAGTGTGTATGAAATTAAACTGGAGCTCTCCCCTCCCAGGCCTGCTCCTCCTCTGCTGCCCTGCTTCTGTTTATGGCTCCACTCAGGCTCAAAATCATAGAGATGTCTTTGGTGTCGGGCTCTCCCTGGCTTCCAAATATAATGCATTAATTCTCTTCTGCCATGTGTCATAAATCAGTGCTGTCTCTGCTCAGTCCCTCTGCCCATGCCCTACTTAGGGCCCGCATTGCCTTTTTGCCTGGATTGCTGTCAGTCTCCCACCTTTCCTCTGTCCTCTGGTTTCTCTCCACTCCAATCTATTTTCCTCACTGTTGCCAGATTAATCTTCTGGAGGCACAGCTCTACTGTGTTACTTACTAGCCTACGGAAAACTTTCAATAGCTCCCCTTTGTCCACTGAAGAAAGTTCAGGTTCCTTGGGCTGGTAACCAAGTCTGTAACATCTGGGGCCAGTGCACCTGGCCACTTCCTTCCCACTACTTATCTTCTCATGCTTCATGCTCTACTTAAACACAACCACTTCTTTACAGATTCTTTATTCATTTGATTCCTCCATACTTTGCTTATGGCTTCAGAGATGGGCCTGCCTTTAACCTTTGTGTGTTCAAATCCTTGCCTTTCTTGGTGCAAACTCATTTTCCTGTCTATGGCAAAGCTTAAGGCTAGCTCTCCTTTGAATTCCAAGAATACTTTACCTGTACTACCCATCTTTCTAATACAGATTCCAGTAAAGTAGGAACATATCCACCTCTCCTGCCAAGTGAAAGCTTCTTTAAGGTAGGATTTATGTCTCAGCGATCAGTTTATTCTCTCTAGCACTAAGCATACTACTGTGCTTTTCATGAGAACAGGAAAGGCGTGCCTTTACACTCAGCCTAAACATAGGTGCATGCTTGCCTTCTTGACCAAAGCAGATCAGAAGTAAGGAATCAAGGAAGAAATGAGACTCTCAGAGGCTTGCTTGTTCAAAGAGTAACCTGATAGTCAAAGATGAGACACGAAGACTATAAAAAGAAGACACCAGGACTAAAAATATTACTGCAGTTCAGGGGTAAATAAGAAAGAAGGAAGCAATCTTTTAGAATAAGCACTATATAGTTAAGGCCACTTGGAACAGCTGGGAGATCACAAATAATGCTCAAATGTACACTGTTAATTCTGTACCCCCATTAGCACAAACAGAAACAGAAATTTATTGTTGTTCAACATAAGAAATATGAACCATTTAGAATATTTAATTGTGGCATGTTCTAAAAAAACCCATAGACATAAAATTGAGGCTGTTCCTCAAGCTTGAAATTAGTAACATTAGAAATATTTACTTAAAGGGGGGAGGGTAAACTTCTGTTACATGGAATGCTTTAGAATATAAACCAAATTTCCATAATAAAGTCAGGTAGACACATTCTCTTTATATCTGAATATATGCAGATATTCTTCTGAATATTAGTAAAGTATTAATATTTTCTAATAAAATCTGCCAATGGTATACAACTTGACAATATACTAAAAAAGTAAGAGGAATAATCTAAAAACCTCCCACATATCTAGGATTCACAATCTCTTATTTTTAGAAAATGACTATGATAATAACATATGCCAATTAAATTAGTTGCCTTTGAATTAAATATATACATCATAGCCCATGCTATTCTAAGATCTTCATAAACATTTAATGTCTCAAAAATTCTATTTAATGGATATGTCATACTATGTTTAAGTACACACACACACACACACACACACACATTTAACATGAGCTGGTAGTTGTAAAAGCACAGTGAAGTGACTCACAAAGGTTCACTATGACTATCTCCATTTTTGTGTATCTTTAAATTGCCTATAACAAAAAGGTTATGAACTTAGAACTATACTAGAAATAATGTACTTTAAGTGTGCTTCATCTCTTTCTAGGCTAAACATTTATTCTAAAGATACTATCGATGTAAAAAATAATTTGGATCATTGTGGAGCACTATCAACCACAAGAGTTACTATTCTTATTTTATAGATATATAGTCTGAAGCTTGATGATGAATTAACTTACCCCAAAGGACAGAGGAATTAGCAGAGGCTAGTCTCAAATACAGGTCTGTGTCCCCAAACCATCCCTGTACAAATGGCTCATGTTGCACTCTGTTGTTTAAAGACTTGGGTCATTCTCATTTTCTGTTCTTGTTTCAGCGTTTTCTGAAGCTTAGGCTCCAACAACCTGCTACACAGACAAAACTGGACTTGAACTCCACTCTCCTGCCTCTCTCTGCCCCATGTGGGGGTTACAGGTGTATGTTAGCTCTCCAGCTTCAGGTAATCTAATCTTTATCCTTGGGAGCAGCTGTGAACTTTAGCCAAAATCTGTCCTAATTTTGGATGCTTGAGTGGACTTTTTCGAATGGTATATTCTTTCTTCCTTTCTTTCACTTTCATCAGCATTATCTAAGTATTTATTCTATAAAAGAATTTTGAAGAAATAAAAAGGGGCACTCAGAGCACAAGCTATACCTTAAAAATGCACATATATCTCATGGTCTCAACATGTTAACACGTAACTCGGTATGTATGTATGTATGTATGTATGTATGTATGTATGTTTGTATTTATTTATTTTTCCTTGTTCCAGTCAACCCTGCTCTCTGTGGTCTGCCCCACTCGGCCCCGCTCGCTCCGGTCCGCCCCGCTCGTTCCGGTGGGTCCCACTTGCTCAGTCCCTGCTCTCTCCGGTCCAAGGATTCGTTTATTATTATTCATAAGTACACTATAGCTGACTTCAGACGCACCAGAGGAGGGCGTCAGATCTCATTACCGGTGGCTGTAAGCCACCATGTGGTTGCTGGGATTTGAACTCATCACCTTCGGAAGAGCAGTCGGGTGCTCTTACCCGCTGAGCCATCTCACCAGCCCGTAACTTGGTTTTAAACAACTATTTATAGTTAGTATATCACATAACCATTTCTGAAATAAGTCATTAAATAAATATGCATTTTTAAAGAAGTCCAAATTTACATATATCACTGTAAATATGTGAGAGCCTACATTTGGAAGAATGCTATGAAAGTCTCAAAAAAGGTTGTTTTCTCCAAACTTTATGTAAAATCAGTTATAGAAGGTCATAATTAAAAATATACAAAGTGAGGTGGAAAACGGGGTCTTTTGTTCTAGATTGTGCAATCTACTTAGACCAAGGCATCAGCCTACACTGGGGATGCTGGATTCCTCTGCCTCAGACAGACATTTATGCATCTGTATTATAAAAAATGTGCCAGCTCTAGCAAGCTCACAGCACTGAGCAAAGTGCTGGCGCTACAGCTGGAGAGTCTTTCAGGGCTGGCTCCATTTACTGGACTTTTTTTCTTTTTGCTTCTTCCTCCCTGGGGGGCCACAGTGGGGCATTTTTAAAAGAGGGATGAGAAGGAAGGAGTTTTTGTGAGTTCTATTTTGGATTTTGGTGAATAGGAAGGCAGGGAATTTGCCAGCCTGCTACTCAGTTATACTGAAACACGATGCAAACTCAACTCAATTTGGAGCACAGAAGGTGCTGAAAAATTTTCTGAGGTCTTGAAATATCTAAGCATGTCTTCCAGGAAGGCCTTATAAAAACCGTGTCTGTACGAGAGGTATGCTTTGCATGACTCCTCCCACCCACGAGCTCCTTGGTCACTAACCCTACAACTAGCCACGGTGATGTTAAAAACTTCATGCTTTGTGTCAGATGTGGTCATGTACATCTATGTAGCACTGGGTAGGTTGAGACAGGAGGATAACTGTGAATTTAAGACCAGTTTAAGCTACATTATGAGGTCAGCCTGATCTATATAGCCAGTCTGTCTCAAAAAGTAAAGACAGACAAACAACAACAATGCTGCTAGAAACTCAAACAAGTAAGTCCAAACATGTTATCTTTTATCCCCTAGGGACTATTAAGAGGAACAAGATTTTTTTGTTAAACACACATGTGGGTCTATTTTATAGTCACGTCCACATAGGTACACTGTTAAGAGCATGGGTTATAGATACATAAACAAGTTCAACCTTCCTGTTTGTATTGTCTAGCCTCTTTCCATTGTCCTGAGCTTAGGAATCCAGAGTAACGGATGTGGGATGTGTCCTCAACACGCACTCATACGGACATGTCTCTGGGCATTTTTCACTGGATATTGTCTTGAAAATGGTTCAGGTTTCTAGAAACTGCCATAGAATTTTGTTTCGTTTGAAAAACTGCTCAGCAAATGCATGCAGGTCATGATGGCAGGTAACAGATCATTTCTTGAGACCATTTACTGAAGTGCTGAAACAAACAGAAACAAAGTCCAGGGCACCATCCCAGAGCAGTGCTTCCCTTGTGAGACACTCTGGGCTAAGTAAGGACTGAGTGAGACAGTAATAAAATAGACCGCTTCAGGGTTTATGGGCAGCCATAAGCACCCAGGGCTAGCAGTGGCTCCAGACCTTGTTGATACAACGATGTGCTCAACCTCTGCTTCTAGACACTGGATCACCGCTGAAGTAGCCTTTCTCTAGCCCTTCTATTTTTCATTCAAGATGCCCTTGAAATTAGATTTGATGAAAAAATCCTTTGTTCCTGACAAAGCGTATGTATACTGTGGCATCACTTTAAACCCAAGGACTGGTTTTAGCTCTATGAAGAAAAACAATTCCAACAACCTCTCATGCTGAGATTTCTCACGCTGCTTCTCAGCACAGAAGTCTTTCTTTCTTGCCTTTTTTTTTTTTTAGTTGCGTAAAACCTAGCAAGGTTTAAGTTTTCCCAGCAAGGAGAAAGTGTTTTTCAGCTGTTAAAATTTTCAGATGCTTTTTTTGAATTTGGATAAAACTCAAAAAAAAAATGTTTGTTTTAAAATGTAAACTTTTTTATGTACAGAGGTTTGCATAAAAAGAAATGCTATTACTATGTTTAGAGGTACTTTTGGAGTAAGGAAGTAGCAGGCATTTAAACAGACCTAACTCTGAGTGTCATATTAAGCATTAACATAAAGCCAATGCCCTAGGACAACTACTGCACACATTCACTGCAAGGATCACTTATAGCACAGCTAGCGGATGTGTTTCCATGTGAGAGCAAAGGGTGGCCCAAGAGCATCCTGACGGTCAGCTAGTATGCTTTCTAAAGGCCTCTGGCTGGAGCTACAAGACAACGGTGTGCCCTAGGCTAGTTTGATCCCTTAGCTTTTAGACTAGACCACAGAGAATACAATATATAATACTTCAGGCACTGCAGTGGTGAGGAGGCCAGGCTGGTGACATGGCTCAGTGGGCAAAAGTGCTTACTGCCAAGCAAAAACTGACCTTGAAATTTCTTCTCTCACTTTTACATGTACACTGTGGCGTGTGCATGTGTGCGTGTGTGTGTGTGTGTGTGTGTGTGTGCGTGTATGTGTAATACTTGAAAACTGAGGAAACACAATCAAGTATTAGCGGAGATGAAGAGTTGTGAGTCAGTTACAAGAAGGCTGTCACATTCAGGGAGTCTAGTATCACTGCTCTTGAATTTTAAGCAAATCGTAGATAAATGCCAGTGGGGGCAGATCTTACCTTGACCTATAGATCTTTATGATTCTCAAACCTTTTTATTGATGACTCATAGGAGGTAACATATTTTACATTGTGATTGTGTGTGTGTGCGCACGTGTATGATTGTTTATGTCTGTGCATGTGTGATTATGTGCTTCACAGATGGTAGTAACCAAATTTCAGATATTTAGAATTTTCAAAATTCCACAACAACTTACATTTTGGAAAACTGAAGTCCAATACCTAGTACAGTATTGATTTTCTAACTTCTTACTCACTCAGTGGGTTAAAAACACTTGTGTTTAGCTTGACAACTTGAGTTTGGTCCTTCTGGACCCCACAGTGGAAGGAGTCAACCTCAATTCGCATATTCCCTTAAACCATCCTCTGACCTTGATATATATGTTTGGCTCACCCATGCCCCACCCCAAAAATAATTGAAAATTTTAGAAATTAAAAAGAAGTAGTGTTCTTTTGAGTTAGTCTCTGCAACAGCACCTGAGTTACCCTTTAATTGTTCATGGGCAATCACTCATTTTCTTTCTCACACATTCCTGGAGCTTCTTCTATACCTTACACCATGAACCTACATTACCCTCCTATGTCAAGCACTTGCCAGTTGCTTTAGGACTTATGGTGGCACTGGTTAACAGATAGTTTGTGAAAAGGGAAATTATTCAGACTAATGCAACCTGTCTACCATTTTCCTGTCTGGCAAGCATGCATACTGATAGGTACTTTTCTATCTCTTATTGGGGTGTGGACCAACTATAAAAAATTCCATCTCATTCTTATTTACTTTTCATATTTAATCTTAATTAAACATGTTATGACTGTAACTCTGAGATATTAATCATACTCCTTGAAAGTGACTTGCCCACAATGAAGCTTTCTTTATATTTTTCATGATGCACAAAGAGAAAATTCATAAAAGTTTTTTTCTTGATTTAGAAACCTGAAAAACTGACCATTATCTACTTTCCAGTGGTTTTGAAAATAAATGAGATAAAGCATGTGAAATTTCAAGAACTAGATGAAATAAAGAGCACACAAGCACCACCCAGTGTAGCATGGCCTCCCACCCACAGTCAGACTGAAGGACATACATGCACAGCATGCAGACAGCAGGTCTTAAATAGTCTGGCTGACCATCTTTAGGTCTTCAGTCCAGTAGGAAGTATTACATAACTCCATGGCTTGAGCGCAACTCAATTACATTACTCTTCCAGAAACGGGTTAACAGTGCAGTCGAGAAGCCCACAGAATGCAGAAGGCTGAAGAATCCATAACTGGGCGAGAACATGAGATTCTCTCTTAACATGCAGGTTATGGGTTAAGGTCATAGACTTAACAGGAACAAAATGAAATGCTTTGAAGCTTTTAAATCACTTTAACATAAATTAATTTTTATTTTGGAGTTTATGATTTGGGCACTATTAAAATACAATTGCATACTGTTTCATAAAGATAATTAAATTAAGGGCCACCTTTTCAAAGGGCTTTCTTGAAGTCTTTGAGGTTTTATGGGTATAGTTATTATTGTCTGTACAAAGTTACTCCACCTTCCAAAGCTCCTATTTCCTACACAACAACATGGCAAACGGGCCAACACACACTGGCACAAGCAGAGAAGTAGCTGCTAAGGTCACACAAAGGTGGTCATTGCAGCTTTTTGGCTTTGGAGACCAAAGGTCCCAGAAACCTAAGCAGACAGCTTGAAACTGTCCCTTCTCATGCTTTGCATCGTTTCTATAGGGAACATTTCAGTTCTCTGAGAGTGTGTGTCTGTAAATATGCATCTGCTAGTGTTTTGGTAACTCTAAGTTACCTAAATTAGTTTTGATCAACACTGCCGGATTTTTAAACCACTGTAATAAAGGCAAGTTTCAAAAAACACAAACAAACTGTACAGTACATTGTGTCCTCTGCTGTTTCAAGCCTCGGCTTCAAGACAAAAGGAAGTGAGACTTTGTCATTTGCTAGCTGTTAATAATCAAAAGAAGATCTGCCAGACAAGCTCTTCGAGGGCTCTGTCTGTCTGGACCAGGTATATACTGCAATACACAAAGGGCTTTGCAGGGGGAGAAAAATGAGTGTTCGTGGACAATGATGCAGCTTTCTTAATTAAGATTTTCATTACTGATACATACATTAAGTTCTGCAACTGCAAGAGCCAAAGCACTGTCATGTGCAGGTAAATGTCCCTGATTCCATCTTCAGGCAGTAAGCTAACACATATTAAATGTGCACCCAGCAAATGTTGGGACCAGGAGAGCACCAGAAAGATTTCTGTGGGGATACAGAGAGGCCCATTAAAAGCAGATTTGTAATGCATCTAATGGGCAGAAGAAAAGCCCAGATCAATAGAGAAAGTGTGAGTGTGTTTCTGTGTGCCTGCAGGTGTGTTCAAATATGGTAGTCCCTTGAGGCCCTGGCACACAGATGAAGGTGTGCAGATGATAAATTACCTAGGAATAATACCAACGTAACAAAATGAAGAGCACTGATCAGTGAGTACTGCTGAAAATGAAAGTAACATGAGGAATCCAGGATAGTTTCGGAAGATAACAAAGATTCCAATCCCTGACTTTATACCTCCTACATCACTTAGACCCTGTGTTCACCTGTTCAAGTCACTTGTGACTGCCAAGTTGAATACTATCCCGATGTAATTATATTAATGTGGTAAAGAGGAATCTTTCTTTGTAGAGGAAGACATAGTTACAGAAATTATTTTGGTATAAGATGAGAACAATCTAAAACCTGACATTGTCCAAATAAATGAGTGTTTAAAGTGTATGCTTTGCTTGTTTTTGATTTCTGAGATAGCTCTCAGTTTGCCTGGGCTGAAGCTGGCTTTGAACTCTACAACCTTCTTTTTTTTAGGCTCCCAGGTAGTCAGGACTGAAGGTGGCCTTGAACTCTGGAACCTTCTGCTTTTACCCTTCACTGATGAGATCACACGTGTGGCTAGAGCACATGCTTTTGATCCCATCCTGACTAATATCTACTTCATTTCTGGGTGGCTAGTGCAGTGAAGGTTATTCTGGCTTCTATTTGCATCTTTTCCTGTTTCAAAGCCCATGAACATTTCGGGTAGGTTCCCCATATAGAGCTTCTGTCTTGATGCTAAAGAACACACCTTTTATTGAGAAAAGCTGAAACTAACCAGAATGACTCTGCTGTTTTCCATTTCTTGGCTGGTGATAGAGAGTGTCCTCTTGAACTCGTACTTTGAAGTGAAACAGGCAATGTGATTGCACTAGGAGGGGAGGCCTAGAGGAGCGGAGAGGAGCTTGAGGAGCAGAACCTTCATGCACCAACAAGATCCTTATGTAGCTGTAGGAGGGAGCTGCTTCCCTCTGTTTCGTCACATAAAGATCCAGCATGACAAGAAGTACCATCTCCAAAATACAGAATCCCACATCAGAAAGTGAGTCTGCCACAATCTTCATCTTGGAGGATCTTAATTCCTACAACTACGCAAACAAACACAGGGTTTTAGATGGGCCAGGCTTGGGTATTTCGGTATAGTGAACTAAGAAGATGGAAACAGGAGTTATCTTGAATATAAGTGAACAAGCCTCTACAACACTGTCTTCCGGGAAAGCAGTGCTGACCCATAGCTCAAAAGGATGTCTTCTAAGTCTTTGCTTTAGTGGATTAGACAAAGGGAGACACTTCAAATAATAGCAATCATAAGATTTCTCTCAGTTTCCTTCAGATTCAGATTATCTAAAGCAGTTTTCCAGATAAGAATCTATATGTTAGAGCTGCCTCTGCCCCCTTTCTCTAGGTAGATAAAGAATTGGGAATAAGTGGCTTGGCCTCCCTATATAGTCTACTGAGTGCTGAAGAAAGTGGAGGGACACACACACACACACACACACACACACACACACACTCCAGAGGTACTTTACCCACACTGGGTAAGCTATATGGTATTTAGATTCCTTGTATGCTTTACCTGAAAGTGCAGTGCTGTAGGCCTGTGTCAATGGATGGTGGTGTAGAGCTGCTGATGGACAGCAAATCAAGTGAATATAATTCAAGCATGGTGGCCATGGACGGAGACAGGTTCTCCCCTCCCCAGATATCCTGATAGGAGGCCTTACACTACTCCTTTTTCTGTGTCCTTGATCAGTATGTGAGAGCCACTCTGATGGATACTATCAAAGGACTTCAGCACACCTTTTATACACGTTCTCTATAAGACACTTGATTCTATCACTTAAAATAAAGAATGAGTTTTAAATTAGAGGTGATAATTGTGTTCCACGTACCAAAAGGACCAGAGATTTATGAGGAGGGACTAAAGGAGAACCTGTTTTAGCTTTTCATCATGTAAAAAGGCAAAGAGGCTAGCCCTGAACAAATATTTTCAAAATTAATTTCCAAATAACGGTCAGGAAAGGATGCTTCATTCATTTTCAACATTTCATACCAGAAGAAATGACGAGTAAGGATCCAAGACACAGCACTTTCACGGACACAGTCTGGAAAGGGAAGAAAAAGTACCCTGGAACAACCCGCCCATCTATCATCTGCAACTGCACTTCTTGTGCTGAAGGAATGTTCCAATTATCACTCAAACAGCTTTGTACAACTCCTGCTCCTTTGAAAAGCCCAGAGAATGTGCCTTGAGAGCCCAGATGCTCTCTATCCCAAGTCACGGAGGACACCCTGTCCCAGTGTGTGCTGTGGATGCTGGGGTGACACTGTCAGGGTGGCACTCTGCTTTCCTCGTGCCTTTCACTTTCCCCAAGTCGCTGGAAAACATATTCCACTTCATTAAGTAGGTAGCAATACACAAGGGGAGGCAGAGGGGAAGGGTAAAGGATACCGGTGATATGGCCTCTAGCAAACATCCAGAAATCTCTGTCTACATCTGGTAGGAGAAGAGTGTCAATCCTCCTTGGAGATATGGATCAGGCCATGTCGTTTTACCCTTCCCAATAATTTTTTGATCCTGGAGTCTGACAGGAGAGTGCAGATGAACATTTTATACTCTATACTTGCATGAGTGAACAATTTGGAGGATGGGATGCCAGATAAATACAGGAATATACACAGCCAAGAAGTGCTACCCCCCCTCCTGCAAAAACACTTTAAGTTTCCTGATTGTTGCTTTGTTTCCCATGGAACCCCAGGGAGAGTAGTGAGGTTGGGAGTGGCTGTCAGAGTTGGGGGAAGAAAGCCTTAGGTGGCTGACCTTAAAAGATTTTTAGTGAGCACTGTTTTTGCAATTAAAAAATAAAACCTGGAGGGTACAGTGAGTAGGGTGTAAAGTGAATAAGTACCAAAATAAAATAAAATAAAATAAAATAAAAGAATGAGGATCAGCTACCATAGGCTGTCAGGTCAACTGCCCTTTCCAAATTTTACTTTAAAGTCTAAAAATTTAAATTAATAACATAATTTTGAATAATATAATGATGATTTAAAATAATAGAGTGAAAGTTAACCATTAGAATCTAAA
Organism: Mus minutoides; assembly: GCA_902729485.2. Lineage (NCBI taxonomy): Eukaryota > Metazoa > Chordata > Mammalia > Rodentia > Muridae > Mus > Mus minutoides. The sequence continues at coordinate 833,973 of LR749762.1, forward strand.
ATCATATATAATAAAATAATTTTTAAAATTTACATTTTTGTTGTTGATTATAGTTACTCTTAAGGTATTAGAGAATTCTCAGAAATAATTTTCCAGGTTAAAAAAATTTCTCTATAGCAATTTTACTTCCATGTAATGAAATTTAATTCAGTTGAAAGTATCCAGGTTTGGGTTTTATGCTTGGAAAATATATTCCATAACCCTAGTTAAAAAATGCTTTACTTATCCAGTTGTGAGTACAGAATTAATAAAGACACAGTGAAAGGGGTAGTGTATTCCTTTGTTGATGGAAGTATAAATTGATGGAACCTTACTGCAGAGCAGTGCAGTGACATACGCATTTTATTTCAATAATTCCTCCACTTTAAATTTATCTTAAGAAAATTATCCATAAACTGTGTTAAGGAATATGTATGCATGTGTGCATATAAAGACAGCTATTGTAGCAGTATTTTAACGTAAGGAAACAGCTCTAATTATCACAAGTGTCCATCAATGAACAACTTAGTCAGTATATTTTCCATACACTGGAGTACAATATTGCTGTCAAGATCATGCAGATCTGTATTTATTAACATGGCAAATGACTTATAGTGCTGACTGGAAAAGCAGACTACAAAACAGTTCTTTTTCCTTTCATTTTGGAAAGAAACAAAGGAGAAATAAAAAAAGAAAGAAACAGATAAATCGATATGCTTGAAAGTTTATTTCCCATGTATTTATAAAGATTGTCTCTGGGGTATGAGATTTTGAAGAGTTTTACTGCACAAATTAGTAAAAACACCTATGTCTTCTTAGCCTTTGCGCTAAGATCAAGTGTATTAAAACACTAAAATGTGTATAATTTTTAGAATGAAAATTTGAAGCATTCATTTTTTGGGGAAGAAAAGTTCAGGTAAATACTACAACTACTCCCAAATCCAGTATGATTTTTCCTAGTCATTCATACTTCAATGCTGTTTTCTTTTCTTTTTTTTTAAGATTTATTTATTTATTTTATGTCTATGAGTACACTGTAGTTGTCTTCATGCACAACAGAGAAGGGCATCAGATCCCATTACAGATGGTTGTGAGCCACCATCTGGTTGCTGGGAATTGAACTCAGGCCCTCTGGAAGAGCAGCCCGTGCTCTTAACTGCTGAGCCATCTCTCCAGCTCCCACAGCTGCTTCCTTTATAGGCGACACTGCCTATCTCCTTGGTTTGTAACGTGACCCCTTGCTTCAGGTTTACATTTTCCATTTCCACAGCTTGATAAGCTGTAGTATAGTTTCTACTGTAAAGAATTTTAAAATATAGAAGTCTAGATATTACAAATAACCTAAATACTTGCAGGTCCTTATTAGGTTAAATTCTGAGTGTTTTATAAGGTAGGAGTTTATTCAGGTATTATGGTGATATTACAAAGAGCCTGTATTTACACAAGGAGTATTTACTATATACTATAAAGTTAAAATATTACAGAATTCTATACATTCTACATGCTTAATTATCTTAAAATCTAGAGCAGAGACAAGAAGGTGACCAACATATATTAATAACAGGTTTTTTTCTACATAGTGCATGGGGTTATGGATGCTTTCTATTTTTTGATATTTTATGATAAATGTGAATTATAGAATCATGAAAGAAGTAAATATTTAAAAGAAATACAGCTGCATCACTCAACAGCTGCCAGATTCTACCCCAGATGTATCTGCAATTTAGTTTTGAGTCAAGTGGTCCTAATGTCACTTTCTAAAGGAAACCAGCAGACTGTCAGGAGCTCGGATGGGAAAGGCCACTGTTGCCACCCTTCTTCCCCAGGGGAGTTAGACAGCTCCGCATCTCTGAGTACAGGAGCCATCCTTCCCTCTGATGCTTCGGGCATCTTCTCACATTTCCAGCAGGAATCCAAGTAACCTACAGTACTTGGAATGTCTCCAGCTCTGGAAGCCATTTGTGGAGGTGGAAGGTGTTCTAGGCTCTGTTCTATTACTGTGAGGAGACATCACGACCAAGGCTACTCTTATAAAAGAAAGCATTTAATGGGAACTTGCTTACAGTTTCAGAGACCTAGTCCATTATTGTCATGGTGGGGGAGCGTGGTGGCACACAGACTGGTGCTGGAGCAGTAGCTGAGACTTTACATCCTGATCCACAGGCAGACAGGGAAAAACACTGGGTCTGGTGTGGGCTTTTAAAACCTCAATTTCCTCCCAACTCTGCCCCCCACAAACTCCACCCCCTCCTGTGGTGACACACCTCTTTCAAGGCCACACCTCTCCCAACTAGGCCACACCTCCTAATCCTTGAATATTCTTCTCAAACAGTGCCACTCCCTGATGAGTAAGCATTCATCTAAATGACCTTATGGGGGAGATCTCATTCAAGCCACCAATGTAGACCACCAGTAAGCGATTGAGCCCTTGTTTATCTCCCTCAAATGAGAACAAGAAAGATGAGGATTGTGTCAGGTCTTCTATGGTTCACTAGTTTTCTTTCTCTTTATTCCCTCTCTATTCTCCTTACTGTTTCTCTTTCCTCTCCAGTCTGTCAAATTAAATAGCCGTTTTGTGTCATTGGATGCCAGTTTTTTAAAATTTAAGAGAAAATTCACATTTTACCACACTATGAGTAGTTTATCTACTTATTCATAACTGATCATTTATTAGTAAAATGGTGGGAGAAATCAGAATTGCTATGCAAATGTGTGCATGTGTGATGCACATTAGAAGTGTGGCAAGCAGTAGGAATGTTTCACTTTAATCAGACGGGAGAGAGAATGGGATCTTTAAGGCACCTCGTGAGCAGCTTAAGCAGCTGTAGAGAAAGACAAAGCCTGGGTACCCATCATGCCTGGGTACCCATCATGCCTGGGTACCCATCATGCATGGTTATGGAGAAGAGGGTTGGGGAGACGAGAAGTAGCTGTGTCTTCTATGTGCCAAGGAAAATGCTGCTTTGGTCAACCTGTAACCCCCCCTTGTGTCCAGAACTACTTGAAACCCCATCATTCATCAGATCTCTTCACCACTTACTCTTGGCAGGCTCTCACCCCCTTAGGAGCCATTATGTGGGAAACCTCATCATTTGTCAGCATGAAACTGATACAAGGGCTGGCATCTGCTCTTGCTTCTTCCTTCAAATAATAGGTGCCCCTCCTCTTATGCTCACATTCTAGTCTTATAAAGAACCATCTAGTACTAAATATGGCATCTTCCTTTCTCTCCTGTGCACGGAATCTCTCCTCTCACCTGTAGGCTGCCCACATGTATTCGAACCATCAATGCTTTCATTTTCAAAAACTTCTTTCCACCTGTGTTTGCCCTCAAGCCACCAACATAGTTCATTTTCTTTGCTGTCACAGTAAGGTACCTTATAGTTATCCATATTTGTAGTCTGTGTTTCTTCGCTTCTCAGTCTCCTCATTTAAATATAAGCAAGTTACCTTTCTACCACTCCAAACAAATAGATTTTGCTAAGGTCAACAGTAATCTACAACCAGATTCACGGAATGCACGGGTTTCAACCTTGCCCTTCCCTCTTCTCTCAGGAAACACTCTTCCCTCGCCTTCTGTCCTCATGTTTCCTGGTTTCCTACAACTCTTTTGGCTCTTCCCTACTCCTGTGTACTTTACTGGTTTTCTTTTCTCCCCAGCTAACAGTAAAAGTTGCTTATGTTTTTGTTTTGGGCTTCTCAATCAAGACCCGAATTTGGGCATTTTTTTATTCATTCCAACAGCATCTTCTACCACCACATACTGATGACCTTGAGCTGGTACCTCTCATCTATTGAAAATGCCTTCATACTTATTTTATAGCCATGACCACATCCACCTCTATTCCCTTTTCTGACTCCATGAACCACAACTTTGTTCTCTAGCAGTATAATGTTGTCAGTACAAGCATATAGATAATAGTTTGCTATCTTGACATTGGCCATTTTAGTTTTTATTCAGTGAAATATCCTTGAAATTTATTCAAGTTGCTCATTCCTTTCTAGTGATGAATGTATCTCATGATAAGTATGTGCAACAGTTTGTTTAAGAACTCACCCACTGAAGGTAACTGTACTGTTTACTGTTTCGGAGAATTACCAATAAAATAGATACATATACTGTTTATTAAATGACTGTATTTCCAATTCTTATGATAAAAGTCCCAAATCTTTCTAAAATAAAAGAATTATAACATGTTCTTTCTTTAGTTTGTTTTCCAAATGTCCTTAAAAAAAAAAAAAAAAGAATCAAAATCTTTAACATGGCGGCTACAAAGGACCCATAATCGTCAGGCCCTGGGTATATTTTCATTTGCAGATTGGGTTGTTTTCTTCACTCTCTTCTTCCAACTCTATTTAGGGCCTTTAAATATGTTTCTTCCCCTGCCTGGACTCTTTTTCTAGTACCCAACCTCACTTCTTGCTTTATATTTCCAGATACTAGATCAAATGCCACTTCCTCAGAAAGGATTCTGGAAATTTCCATACTCATTTAGATGCTGCTCTTAGAGCATCCGATGCCTCTCTCGTATGATAGTAAGATTGAAAGTGTATGTTCTTTGACCATTTAATTATTATCTGCTCTATATCCCTCAGATTATAAGGTCCAGGAGTGACAATGTCTGTTTTCTTCACCATTATCTCTGTGACATTAGGAGACACTTGCCTGTGCTGAATGAATTTTGGCCTTGGATTTTAAGAACAGATGGTCCCAATTCAAGTTCTATCTCTAACACTTATTAAGTATTTGTGGAAAAATTAATCAAACTTGGTAAATCTCAGTTTCCTCATTTGTACAATTATAGTAAGAGCATATCTTAATAGTGTACTTTTCCGAAGTAAGGCAGTGATTCAGTAAATACTGCTATAATTAGTTTAGGCAGAGATACAAGAATTGTATTTTTCTTCCAATAGGTTTTACTTAGTTAATCAACTTCATTTTTGCTTGCTTCCTTCAAGTTCTAACTGAAGCAATGTGGAGACTCCGAAAAGCCCTCAAAATATAGATCTTGGACAAACAGTAGAGCTCCAGATTGTGACCCCAGGGGTGTCCCATTAGACAAGAGGAACTTTGCTTGTCCTACCGGCTCCAGTCTCAGGATTTTATCTTATTTACTTCTTCACGCTTTTCATTTCTAGGCTGTGGAACTTGGGGTTAGTAAGAATGTACCTTCTGAATACCTAGTTTCCAAATCAGTTTTCTAACCCTGTCTTGCCTCTTTCTTACCTTATTTCTTATTCTGCCCCACAGAGATTAGTCATCCTGTTGATAAGATAGTCCTTGGTTTGCATCTCAAGCCAGGTCCAATGGGACTATCAAACTGTGTATGGACAGGTTGTAGTATCTTTCTTCCTTCTTTCCTACTCAAGACTAGAGAAATTAGTGACCTGGCAAGCTGCTGTTCTTATCTTTTTACATCTTTTTTAAAAAGTTTAAAGTGAAGGCATGAGAGTCACAGAGTTCATTCTGACTTTACCACTATGTTACACCTTCCAACCAAGAGTTATAAAATTATTTTCTCAGTTATCATTTTTAATGTTTGAAATTTTATTTGTGTATTAATTAATGAATTTCTATTGTGCATGTGTATATGATGTGTGTGTGTGTGTGTGTGTGTGTGTAGGTCAGAGGACAACTGTTTGGAGGAGGTTCTGTTCTTGTGGCTGTATGTGGATTCTGAGGGTTGAATGTAGGCAGCCAAGCTTGCTCTATTGATGCATGTAGCTAACGGGTTATTATTTTCTTCTTCTTCTAAGATCAAGTCTTAGATCTTGACTGAGGAAGGCCAGTGCTACTTAAGAACCACTTCAAGACCCCAACACTCAGATTATGTTTTTTCTTCAAATATCATAATCTTACTTTTCCCTTTTTACATTTTATTCATTTTTCAAGATCTAGCTGAACCGTATTTTACATGAAAATCCTCAGCTGATAAGGCTCAATTTTGAGAATAAAACCTATAGTACTTTCTGAATTTATATCATTCCATTTGGAATTTAGTCATTTATTGTCTTATGTGCATATAAAAATCAGTCAACAGTTTAATTTCTTTTCTCAACTCAACCTCAAGTTCCTTTAGTACAAGCAAGCACAAAGCTATGTATTTTAACGCCACCAAACATGATTAGTCTCAAACAATGGCACATGCTTAATATCTTGTAGGATGAATGTGGTTATGGCTGGCCTACTGAGCAGGCTTTGACAGGAAGGCCCAGGTTATAACTGATAGAGTTGGTAGACAGATGGTTTCTGACTGAACTTATCAATGACCAAGGAAAGCAAAGATGAATCCAATTATGGCAGCCTAGTACTACATACTAAGACCTTGTTCAGAGACAGAGAAACAGCATGGGAACCAAGGAACAGGAGAAGGAAAGAAAGGAAAGAAAAGGTTAATATAAAAATACTATAAGGCTAATATCTCTGAACTGTGTATTAATCCTTCCCTGGGCTATGCTTTCACATTAATAGTATACTCTTCCATTTACTCTTGTGGAAAAAAAAAAGTAATACTTGGCCCAATGATCGAAAGGAAAAGAGAAATTCAAGCAGAGGAAGATAATGTTTCTGGTTGTTGTAGACTGGTGTGCAGTGTACTTTAGTTCTCAGAATTAGCCAAAAGATTAAAAAACAAATAGCCACTATAATCTCAGGGGTGGGGGTGGGGTGAAGAGGAAGGGTCTTGAAAATGGTATCTGAGCAATGAAAGACACAGAATATTTTAAAGATCACTGAATTTAATTTATTCAACCTAAATGCATAAAAGTACAGGTGGGGACATTATTTATGCAGGTATATGCAAATCACTTTATAAAATAGGCAAAGCCCTTCTGCTTTTTATAAGTTGCCAAGGTGGTTCCTGATATTTTAAAAGCTATGCACCTTTAATGTAATTTCCTTAGAGCTGGAATCCCTTAAAGAGTCCGTCATTGTGAGAGCAGGCTTGTTTTTACCCTCTCTCCTCTGGGATATTTTACAAGGCTCTCATAAGCATCACAGAGAGAGAGGTTTCCACAGAGATGTGACTGGAAAAATCCCTTGGAAATTGCTGAGGAACAAGTCACAGTGTTCAAACCAGAGAACATAGGCTTTGAAAACATGAACCCATCTGACCCCTTGAATGGAGTACAGTGAATTCCTGAGCTCTGAAACATGGGGCCCGGCTGTGCATGCCATATTGGTGCTATAAGACTGGCAGTAGGTTGGCTGTGGCATGGTCTATTTCAAACTCCTTCACAGTGCCCAGTGTTGCATGTTCCCAGATGACATTTGGTTGGCAGAAGCTGGGCCTCCAAAGCTAGCAGTCTGGAATGCAGCCCACTGTGTTTTGACAAACACATAATTGACCATCTGATCACCAGCCTACGTTCTGCACTCAGGTCACTGGGGGATCTGGGTTTGTAATAGGTCCCTACACTTCATCATGTGCATCTTCTCAAACCTTTCTAGAAAGCAGTATAGAGACAACTTAAACACGCCCACGCAGATACTCCAGTTTGCAAAGAGAACATGGTACGTGAGACACAAGCTGCTGAAATTCTCCTTTAAAATTGTCCTGGCAGCCCAGAGTGAACGAGAGAAAAGCACACTTATGGTGAACTCTAATTCAGAGAGAAGGAATGAATATACTGAATTGTTTCAACACCCGGCTGTGCATAAGTTTCAATTCAGTTCAATTGCTTGGAAATTTTGCTTAGAAAAAGGCAGCAATGGAAAAATGACAGGAAATCGGGAATTGATTGACTTTAGAGAGCCATTATTTAAAAGTGTTTTTGTCTCTTGTATTCTCTTTCCTCCTAACCCGTGCTCCCCGTGGGCAGAAGAACCCTGTACATCTCAAGACTAGCAGGCAGCAGCTCAGTGCGATGCTAGACTGAGGCTTCAGTGGATGGCTTTGGCTTTAAGTTTGGCATTACGGTAACAGCAGCCTTTCTCCTAAAGGGCAAGGCAAAGATATGCTTGAGTTACACAAATCTTAACGCCTGAGCCAGCACTCTGAAATGACCTCTCATCTCCTCTCACTGCACAGTTCAGATCTTAAGCAGCTGCCTTAGGTTTCTATAAACTATCTTCAGGGGTGTACAATCAAGTCTATACTTCTTTGCTTTGCATCAGAGGCTCCACTGACCTGACTCCTGTCTATCCCATGCTAGCACACGAGAGAACTCAGTAGCTAGACCTGGCTGTTACTTGGTGCCTTCTCCCTTTTAAATGTTCTTGTTTTCTCTGACAATGAACCCCTTTCTCTCTTTCCTCCTGTGCCCACTTGGTAAAACCCTAGTCACTATTTTCACTTCCTGAGCCAGCTTGAACCTTCTATATGGGTAAGCATTTGGAGATACCTGCATTCCAGTGCTGGTCACAAAACAGCCTTTGCACACATGGTCATCTTCCCTAGAACACTGAAGGCTTCTTTCTTTCTCTTTTTGCATTGCTGTGGGGCAAGCCCAGGCCTGTACTCCTGCTCCACTTCACTGAGCTACAAGTGTTCCAGCATGAGCTGTCCCCTCAACCCCAGACTGTGCCATTCGTAATGAAAGGTGGCATTTCTCATTTATCTTGGAGTTCCCAGAACTAAGCACGGTTACAGGCTTTCTATAAACGTTTGTTGACTGAAAACTAAATAAAGAACTGTGCATAATTAATCAAAACCAAGCCAAGCAGTAGCCGTAGCTCTTAGAAGCATGGTAAGAGACTACTAGCAATCTAATCAAAGTGGAAAATCCCAGCACTGAGGCATTTTCTGGGTTATCATAGGGGTTGGTGACTGGCTTGGGTGAGAGTTAGATGGGGCAGGGCAGGATGGAGGTTGTGATGTAACATCTTTTTAATATAGAATGTCAGTAAGGGAATACATTACCACCCTTCTGATGATTAACTTTTAATATTGTAAAGGACAAGAGAACATATCTGGGTCTGAATTTCAGAGAAGCCTTGCTGACAAGAACTGAGCTCCCCAAACAGGGCTAGTCTGTGTCATTTGCTTTGAGGCAGCGTGGTAGGTTGTGGAGTTTTCCTTTCTGTTTCTGCCGAAAAATAATGGGACAGAAAACTCTTGCAGGAAATTGTGGCAGCTATTCAACTCCTATTTAAATCTGGGTCAATTCCAGATGCGGACATTGGATGCAGTGCCAAGGACAGAAGGTCAAACAGGCTGAGTCTTGCACCTGTTCCGAGGAGGTCGTTGAGGAGGCGCTTGGGAAGGAGAGGCCCGGGGGATAATACTCTGGTTTGCTCCCAAGGAACTGTTCCTCTGCTGTTGCTGCGCCTCTAGAGCAGCACCCTGGAGCCATCAGCTGCGTCCATGGGAGCACTTGAGGACACGGGACAGTTACTGGCTCCGTCATCCTGCTGGCATAAAGGCAACTTGCGGATTTCTAACAAGTCAAGCAAGCAAGCATGAAGCCTGGCTGGGGGTGGGACAAGGTTATGAGTACATGAATGGACTATCAGCTTGTTACACGGTTTTCTTTTCCAAGCCTTACTCTGCTTTAAAAAAAAAAAAAATCTCCAGAAACTGCTCTGCTGATGTGCACAGAATTAGCTCCACAATTTCCTATGAGGCCGACACGGACTTTCAATTAGAGGCCTCCCGACTTGATTTCTACTAGGTGACACAGGTCTCCTATACGGTTTGTGTCTCATGCTTGCCCTAAAGCACTGACGTCATACCAGCTGAGCTAGGCGGGCAGGAGTTCATCGTGCTGACTCATCTTGGTGATGTGAGGATTAATGCCTTGTCTAACACTGAGCTATTATGCGAACTGTTTTTACACAAAAGAGCTGTTACAAAATGATTTGCCAGTCAGAGGACTAGAAATATGCAGTGCTAGGTAACAAAGGGGAAGGGAAGGCTAGGAAGACACTGCGGTAACCACGAGCAGGCACACTGACATCCTCCAAAGCATTAGCTGACCCGCTATATCAACACTGAGAAGGATCAGGGAATGAGACGGCTTAGGGCCAGGTAGGACCTGGCCCTGTTGTATAACACAGCACCATTCCTCGAGGAGTCTAACCAGCCTCCTTTCTATGTCAGATAAAATGTCACATTCGACTTTAGCCTTAGCATCTTTCCCTGCATTCTCCTGTCTTAAATATGTCTGCTGCCGGCTTCTAGGGCACATACATGTGACATCAGAGACCTCCTCCTTTTGGTGCAGACCACTGCAACACAGGAACCACCATGGACTTGGGGAGGTGGTCTGGTGGCAATGCGATTGAGGGACAGAGGGAGATGCAATGTCCAAGACACCCATGGTTACTTAGGATATGAACTGACTGCCTTTCCTTTTGGTAGTGACTTGATTATTTGGTTTCATTGCCCCAGAATCTCCTATAAGCAGTCCAAAGGAATATTTATCCAAATCTGCTCAGTGCAGCCAGGTTTGGTCTTTAAATAATAAATGTTCTCTTTTTCATTTTAAATCAAGTTTTGTTTCCCCATTTCTTCTTTTTATTCCCCTAAAAAATTTCCTGTCTTCTCTGAAAAGAAATGGCACATTCTATAAACTTGCAGGCACATGTGAATCCTGGATTTCTTTTATTTTTCTTCCTAGACTTTATAATTTTGCACAAATTTTTAGCCTATTTACTTTTCAGGCTTGTACTTCTTGGTAAAAGGATATTATAAATTTTGTCAATAAATGAAAGCTCTGATCTAGAAGTTAAAATTAAAAATGGTTGGACCTAGGGACGAGTGAATAACGGAAGAATAAATAATTGCCCATTGATTGACAGAGGAGCAAAGCCCAACTGTTGCTGAGATCTGGCTGTGGGCTGTAAGCTTCAGTGCAGAAGAGCAGCGGCTTTTGCAAATAGCAGCTGCAGCAAGGGAAAGGGCAGTCTTTTCAGAGGACAATGGCTGGGCTGCCGGCTCCCTCACACAGGGCAGCTCAGCAGTGTACTACCCAACTTGGCTCCAAGCAGGAAAAGCGCTAACATGGATGCTAGACACCACAGTAAAGTCAACTAGGAAATACGACACCAAAACCCAGAGTTTTTCCCAAATCTACTACTTTTTTTTTTAAAGGTAAAGAAGCCACTTTTACTCACATGAAGAGCAGCAACAGGCAACAGACTGGTGGTCAAGGGACTGAAAATGAAAGAGAAGACAAAGAATTAAACACAAAATCTAACGCGGGGGGGGGGGGACCACAAAACCTTGTGAGACTGATGGGACTCACTGCTACCAAATGTTGTCACTTGTAGCCACAAAATCATTAATGTCGAACTTCTGCAAGTTTCAAGAGCTGCAGCCTTGCTATGACTGAGGCCAGTGAATTCTTGTACAAAAAGGACCAAGACCTTTCCTGATGTCACCTGACCTCTATTAGACAGTCTGTCTAGAGGGACGGACGGTCCTGCGCACTAAAGTAGTTACTAGCTATGCGTGTCTCCTTACATTCCTTAACTTTAATGAAAAGCTCCGTATTCAGATCTTTAGTTACACTAGCTACATTCCACGTGTGCAATGGCCATGCGTAGCTTGTGATGACTTTAATGAAGAGCACACAGACCATTTCTGTGCTGAAGAGAGCTCTGTTTTTGATGGTGGTATTGTGACAGGGTGATTGGAATGAAAACTTCTGCACCTAAACATGACTCTAATGATGATGCTTTCAGGTTTGGGAAAGTTCACCATGATAGCTTCCTATTCTATGTTTAAAAGTCTAATAATTACCTCTTACAATCCTCAACCAACAAAACAAATAATCAGTTACTACTGGAATGCCACCACAGTTTTGATGGATACTCTTCTAGAAGAAGTTAAGATAACAGAATTCCTTTCACCAGGCCCGCAGATCACATCAGATAAACAATGCCAAACTGTGGCCCCCTGACAAGGTCATCTTAACCACATCACATAAAGCCTCCAAAAGTATCAAGATGAATTTATCAAAGGATACCTTGAAGGACCAGCTCACATTGAAAAAGGCCAAAGCAGAAAACTAAATCCAGGAAGCCTCATTCTCTAGAAGGTTTTCTGAACAAGTGCACCCTGATAGAGGCTGCTCTAAAGAAATATTTCCCCCTGTGTGGTCAGTGTGAAACCTGCCTGGGTACACGCATCTGTGAATGATGATGGTCCCCGTGGGACAGGAAGAGTTCAAAAGAAAACCTGTGGCCGGGATCACAGCACACACCAGTCTAAGAGACACCTGGGATCTCTTGTGCTTTAACTGATTTTTTTTTTTTTTTTTTTTTTACAAAATTGATAGGGCTAATGAAAATTGGAGAAAAAGATACTTAGACTGTATATAAATTATTGAAAGTATTTACAAATTGGAAATACAAATAAAAAGGGGCTAGTCTTCATATAAGCCAAGATACCACATCACCACACTAAATATATTTTTGCCATTTATCTCCCCCCTCCGTCCTTTTCTTTCAATATTCTCCCCTCCCATTTCTCCCTCCCTTATTTTTAAGCATGATTTATCTCTTAAGAAAGGAAAAGAGTAAATATGACTAGTGACTTTTCTGTAAAATATGCTCAATTACCACTTATCTATTGCATGTTATAAACCAAATAAGACTCAAAAATAGATTATGATCTTTGAGAACTATATCAGGTGTTTATGTTATTATGCCTGAGCAGGTAACTTTTCTATGTGAACTCCAAAGAACACTTATTTACAAAATCAGAAAGTTATCAGGTTGACCAACACATGTGAAGACTAATAAACTATCTTTCCTGATATAAAATGATACACAGGTTAACAATGATAAGAATCTAAGATAGAAAAATTTCAGTGTATGTTACACTTTAAGACAAAATGAAGTTAAATTGTAAATTTGGGGGGATATAAATTTGTTCTAATATATTAATGAAAAAATCCAAAATTTAATACTAATGTTAAAAATTTAATTTTATACCTCATGTAAAATTCATAAGTGTCCATAACTGTCAAAAGGTCCCCTCCTTCTTGATTGAATTGCAGTCTGGTATGTGATTTTTCAAGATGTATTAATCTACATAGATTTACTTTTGCTCAGTTGAAAATGTTATGTATTGATATGTGCCCTTTCCATTCGAGTGATAGTCACCTTATATGTCTGTAAGTTGGTGTTTTTTTTTTTATATGAAATGCAAAGAATTAAGTAGAGTAGTTTTACACAGGATTTAAAACATTTGCATTGAATATTCCAGGTTCAACACACAAATATGTAGCAAAGGATATAAAACTGTAAAGGCCAAATAATTCAGGACATTAAAACCCAGCAGTGGGCACTCACACCAAGTGCGGGGTGGGAGGAGTAAAGTGTAGCCAGGCCTAATCTTAGTTCTGTGATACCAAAGTGTCAATCTCTAAGGACCTAATTGTAATTTAATTGTAACTGAAAAGGCTAATTCACTAATTTAAATTTACATAATGTTCTGGGGCAGTGGTTTTCCGCATTTAGAGATGATGCAGGTTCTTAGGAGAATCCTTTTCCCCAGAAAGCTCAAAACAAGTTTCAAGGAGCTTCTGGTTCTGAAGCAGCCTGCATGTATGACTCCCCTGGGCTGGTTACCCATGACTTGGGGCTGGGGGATGAGTAGAGAAAAATCTCTTTGGTTTGTCTTCAGAAAGTTTAAGCCAAACATAAGCTGAAGCCAGGAGTAAAGAAATGCTAAAAATGGAAATGTAAAAAAGTTCTAAGTTGGTAAAGATGCGTGACTAGAGATACAAGCTCTTTTAAAGTACCCTAGACCTTTATAATATTTTCCTCATTCATTGTTATTAGCATATGTTAATAATATAAAATAATGGGCTCTGTTATAATTTGCGTATGATGTATATAATGTACTTAGATCATTATCCACCCCTTATAATTCCTTTTAAAGTTAGAACAATGGGTAGAGGAGTATGGAGTGGAGAAATGGTAGCAACAGAAAGTTCCTAGCTCTGAGGACCTGCTGTGGTTTCAGGCATCTGGAAAGGAAAGGTGTGTCAACCCAGGGATGTGTAAGAAGCAAGCTACATGGGGTACACAGAGGCTCCGACACTAAGACATGGCAGTTTTCCTGAAGGGCTGGTTTTCTTTGTGTGTAAATAACTTAAACTGTTCTTTACACATGCATCCATTTCCCCATTAACGTTTTCTTGCATGTTTTAGAAGAAACAAAACAGATTCTCTTCTTGGCCTTGCATTCCTTCTAGTTCAGTAACACAAACAGAATACACTGAGAAGTGAAAAGAAAACAAGAATCCCTGTGTATTTTCAGGGGTCAGACCTGAGACCTCCCTGAAATGTGAAATGTCCTGTCTGGGGCACCCCAGCAGTGTCCCAGGAGGCATGTTGGACCATTCTAACGTGAGGACTGCCAGAGGGCAAGTGTGAGAGGCACTGTCAGAGCGAATCCCTGAACCCACACTACAGGGGAAAATACTGTTACCTTGCACTTACTAGAAGAAAGAGGAGACTTCAGGAATTAGGAAACTTACCCCAAATCACACAGCCACTAGCCTGTGAGTGAGTCCCTACCATTCCAAAGTCCACATGCTTTAACCACTAAATTATACTACCTTTAGGTGTTTCCCACTTGAAGTTTCCCCTTGAAATATGGGCTCATTCAGGATTATGCAGGCTGGTTTAGGCTTCGCTTTGGAAGGAGATAGGTTTGGCTTGATTTGCATTCTAAATATTTCACAGCGGTAAGGGAAAGCTATTATTATACCCATTTTATGGTGAGGAAACCGATCTGCCTGCCAGCTGAGGTATCTGGCTGGGTTAAAAACAGAAGCCTGGCTGTTGGTCTTTGCTCTGAACTAACTCAAGGTTCAGGCCACCTGACTGGCCAAGCCGGCTTTTCTACATGTGGATTAACACGGGGTGACAAAGGGTGCGACAAACTTTGCTAAGAGGAGACAATAATAAGTCACCATAACTCACAAGTTTGGTTACTCTGAGGACTGAATAGAAAGGGAGTGCTTATTCATCACAGATGAATCAGAAGATGAGAATGTGTCATGGCAGTGATGACAGAGCTGAGGAATTCCGATGAACTCCCTTTCCAAGCTCCTCTTGCTTGCTGACACAGGAGTGGCCTCTTAGGCAGGGCTTTAATCTTAGTCTTTCTAGAACTTCGGTGGGTTTGTATCTCTGTTTCATGTGGGTAGGGACAATGCTTCAATGTTTGTTTAAACGTACATGGTTAAATGTCCTTTAGTGTTGTAGAAATATAGTATTTAGTAATTGTATGTGGGAGTCTTCCCAAACACTAGGCTGATTTTTACTTTAACTTCCAGGATTTCCAAAGGCTGAAGAGCTATTGGAAGTTTAGACACACGTGGCTCTCAGAATGAGTGCCAGCTCCACAGACTCCTGTCAATTGATATTCCATCTTTGCATTGGATGCAAGACTTTATTTTTAATGTGACAGATTCAAGAAGTTTTATACTAGACTTAATGGCATTTCATGCACTCTGCATTTGTGAGTGTTTAATTCTCTAGTTTTGTTGTTTTTTTTTTTTTTTCTTTTTAAATCTAAACACTGGGTAAGGTTTATGAGCCTAAGACAGGGCATGGGTGCAGAGATATTCTTTGCAACACCCCGCTGGGCCCTTTGCTTAAGTGTTTTCATTTCCTTTGGTCATTGGGAGAAAAATCATAAAGGCCATGTCGTCATTCCTATGTTGAAGTCAGCCTTATGAGACCATATTATTTGTATCCATCTCAAGAAATATAAGAATCATAAACGTTATGACATAACTGTGAACAACAGTTTTTTTAAACCTCAGATGATGGGATAAGGTGATCATCAATGGAGAGAGGATTAGAAACTAAAGCTCAGTAATTAAGGCACGGCACAGCCTACGGACGAGCCTTTGCCAAGATACAATTAACCACCTGCCCCACCCGTCCAGATTTCCTGACTCTTCATGATGCTCACAGGACCAGAGAGCAGCTGAAGCAGGAGCAGCAGCAGCAGCTCTGGGAGCAGTGGCAGGGCGCATTTATAGTTAAGACGGGTTCTATTTTAATTATAACTTTTTTCTGCGTGAATCTCATACATATATAGAAGGAAACATGACCATATCCACACCAGTTCCTCCCTCTTCCACCCTCCCTAAAGCAGACTTTAGGAACATTCAATGATGTAATTCCATTTTTTCCCTGTACATTTATAATTTCTGAAGTAGTAGCTTTACAGTTTCTAAATGGATTGAGTGTCAGGACTTCTTCCCTATAGCAAATTGATTTGTGTGTGTGTGTGTGTGTGTGTGTGTGTGTCCTTCAAAGGTCTGACACTGTTATTCTGAGGCCTATCAATTAAAGGCACACGATGTTGCTTTAGTCTAGCATTAATGTCATTTGCTACAGAGATTGCTGCTATCACACAAACACTCCAAAACTTTTCAATATAGAAATGCAGACAATAACAGTGCTTGGTTCAGTGGGTCATAGAATTCATATGTGCACAGCAGAAGCACAGAGAAATATCCTGATCAGTGTGCACAGAGGGTGATCCTCACCAACTATATCCTCCAGTGGTTAAAATACAAAGGAAAAATTAGGACCCACAGATCAAAAGACAGAAATTAATCAGGTATGCCCACTGACTGCTTAAACTGTGGGGACCACATAAGCTCGGTCTGGGTTTTGGAGACTTAGGAGCAGTGTTCTGCAATACAGAGTGCTAAGTGTTACTTTCATCCTTGTCATGACTAGCTATTTGCTTAAGCGCATCCAAGACCTCTCACAATCTGGCCCAAGCCCATCTCTATTTTCTTCTCCACTGTTTCTTTATATATGGTGACAGACTATGATGTTTTTCCCTGCGCATGCCCAGGACAGCCATGCCTCCCAGCCTTGGCTGACAGTTCACACTTGAATCCCCCAAACCTTGCTAAGTGTGTTAAACACAGCATGACACTCCAATGTTTGTTGAATAAATGTCATCTGTCTATTTTAGGAGACAAAGATGATAGAAAAAAGTTGTTAAATCAGTAAATAAATAGCACTAGAAAGAGAGGTCAAGGAAAAGTTAATTTTAGTGCTTTTTAGGAGTGGGGGCAAGATGAGCTTTCTGATTAGGAGCGGCGGTGTTCTTTATTCCTGGGTCTAGCCAATGCTATGAGTCAGTTACTTTTTTGGGAATGAGTTTAAACCTCAAGGTTAAATGAGCACAAATGCTCTGTCCATCAGGATATAATGAAAAGTTGTGGCTATTTCCACACCAGTACAGTGGAATTAAAATATGCAGGGCCTGTGTCAGAAGCATCATATATGACAGAACTTTTAAAAATAGTCCTGCTTGCCACAGAAGGAGCTATAGAAATAAAAGTAACTGTTAAAAAATGGGGATAATTTAGCTTAGGGAAGAAAGAGCCGAGTTGCATCTTTACAGTTTTCGGACTGTAAGAGTGGTTACAAAGAGGAGAAGGATTGACATTTCTGTCTTTGGGCAAAATGATATCAAATAGGTGAGTGAAGAATTTAAGACTTCAAGAAGAACATCCAAAATATGCTAGTCGTAAATAATCAAATAGATTGCTAAGAGCAGTTATGAAATTTCTTTCTTCACAGCTCTTTAAAAATAGGAAGGATCCTCATCTATTTTGGATTGCAGAAATGCAACCCTGCCTCCAGCCGGGGGCGAGCTGAATAACCTCTCAACTCTATTTAGCTTAAGATGACAACAAAATCTTATAAAATGCTGGCCCTACAAGTAACACAGAACCCTAATACAGTTTAATAAAATACACCCTAAATTTAAAGGGGAGCCAGGCAACACAGACAATAAGTTACTAAAATAAAAATAGTGTATGTGGTGCTTAGGTCTTGGTTCAATTTACCAAATGCCCTGATACAAAACAGAGAGAAAATGTACTATAATCTACTACAGCTTTAGCATAATGGTTAGCTACAGACCAGCAATATTCTAACAATTCATTTTTGCATCTAAGAAGTTTAGCTGAATATTTCATAAATCTGAAATTGAATGTGCATATTAACTAAATTTTCAATTAAAAAAAAGGTGGAAGGAAAGTCTAGAATATAACATAAAAACTCAGTATTATCACTCCCCAATCTAACTTCAGCGATATCAGGAGAGCCAGTGAACACCTCCTGTAAATGACAAAAGGGGCCCCATATGCTTCCCATGCACGGACAGACTCCTTGGAGCGCTGATGGGTGGCAGCAATCAATAGCTTTCTTTTCTATTTACCTCGAAGCTCTGGGGCTCAGCAGAAGTGTCCGTCACCCACTGCACAGGTTCAAATGAATGCTTCTGATGACCTTGGTGGAGCCAATTTCACTTCAAAAGCATCTTGCCACATCTCTTAAATAGAAGATGAGCCTATTCTATCTATAACTCAGAGAAGCAGCTTAGTGAACTACTGCCCAATTCTTATAAGCAAAACACTAACATGCCCCAATCAACAGGCAGCCTTTGACTATTAATTTTTTTTTTGTTTTTTTGTTTTTTGAGACAGGGTTTCTCTGTGTAGCCTTGGCTGTCCTGGAACTCACTTTGTAGACCAGGCTGGCCTCGAACTCAGAGATCCGCCTGCCTCTGCCTCCCAAGTGCTGGGATTAAAGGCGTGTGTTGACATCTTGTTAGGAACACTCAAACCTAGACACCATCCCCCAAAGTCAGTTTTGATGTAACTTTTAAAGAAAGATATGGTTGCAAAAAGAGACTGAGAGAGAAAGAACTGTAGTTTTTTTCCCAATCCATTATTTTCATAAGAACAGGAATCAAAGAGACAAACTATGCCAATTTCTCTATAGCTGACTTGTCACAGGCAATTGAGCTAGTCCCTACTAATGACTTCTTGAGGTTGTTTATTACTGTGATCAGGAGCTGGGAGGAGAGAGGTCGAAGACCTTTCAAAAGAGATGTTTTTTTCAGTATCACCACAGAAAATGAAGTCAGCATTAAGCTAACTTGGATAGCTTAACTGGCATAATGGTTGACGCATGCAGGCACTGCTCTGGCTGTTTCAAACGCCAGAAGTGAACTGAACAGTCAAGGGTCAAGCCTACCAGCAGCCTGGATTTTGAAAAGCTGTGGTGCAACAGGCTTAATACAGGTTTCCAGATCATAAAGCTCACTCCCTGCCTCCCTCCCTCCCTCCTTCCCTTCTGATTTCCACATCCACATTCTGATCACCAAGCAGTTATAGAAAAATAACCAAATGCACGGGGATTGTTTCTCTGTGGACATTCCTAGTCAATCCTCGTCTCGGCATCACAGTTTGTACTTAGTAAGTGTTTTAATACTTCCTCTTAGGGGAATTTGCATTTTCTTAACTGTCTCTACAAGATCCAAATTTAGTTTTTTTCATAGGTAATGAAAGAGGTATAAGTCCTCCCCCATCCTCCCGCGCTCTGTGTGTATGTGGGGGTGAAACTGGGCTTTCTCCTGCACTCATCAAAATTTCAGTTTGTCATCGGGTTCACTTCAAAAAGGCAATTCTGCTTCTAGCTTAATTTCAAGACACACATAATGTTTTCCCCTCAAAATTATAAGCATTTTGGGATTTTCTGTTCAGATACTTTATAAACATAAGCACAATTTATGTAGAAAGAAGAAAGCACCAATGATTTGAGTTGAAAATTCCCTATCATCTCTCTCACTCCTCACCCATACTGGTCCTTAGCATAACCCCAGGAATACTATAATCTCTTTTACCCCAGAAAAACCTGGCCTTAGACATCCCCTTGTAAGTCTGGATTCTTGAAGTCAGTCCCTATTAAGGATGTGGGAGAAGAGAATGTTTTCACTTTGCTCCTCAGCCTTACACTTCCTGAGAGGATTAGACCATCGGCCAACCTAGTGAGCGAGACTCCTCAGACCAAACCAAAGGCTGAGCTGATATCTGCTATCTGGGAACCCACAGCAGTGTCTGAAAGACGATTATGAAAATATAAAGGTTTCACCCAATGTTTCAAAAAGAAATTGTTGCTTCTAAGATGAGACTTTAAAAAAATAAGGTAAATTAAAAGAAACCGATTCTTAAGTGTTGGCAGTGGTAAATTTCCAAATGTACCAGTTTGCCAAGGCTGTCACAAACTCTGAATTCATTTTCAGCATTTGATAGTGGTCTACACCAGACCTTTCGAGGGAAGTCCATTTTCTCAGACCAATGAAGCCCAAATGACTCAATACAAAAAATGGCCCCTTTCTCATCTCTGATCAGTTTGCACCCCAGGCCGAAGAACCCTAGCTTTCCTTCCATCTTGTGAGTCTGTCCAGGCATGATTTCTCCCTGGGAGATGACCCACCCACCACTCCGCTGAGCGAGTTACTCCCATACTGAGCATTAGAAGACCACCAGCAGTGAGAACAGATGGGGTTTCCATGTCTGTAGGAAAGCTTGGCACTGGTGAAGAAGGGAAGGTTCTACCCTAACACATCAAAACAGCCAAGGGGCCCCAAGACCTTCTCAAAACAGTGTTTATCCAAGGGGTGGAAATAGCTGAGAAGCAAATCTGCTTGTCATTCCCTCCGTGTCCTGCAGTGTCCACACTAAGTACCAGATAACACACAGTAAATGCTGAGGTAGAGATTCTTGACCTCTAGGAGAACACCGGGAAGGTACTGCACTTCAGTGGAAAGTTTAAAGGGAAGAAGAGACCCACCTCCTTCCCTATTATTGAACAACAGCGTCAGGAAGAGCGCTGTGCAGAGAATGTCAGGACTCATCTCTTTTCTCCATTTCAAGGAACAGACTCACGTTTTTCCAGATTTATACTTGCCAAAGTGAATGCCTCTAAAATTCTTATGATAACTGTTTTCTAACTTTTCAGTAAAGGAGAAAAAGCTGAACATGATGATGGTGGGAGACTTAATGGAATCAGCCTGTCAACATGGCAGAAAGGAAAAAGCTTTTACAGAACGTGTCCACATGCCTTAGAAAAACCACCTTTAACATAATGTATAGGGAAGGTAGAGTGGTTTTTGTCATGGTGAAAGGAAGCAACATCATTAATTTAGACAGTAAGTGTAAGGTTAAAATATTTCTGTGGATAAATTATAGAAATGCACTGTGGACAGACACAGGGAAGCAAGTGGGTTCTAGGTTGTGGAGGAAACTATTCAGAGGAGCCATCAAATTTGAAAATCTCTTATCTCTGTAACTGACAAGCAGAATTTTATGCCAACTCCCACAATTCTACTAAGTACAGGGCTTCAGAGTTATAAAATTTAGATGTAAATAGAGAAGAAAGTGACTTTTTCTGAATGTCCTATCTGAGGCAAACTATCATACTTCCCCCATTGTCCAAACTGGTTAATTTTGGCACCACTAGGCAGAGAGGATGCCAATCTGTCATGAACTTTCAATGTCTCCCTCTGTTGCAAATGATATACATACACGACTGAATGTGCATACATTTCTTCCTATAGTGGACATGGTACAAGAAGAAACATAATCTAATATTTAAAATTCTTGTTGAAGTATCTTAAATCCTGTTTTGGAACCAAAGGCCCTTATCAAAGTTCTACAACAGACTGGCCGGCCATGATCTCTGAGCATCCTTAGGTAAGGCTGCCAAGTAGAGGCTTGGGTGGAAGAAACTGGTGTCAAAAGCAAAGCCCAAAGATGAGCAAGGCATGATTCACTTGTATTCACAGTGGTTCGAAGTGTCAGGGTTGTCAGCTAACCTACATCAAGCTCTTATGTCTGTATCTCTAAACACTGGTTAGAGCTTATCTTCCTGCACCAATACGGTTGGTTGTACTGTGTTTATGATTACAAACACCTTCCTGCAAGTTTCCAGGCTCTTTGAGGCTCAATAAAACACACCTCTCACTGTGTCTCTGCATTCATCACCTATCACTTTAATGCAAAATTATTCCAACTGACAATGAAATATGAGGGGAGACAGGATGAGGAATGTGAATGGAACCTAAAAAGAATACAATTTAAAAATTAGTGACTTTATGATTTTATTAAAGCTCAACTCTCAAAACTAAGTCTGCTAAAGTTTCCGAACTTACTTTGAGATTTAACCTCAGATAAAGGAGAAGGTGAGAAGTACTTTTCAGATGGGACTTTATATCTGTGTTCATTAGCTCAGCAGATGTTTTTGTTTTCAAAGCCTGGTGCTGCCTAAGCTGTCAGAGCTCAGTCCTGCCATCCTGTCATGGAAGCTCTCCTACTCTGTTCTGGAGAGTCCATACCTCTGCTCTTCATTTGCTACCCTACTTTAGAAGGTAATGGTGAATATGCCACCTGACACAGACCAGCCCTCTCTGTCCTCTTTCTCTGCTCTTTTGACCTGCCCCGTGATAACCATGAACTCCCATGGATGATGTCATTCTTTATGGCTTGCACTATCTACTCAGCTAACTTGTCCTGGTTCCAATTCTCTTTCTTTCTCAAATGGACATGAAAATATCCTAACGTCTACAGAAAACCCTTTAACTTTTTGACATGGCTCTTCACAACTTAGTCTGAATTTCTTTCTTATTTGAACAACTAATAGAACTCAGTCCCTAAGAAGCACATCTGAAATTATAGGCACATTTTAAATCACTAGTTTCCCCAACATGATACCTTCTAGTTCATGCTTCTTCCAGAAGGAAGCACCTGAGCACTCACCAGAGGACCCTAACCTTAAATGACCTGGACCTCAGGGCCCAGAGAATCACACAGTCCTGAGCTTCTTTGCGGGGAAGCTCCTCCTTCAGTACCTTTAGTGCTTTCTGAACTGAATCTCTAGTACCACTGAGACGGATGGTTAGCACAGTGCCACGGACACTAACTTTGCCACAACTAGCACACTAGTTTTCTTCCTCACATATTATCCAAACAGCAACAGAGGAGCTTAATGTGTGTAAAGGGCATCACTGTTCCTCTCACTTCTTTTCAGACGTTTTCATCTCACATAAACAGTAGTGATGGAATTATAAATACCATTATTCCTCCTTCATGGCAATAGTCTTATTATCTTGCATAAACAGAAGTGAACAAATACGTACATGACACCAATCAATCCCTTTTTTAAAAAATGCAGGTTTTATATTCCTAAACAGTGGTAGAGGAATCTTATGAATTCAACATGTAGTTTACTTGTTTATTTTTTGAATGTTAATGAAGTAAAACCAAATTATTGCTTAAGTTCTTCCAGGCTTACATCATCCATTAACACTGTCCATGCCAACCTGGGGCAGGGAGTTGGTGGAACCCGTAGCAAGAAGGTCCAAGTCCCCCGAGTCAATGAACAAGAGGCTTGGCAGCCTGGGTAATATGTCAAGATGCTGGCCTAGAGATTTCCATGTGTGAGGCAGGTAGGAAGAATTTGCTAGCAGTGAGAAAAAGCTATTTGAGGGCATTAGGTGAAAAGGCTAACAACCCGGAAGTGGTCTGAAGAGATTAAGGAAGTGGGCAGTTACAACACCTCCCATCTTCTCACTGGTCCCCTTCTTCCGAGCACTGTCGCTGCTTCTGTCTTCACTACTTCACACCCTTTGTCCCTCTGTTCCTCACATTTTTTCCTCCTACCTATTTATAACAAGTAATGGGAATAATTTAAGAGGGATTGAAGCAAAAAGAAAAGAACTGAGAGGCTTAGGATAATATACTGCACACACACACACATATATAACCTATATTTGATTGATGAAGAAGCAGAAACTGGGACTTTTGAGATTTAAAAAATTCATGGTATGTCTGGTCATATTAATCTCCAGACCAGCTGGGTTTTAGCATTGCTAGAGAAGCTATAACAGGATCAGGAGTAGGGAAAAAAGGGAAAAAATGGAATTCTATAAGAACTCATATTTGGAGTGAAAGGAGGACCTCTTTAGAAATGCCTATTCAAATCCCCCTCAAATATATATATATATATATATATATATATATATATATATATATATATATATACATATATATATATATATCACCAAGAGAAAAGGCTTAGGAATTCTCTCCTAGGCTTTAGGAAACTACTGAACCCTACACAGTATGCTCATTTCCATCCACTCAAGAAAGGATAACTGGGGCATGGTATCTCACAGTGAATAACATGGTTGGTTACTTTCTAGGATGACATATGGAGACGGGGCCCATAGGGACAGAGCTGTCCTTAAAAATACAAGCCAGGTTTATCTGAATGTACAGGGTAGACAGGATTAACTGTACAGTGTCATCTACAAAGCATATAAAAGCATTCTTTAATCAAGCACTAACTTTCTTTGTGCAGGATGCTGGCAAGAACATTTACTATGATCAGATGGGTGTGGTGTTACCTGTTGTAGTCCTAACAATACTAAGGCTGAGCCAGGGATTTGGTTAGCTTGAGGGGAGCCTGGACTACATAGTGAGAACCTAGTTCAAAATACCTTACAAAACTCAAATCAATATTAAGCTTATGGGAGTTCTTTTTTGAAGCTTAGGTAGGGAAAGGTGGCTGAACCATCCATCCATATCTGATGTTTACAGATATGAGGAAGCGAAGAGCTAGAGGAAGCATAGAATGTAGTCTAAGGATAGTACTACATTTGTCTTTTGGGAGGATAGTCCCCTTTGTTTCATGACATGTTCCTATTTCTTCTTCTCTTTCATCCTTTAAGATGAACATTCTTTGATAATGGCAGTGAGCATGGCTAATGCTACAGTTCAGATCATGAATATCTCCCAAAGGCTCCTGTTAGAGGCTTGTTCTCTAGTCTGGGGTGCTTTGGAAGTAGCATAACCTTTAGAAAAGAGGGTCTGCTAGAAGGAAGTCTGGGCACTACAGGCATGACTTTGATGAAGAGATTGGGACTCTAACCCCTACCTTTGTCTTCCTTCTGCACTCAGTCCTGATCTAGTTCAGAAGTCACAAACTTGCCTCATGATATCCTCTGCCCACGTGGGTCCAAAGCAACAGGCTAATGGGTTATGCATCAAAGACCTCCAAAGCCACAAACCAGGAAAGACCTTTTCTTAAAGCTGATTATCCCTAGAATTTGTGACAAGCAAGCAAGGCAGACCAACAGAGCGCATAAAATGGTGGTGAGTGGGGAAGAAACCCTGAGCACATTTCTGTTTCTGATTTTGTTCTATGTCCCTAGAACGATGCTCATCCCACTGTCTGTGGCTTCCCTGAGGTCTATGGCAAAACATATGTGCGGCAGGCACACACTTCCTTGCTGGGACATCTCTGACTAGCTTCTATGTGCTCACCACAGCTTTGGGTTTCCTAGTTTCTCTTAATCTATGAAGCTTCATTTTCTTTCCCTTTCCAGCATTATGGTTAAAGGCCTCCCCAGCCTCCAGTCCCTGTTTCTGTGGTTTCTAGATGTGGCTCCGTAGTTCCTGAGCTCTCCCAGACCTGATCGTGTTCTTCTTTATCATCTAAGCTGCTGACTGATGCGGAGAACAAACCAGAAAACCATACAGCCTGGTGCCTCTCTGAATTATGGAGTCATGAACTGAATGAGAAACCTCCTCTGTAGACTAGTGTATTTGAAGGCCTGGTCCAGGTGGCAGCACTGTTTGGGTAGCCCATAGAACATTTAGGAGGCAGAGCTTCCTTAATTAGAAGGGAGTTTGGGGCTTTGTAGTGTGGCCTTTCTCTCTCTCTCTCTCTGCCTCCTGTGTGTTGATGAAATGTGATCAGACAGCCTCCTCATTCATTCATAGGCTAGCCTCACCCTCCCGATGCTGTGCCTTCCCTACCATGCTGGATTGTCTAGAACTCTAAGGTCATGATATTTGATCACAACAGAAAGGTATGCCATCAGAACTACTTGCAATTCTTTCTTTATTCCTATTTGGGTTTTGTTTTGATTAGCTAGTTTCCCTGATCACTTGGTTGGTTCCTTAGAATGGACCTTCTACCCTGTGCTGTCAGCAGTGAGCCTGGCCTCTTTTCATGCCATGGAAGCAGAGGCCATGCTCCATGGTTGACACTGAACTCATCTGTAACATCAAAGGGATCACTGACGACCTACTCCAGGATTATATTGTAGCACTTACTCCTTTTGCCTTTCAATTTCTGATTGCTGCCAACACACTATAGTGGCTTTCATATTAAGTCTCCAACAAAGACAATAATCATAATAAACTAATAAATGAGCCACCACTTTCTCTGGGCATGATCTTCCCACCTCAGTGCCAACATCAAGTTTCCTATTTACTTCTCAGCCCAATTAAAATCTGATTTGTCTACCTGTGCTCCTAATTCAACCTTTTTGGGGTCAAGTTCATCAGTGTTTTTTAATAAGCAGAAAGAGGCTTATTTTATTGTAGAGGTTGAGCTACGTAAGCACTAGAAGCCTGGTGTGCACAGCTTTCCTCCTTGGTTTCTCTATCTTGGCACTTGTGGGCTTATCTAGCCTTGCCAGTCTCTTCTGCTCTTTCCTTGTACATGGATTCCATGACAGTCTGCTTGTGTCTGAACAGTTGGAGGTACAAGCTATGTATGGCACATGTGGTAGCCTGTGTTCTTGAATCTTGAATACCTTCTCTGGACAGAGCATACATTTGTTACAGATGCTGTAGAAAGCTATGCTAATGATAACAAGCCCTTCCACTTGTCTGTGCTCTGTAGCCGCCCTACCCTTTGCTAAGGTGTTCACTGGGATCAAGCCCTCAGGAATGGACAGTCATAAATAGGAAGATAACTGCCAGTCTTTGATCAACTCCATGGATTAAGTTATCTGGAGTTGGCAATGCCAAGGTTTCCAAAGCTGTCCTGTTTCATATAGGATGATATGGATGGGCCTTTCTGCAGCCTAACCACAAGGCTATGGCTTTGATGGGCCAAAATAGACCCTGTCTTCCTTATTTTGTCTGTCATGGTATTTTATCACAACAATAGGTATGTTTTCCAGCTGAAACTGGGAATTAGTACTGTGATGGATTAAAAAATGTCTGAGTTGCTTTTTCAAAAGTTCATTCTTTACTACCATTTCTTTCTTTCTAAAGTCAAATTCACTGATACGTAATTTATAATCAATAGAGTTCATCCATTTTATATTTTGACCATTCAATATGTTTAGACTTCTGGGTTGATTAATCCTGTCAGCTTGACAGCATCTAGACTCACCTAAAGAGACAGCCTCTGAGCACTTGTCTGGGGTGATTCCAGAGAACGTTAATGAGGAGGAAAGACCCACCAAGTAAGCAGAAGGCCCCACCTCCTAGGCTGGGTCCTGGGATAGACAAGAAGGAAGGAGGAGGCTGAGCCCCAGCACCCACCTCTGTTTAGTTCCTGGCTAGGGTGGGCTGCACTCTCAAGCAGCCAGCGAGCAGAACGCGCACGTCCTTAAGATGCTCTTGTCAGGTATCTTTGCCACAACGTTGAGAAAAACAATTAGCACAACTCCCTTGCCCCTCATCTGACATCTTTAAAATAAAGCTCCCAACAAACTCCTTTGTTTCATATGCAAATTCCTTTGGAAACGTTCAGCGGCTTTTCCTATAAAACTCATTGTCTTGTCAAATTACATACCTTGGTGGCATTTGAGAAATATGCTATGTAGTCAGGCCCTTCTGATGTCCCATGCCTCCTATCTATGAACACAAATTTCACACAATAGTGCATGCTATTGGTGATCAGCAAACCAGTTCCCATACAGAATTGAAAGTATAGATACTGTTTTGAGATGCTATGATTAAATTGTACTTTTCTTAAATTCTTAGACAGAAGTTCTAGCAGGACCTCTCTTCCTTGCCTACTACTTCAGACTGTACTTTGAGAACACATTCACTGTAGAGGTGACTAATTGAGGTGAGGTTACACTAGAAGAGAGAGGGGGAAATTAGCCTAATTTAATAAGACCAATGTCCTTATTTAAAAGGCGGAGTTTGAGCAACTATACACAAAGGGAGAATGCCAAGTGGAGATAAGGCAGAGACTGTGTCTTGGTTC
This sequence comes from Mus minutoides, assembly GCA_902729485.2. NCBI lineage: Eukaryota > Metazoa > Chordata > Mammalia > Rodentia > Muridae > Mus > Mus minutoides. The sequence goes on from LR749762.1 coordinate 861,757, forward strand.
TCCAGGAGGCACACCAAAGATGACCAGAAAAATCAGCAAAAGCCAGATAGGAGCTCAGGAACCAGCCTTCCTGAAACTTTGAGCTAGCAAATTTGTCTTAGAAAATTACACACACACACACACACACACACACACACACACACACACAGGAATACTAAGTTTCTCCACTCATCAAATACCTACTATCTGTTGTGTATCAGCACTGTCTAGAATGTTGAGTGAATGGATAAGGGCTTCAGGGCTTCACCATCCTACTGCACAAGCAACTTATTAAAAGTGCAGAATCATCAACCAGATGCTATTGACAGAATGTCTACCATTTACTCATTAAAGAAAATTTCCTGAGTGACTACAATAAACCACACACTATTCTAGACCCAGAGGATAAAAGTGTTGACAGATCAAGTTCTTCATCTTCTAGGAGCTTAAATTCTACAAGAGGGAACAGAAATTAAGTAAGAAAACCTTAATAAACCACAAAACTTTATTTTGTGTCATACAAACAATATCTTACTACCTAAACCCTTTTAGTCTTGAGAAATGCTCAGGATATTAGCAATACTTAAACATATTCCTAAATCACACATTTTAATTATTTCTCCTACATTCTTGCATCTCCAAAAAAAAAAAAAGTCTGCAATATCCTTAAGATCAATGAACTTCAACTATTCTCAAGAGTTTATGGTTAAACACAGTTCTACTGGTATTGAAGAGCAATCATGTTACACCATGGTTTCTAGAATAATGACCAGCCTAGTGAATTTTCAGAGTGAGAGTAGGATCCTTGGTAGTGAATGCATAGGTTAGAGATGCTTAGACAGGACATCTCGACAGCTGTATTTATCTATTAGTCATTAAGCTACTCAACACACAATTAAGTAATTCTCAAGTGCTGGGGATGGTAGGATTGTGCACTGGCCAGATCTGACACTGGTCCTCATAGCATTTACATGAACAGGGACATCATGGTTGTTTCCCTTATGTCCCTGGTAAGAATTTAGGAGGAGTGCTAGGAAGATCCCTGGGTTCAGGGATGTGCCCACAAGGACTTTCTCAGGAGAGATTCTTGAAGAAGTGGTGCCCGAGTCCTCTGGTGGGGATGCGTATGCATTATTTATTCAAGCTAAGATCCTGAAGCCTTGGGTTTTCCCTTCTTCATCTCTTTTCACCCACGTTTACACATTTCAAATACTTGAAAGCGTTTTTCAAATATCCTAAGAGCACCAAATCTAATCAAAAGTGAAGGACTCTCCACAGTTAAGGGACCAAAAATAGAAGGGGGAAAAAGCCCTAATCTCACCACTTGTTTTGAAAACACCCCAAAATGATCAGAACACATTATAAACTAAAACATATGAATTAATCACTTGCCAAGTTTCATTTTAAACCCAAAGCCATTTTGAGGTTCATAAAGTGAAAAGAATCTCTTCAATTATGGACTTGTCTTTTCTTTCCTTGGCTCTTAGATGGCTGGAAGCATTTGCTGTTAGGCTGTTTGGAGAGAAAGGGATCTCACTGGTTGGAAACATGAAATACATTTTCCAGAGCATAGTTCCATGAGATCAGTACTTGTTCACAGCTATACTCCTGATAAGTACAAGAACGCCCGAGGTAGACAGCAGAGGCTCAGAAAACCTCTCTGTCCATCTGTCTGTCTGTCTCCCCCCTTTCATGTGTGTGTGTGTGTTTATGTATTTACATGGGTATGTGCACTCGTGTCAATTAGAAAGCCAGAGGTAGATGCTGCCATTTTCTTCAGTTTTTGAGCTGGGGCATCTCATTGAACCCGGAGTGCATCAATTGCTCCAGGCTGGCCAGCCAATGGGCTCTAAGAACCATCTGTCTCTACCTCCTTCCTCTAGCATCCCGGCTCTAGGTTACAGGCATGCACAGCTGGGCCCAGTTTTCCATGAATGCTGAGGACCTGACCTCAAGCTCTCTCCCCAGACCCTCACGAATAACTAATTAAACCCATAGTCTGGGTCTTCATGTGTTCTCTATCTCATGTCTTATTGGAGTTTCATCTTGCTTTATGACAGTGGTTCCCAGTCTGGGGCTATTTTTGTCCTCACTAGGAGACATACACATTTTTAGCTGTCAAAGTTCAAGAGTTGTTCCTGACACAAGGGATACTGCTAAATGTACTGTACACATCAGCTGGGTCAAAGTTATAAGGGCCTACTTCGAGTCCTGTGTTTCTGTTGTGTTGTACACTGGAGTCTGTTCTGCCCTGCATTTGGATGGAAGATGTGTCTTGAAAGCAGCATTCCAGAGGGGCCGACTACTTCCCTCATTCCTTTCCTAACCAGCAGAACGAATCCCACTCTAAGACATGCTTGGAGAAAATCAGCCTTGCCCTTTGTCCCACTAGAGCAGTATGTACTTACTGAGGAACTTACATGAAAGACTGTACCCAAAATAACAGCGAATAATTCCTTACAGAATATTGCTAATTTTTCTGAGTTTACTAAAGAATACTTCCTAATTTCAGTGAAAGTAGATTGTTCAGATGCTAGTAAGGAAAGGAACTTCCTTCTCATGCAGCTTAAGTATGTTTTGTAAGGATCAGCACACCAGGTTATCTTTTATCATGATAAATCATATCACCCATTCTATCAAATCCCAAGAATGCATCCTAGACCCTGGGTTTGTAGCATGTCCTCTGCTGCGTTCCCTGTCCTGCACATTGAAATGCTGGTATTTGATTCCCAATCTAATGGAGAAGCTTGGGGTACAGGGCAGGGCATGTGCCAGTTTCCCTACTATGAGGGCAGCTCCAGCAATCATGGTGTTGTGGCCTGTAACCCAGTTACCATAGAGACTGAATACATTAAGAGTACATACAGCATTGTAACTGGGAGGGAAGACTCCTTTTTTTTTTTTAATAAGTCTTTAAAGACATACAGATAAGGCACCAGAGAAAAGAGACTACTAAGGGAGAAGTAAAGCAGAGCGAAGTCCCAGGTGAGTGCAGAGTCTAGGAAACAGAAACGCAGATTATAACTATAGGAAAACTATCACCAGCTTCCCTCTCACTGGCTGCCTCTGGAAACAGAAACAGAGATTACAACTATAGGAAAACGATCACCAGCTTCCCTCTCACTGGCTGCCTCTGGAAATTTTCAAATATTGGAGGCAGAACACATATTCTAAAGGTATAGGAATGACGTCAGAAATAAGATAACTTTGGTTTTTATTTCTTTCGTTTTGTTTGTTTTTGAGACTGGGCCCAACTCTATATCCCTAGCTGGATTGTTACTTTCTATGAAGACCAGGTTGACCTTACACTCACATACATCCACTTGTCTCTGACTCCTGACTGTAGGGATTAAGTTTGTGTGGCTGGCCTGGGAATTACCCAAGTTCTTAGATTCTGTTTCCTTCCCTGAGGGTGGAAAGAAATAGAACAAAGATGTCTTTCATCCCATTGCTTAAGACAGGAGTCTCCTTTACTATCCCCACGGTTTGAAACAATTATAGCCAATGGATATGAGGCTTCACAGCACAGAGATTGGAAAACAGAACTGATAAGTGGGCGTTGTTCATATATAAACAGACTTATTTCATAGTTTCCTAAAAGCGATGATGGTTTCATGTAGACAATTTTGTTGTCCTTCCTATTTTGATGTACAGAACTATTACTGAAATCAAGGCATGCCTGGAATATAAGAGGTCAGGAATCAAGTTTCTGAAGTTTTTAAATAGAAAGACAAAGTAAAGTGAGGGAGTATGTTGGTGTCACAACAGGTGAGAGTTAATTAGAACAAAAGTATCAGACAAGATTTTTGATGTCTGGCTCTTGTAATGTTTCATAACACTTCAAAATAGTCTGTCCACTCCCCACTGAACCTTCATTTCTCCCCATTTTAAACGCTTTCATTAGCTGCATCTTGGGCTCTTAGTCTTCTCTTGAACACTTATGTTTTTTATTTCTGATATAGTAGGCAATACAACTGGACATTTCCTAAATTCTACATTTCTGAAGCTAATTCATGGTCTTCAAACTTTTTTCTCCTTTGTTCCCCATGAGAGCAAATAGGATTAACTATTCACACACCTGCCCAATTGCCCACTCCCATACAGACAGGCACATGTAATGTAATTTTTAAATAACTAAAGACTCTTCTGTGCAGAGAAAGCAAGACTTCCAGTATTGACTTTTTAAACTTACAAATTTTACAAGTCTAATTTTATTTAAAACTTACCTTTTATGAATATATACACATATTAGTCCATTTCTTAACAATTTTCTTTGTATAAAGTAAGAACAAAAGCTTTCAATACGAATGGGGTTTTTCTTAGTAGGCAGAAAATCTGGAACCTCAAACTATTTCAACTGTTAGTCAGAGGCACCAAGGGCACCAATAAACACATCCGCTATTTTTACAGTCACTTGACAGCGAGGGGTTTCAAGTCTATACCTTATTAGGGAAGTTTCCAGCCGTGCTCTCCTGTATGTTTGAGTTCTACTCTTATCTAATTTTATAAATAATTTCCAGAGCTAGTGATGGTGGATGGTGAGTTGTGTCACCAGTACCCCTGTCTCTGGTTTCTGGCAACTTCCGGCCTCACAGTTCTCAGTGTTACCGCACATCTCTACAGCACATCAGCAAGGCTAGCACTGCCTGCCACTTATATCATGGCCCACTGTATTCTGCGCTCTTGTTTCCAAGTCTCTACACATGGCACTACTTGTCTAGAGTATCCATATTCCCTGGCAAACATTTATTGAATGAAAAAGAAAAATAAACACTTTGGATGTTGCTGTTTTGGGCATGAAACAGAAATAGTAGCCTATCAAATGTTTTGGATAAACCTACATAAGAACTCTTATTTTCAAAATTAATTTTGAAGAATCTCAAAATTTTGCCATGGAGAATCATGGGGCCCAGACCACAGTATTATGTTTTGCATTAAAAAAAATTCCTTTCAACTCAGTGCAAGAAAGGCTTACCCTTTCCTACAATTTATCTAAAAATATTTATGAGCACCCCATGCAGTGGCATAGCGTGAGGCACAGGGGATGTCTTGGAGAGCAAGATGGACAAAACCCCAAAGAAATAAACACCCAAAAGAAAGCCTTAGACGATGGACCTTATCATCCACTCCAAGAGGACACAAATGTGCCAATCAAGCACATGTTTGAAGGGAGTAAGTACTAGGAAGCAAATGGTGGGCCTCCAGGAACAGAAGGACCGTTGCTGAACCAGGGTAGCTCTGTTCTGAGTGGTAAGAGACTGGGTGTGCGCTGCAGGATGGGTAAGGCCTTGCTTTAGAGTGAAGATTCAGTAAAAGCCTAACAATGAGGATGGGCAAGATTTCTTCAGGGAAAACCTTTGCAGCAGTGTGAGAAACAACTGCAAAGGACCCGCATGGCAGACACAGCCGGGGAGGGGGCGGTCAGGGCTGGGGAAGAGGGAGAGAAGGTTCCAGAGCGACTGAGAAGAGACCGCTCCTGGGGAACTGGTGGAGACTGTGGTATGGTTCCTCTCCTCACCTTGCCTGTCCTTTCACTTGAGATAAGCCTCCCACCCCTGACAGAGTAGGGAGCAGAGGACTGGCATGAGCTGACTGTTTACCTAGCACACTGCTGCGGGGCTTCCTTTAGAGAATAGCCTGGATATTTTAAGGGCACAAGCAGGAAGTGTAGTTAGAGAACTCCAGAAACAATCTGTGTAAGACAGGAAAGTGTTTTGAGTCCGTAGAGTGACGGGATGAGTGGTATGGATTTGGAGGTTATACTGCTGGATTTGCTTATTGGCTGGATTTGTGAGAGACATAAAAGGCTGGCAGAGAGATATGGTTTCAATTTGAGCAACTCTTAGGATGGAGATACCACTCACCTAAGGGGTTAGCCTGCATATTTGTTAGGTAAAATATGTATTCCTAGTATGTTAAGTTTGAGATTTTCATTAGACATGCAGCAGAAATGTTAAGTAGGAACAAAGTGTGGGCCAGAGACTCAAGCTAGGGTGAATATTAAGGGAGTGATTCGAGAGATTGGAGGGAAGTAGTTCAGAGATCAGTTGCTAAGACCCTTCGATGTTTCAGTCATGGGGATACAGGAATGCACCCAGTGAGGGAGATTACAAGGGGGTGGCCTGTGAAATGGGAGCAATCAGGACTGTGTGAATGAATAGAAAGTCAAGTGTTTCATGGGAAAGGAATGATGTGGGTGAGACAGTGCTGTAAAGGGAAGAGAGGAAGAGTGTGATTTGGTCACTGAGGTTAGCTATATGGATGTCACTGGAGCATCAGCATGGCCAGTTTCATTATTTTTACTTGTGAAAAAGCTAATCAGAGGAAGCTGGAGAGAGTTTATGAGATCTTAGACACCCCTGGAACTGTAAACTAGCATTTACTGGGACAGTGCGCTGTCAGAGAGGGTGAGGGCCAAGAGAATGGTTAGGATGAGAGGGGTCACAATATGTTTGTATGGTGATGAGAATTATTTAGAATTAGAGAAATAATTAGAATTATTTAGAGAAGAGAACAGATAAAGCGCATGAATTCAGCATGCCTTCTCAGAAACATTCTTCATGAGTATGGGAGGGGTGGGTGTGACACACAAGGGGGAGGACACTGGGGCAGGGACTCACAGCTTCGTCTACAGTTGTGGGGACAAAAAGCAGAGGCTGTGGGTACTGATGTGACAGGGGAGGTTTGCTGGAGAGCAGGTATAGAAGTTCCTTTTAGCCTGTTTTTCTCTTCTCAGTGAAGGGGAAATGACGGGCATCAGGTGACAGTAAGGGTAAGGAAGGAGACTGCAAGCTGGACAGAGGGAAAGGTATAAAATACTCTTGTAGAGATGGAGGGAAAGGCACTGCGGGAAGCAACAAAGGCTGCTTGCAGATATCATGAGATTTAAGGGAGAGGGGTCGGTGTGCTTGCTTTTGGCTCTAGCAGAGTCAGGTGGCATGTGGGCTTGGATTAGGGTGGGTGGCTGGTTCTGATCTCCACAGTGAAAAGCATAGAGATGTAAGAGAAGAGTGAGAGGTGTGCGGCCTTCAGAACCTCAACGACATAAGGAAGTGAGGATATGAGAGGCTCTGGACAAAATTAATAAATTAAGGGGTCCTATGGGCTTCAGAAATTGTTAATAGGGCTAACAGAGTGATTGGGCTGTGAAGATGTGAGGTAGTAATTGGAGAGTGGATGCCTGTAATTGAGATTATGGGCAGTTGTAATTATTAGTAATTAAAACGTCAAAATTACAGCCGCAGCAATGAGAAGCTGGAGCTGGGTAGAGGGCAGATGACGAAAGTTCAAGGAACCCATTGGATTAGTGAGTAGTGGCTGAGTGAGTAGATGACCGTACCCAGGAGGGTTGATGGGAACCCTGAGCCTTTCTGGTCTCCTCTACTCTCCATAACTCCCCATCTTTCTAGTGTCTGCAAACTTTAATGTTCCCGAGTCCCTAGCTATGAGCACACCCCATCCTTTCTTCTCTAACCCAGCTACAGTTATGTCTTCACTCCCTGAGTTTTGTCCCCCACCCCTCCATCCATGCAGGCCTCTCTTTACGGTCACATTGAGTTCTTCTCGGTGGCACTCATCGCTAGCTAAGTGATCATTTTAGCGTATTTGGTTTGTTTGTTTTTTTTTTTTCTCTTCACTAGACTATAAGTTCCATTAGTGGGATGGAATACAATATACCCTCAATAAGTACTTCAAGAATGAATGGCTCACAACATACTACAAGCCCGTGTTTCCTCAGGTTCACACAACAGCCTCATTTAACACCACACCGCTCTCTTCCATTCATGGCATCCATCTCACTTGGCGGTTACCCCCTGCCCCAGCATATTAATTTCTGTCTTGAAGAGTTTCATCAAATTAATTCTGTCTCTTCCCTATACACTAGTTCTGCAAGGACAGCTTTCCTATCCCCATTCTGAGGCCTGCTGATCAATTCTGACTTACAAGTCCTGAAACACCTGCTACCTGCTTGCCTCTCTTTCCCAACTGCTTCTGGGTTGTTAATCTTCCTCTAACTTGAAAATATTCTTGCTTTTTGACTCAAAGATATAGCTTTATGTTTAGGGTACAATCAATAAGAACTGCAGACACTGCCAATGGATGATAGATGTTAAAGAACAAAGCCCAAACCAACCGCCCTGTGGCTTTACTTGTTAGCTTTCTCAGATTCTGTCTTCAGCAATCTGATAATTTCTACTCTTTTATTGCCCCTTTCCCTTTGCCCCTGTCCACATCTGAGCATCCTTTTCCTGTATCAATACCTTCCTCAAGCCCAGAACCACGGCCTCTGTTTGCCGTGCAATTCCTGGCACAGCAATTTCCTCCTTAAATGGTTGTTCACGCCACTGTTGCTCCTGGATTCTCTCGGCAATTTTAGCATATTAAGAACATAGTTGCCAAGATCATCTTCCCCCTTGGTTTTTAGCTTCTATTTATTTTTAATATACAATTTCCTGTCTGTCAAACTTTATGTATCCTCTTGGAGTTTCTTTTCCTGGCTTTGTCATTGGCCTGGTTCTTCTCTCTCCTCCGTATCAGTCACCACTGCTCAGTTTGCTCTTTGTCTCATTTGAGAAAAATCAATCAGCTTTCATGCCTTCTTCTAAGCCTTCTTGTATATTTAGAATAGTTTCTCAAATAATATAAATTTATAATATTTATGAATAAATGACACAATGCCAAGATATTCTGTCTTTTCTTTCAAATAACATCTGAAGATGCACCTGTACACCCGAGTTCTATATTTAAGCTATTGAATAAGTACCATCCGTCCATCTGTCTTCATTATGTCTTACATTTTACAGGACATGCTCAAGGGTGGGAATTTGAGGCCCTGTGGACTGCCTGGAATAGTTCACAAACTGGCCTTTGCTCTGTACACTTGTTTCTTTGACAAATAATAAATAATAATAGTAATAGCCCACTGTGAATTTCTGTATTCTATTCATAAATCCCTGGAAATGAGAAAACTAACAACCAGGAACCACAATAGAAACAATGAAACAAAAGTAACCTCTTACTGGGTTTTGTTACAGTAACACATACTTCCAAGGACCTATATTCTAATAATTACCTACTTAATTCATTTGCAAATTGTTCCTTTGCCAACACGATGTATAATATCAGATGCCTATGTGGCTTACAGGACAGGGAAAAACAAGCAGAACATTACAGCTATGTAGGGGATCAGAGAAAAGCAGCAAATAAGAGGTTTACTCTGTTGGGTGCACAGTTTGTAAGAATTAGTCTCATAAGTAGAGCTACTTGACAGAGTATCAGCCTGGTCCCCCACATCCCCTCCTCCCCACTTCCACTTTCCCACTCCAGATCTTTCTGCAATAATGGAAGACTTTCTTTTTGCCTTTTTCTTATTCCAGGTGGGAAGTGTATCGTCTTGCATGAAAAATCTGTTTTTCTTGTGCATATAACAAATGGTCGGACTGAAGCTGCTGTATGAAAATGGCAGTGTGCTTAATGAAGGAGGAGGGACCTGGCATTCAAAGGGCAGAGAGCATCTCTGTGTCTACAGATGAGCCCCATTTAAATCCTTTTCAAGTGAAGACCAAAATGTTTGGATTGTCCTGTTTCTGCAGTGGCCACTAGATGGCAGGTCCAAAAATCTCACTGGAGGGTAAGTGGGCCACGTGACTGACAAAGTCTCTGGCCTCAGCTCAGCCAGCATTGGTTTCTCAGAAGCCAAGGCATAGGACAATTTCACACTGCTTCTGAGGGTGGAAGTGATGGATGCCATTTGGTATTTAGGGTTACAGAATGTTGTCACCAGATACACAACCAGAAACATAGATCTTTAGCTAGCCATGATCAGGGGTTCTCAGAGCTGGCTTTGTGAATGGTCAGCTGGTTTGAAAGGTCTTCCCAATAGCTTTTCTTAATCATAAGGATATAAAAGAAGAGTTGCCAAACTTGCCTCACGAAGAACAGATGGACAGACTGATGGGCTGTAGCAGGGTTGCCTACACCTGCACTTTTTTAAGAAAACATATGCTAGTTACCAATAGCTCTAATGTACTGTTATATATGTTTATTTCATATAATGGAGGCTGACCATTTAGTCTTCTTGTTAACTATTTTGGAAAAGATAATGATCCATGAGATCTATTATTTAGTAGATGAAGACAATTCTAACTCGTGATTAGAATGAAAGAAGTTTAGAATAACTTCTGTGTAGTAGATTGTGCAGTTTTTAATTTCCTTACACTGCGACATGAGAGTCCTCAAAGCTGGTCTTCTAGGTCTCTACAGGAAGCCATTTTGGCGCCAATTATTCTGAAGATGGATTGAGACATTCCTTTGAACTTTTTTGTTGTTGTTGTTTATATTATCCTGATTTTTAACTACTTGGACACTGAGTATTTTTCTTATCTTTTAATTAAAAATTGACCTTATGATTTTTTAAAAGTAGAGACTCATAAGCTCCAAGATAATTTATTATTCTCACTAAAGAAAATGTGTTCTAAAGTCAAATTTATTTTTGTACAAAAGCTGTGACATGCATTTTGATATACATTTAGGCATCTATGCCAATTAAAATCCTGTAACAATAAAAGTAACACAGACTCAATTATAGCCATGGAACTTGCTTGTCAGTCACCTTTTGTTCTCTTTTCTTTGAAAATTTAGGTAAAAGAATAACAGTAATATGTTGATTTCATCCATCCTTGTTTGTGGACATAAAATGTCAACATACGACGAGAGAGTGAGAGTGAGAGTGAGAGAGAGGAGAGAGGGAGAGAGAGGAGAGAAGGAGAAAGGAGAGAGAGGGGGAGGGATGGGGAAATGGAGAGAGAGAGAGAGAGAGAGAGAGAGAGAGAGAGAGAGAGAGAGAAAACACACATACTGGTCTCCAGAATAGAATATAAAATGCATCTCTCCTTAGAATAAATATGTCTTATATTTATTTATACCCTTAGCATAAATTTCATACCAGCACTGATGATTTCTATTAGTTTGAAGGTAGGAATTAAAGTAAGACCAAACTAATTTATGATGAAATCCTATGGTTATTTCTGCAAAATTGTGGTAAAATAATGCCAACTTTCTTTGATCACAGAAAGCACTGAGTAGATCTGAGAGGCCTTGGTTTGTTGTAGTTTTAACAATGACTCACTGTGTCAAATCCAGAGGCCATGACCTCCTTGGGTGCCTCTCCTCTGAAATGAGAGTGTTTTAAGGTGAATACCTATGGTTCTTCTCTGCTTTAATAATCGTAACATCCAGCTAAATAAACTGCCAGGCATGGTAGATTCCTTTACCTCTGAGACTGCATGGCACTCTCAGATGAGAGAGGGAACACTGCTGTTATGGAGCTTATAGGAGACCTACTATAACTCTACAGCACCACATCTACACAAAGGGGTGGGGCTAGAATGAGCTCCTCCATCACCACTCCCTTCTCATTCTGTAACACCCTTATGTACTTAATTGTCTGCCATCATAAATCCTACCCAAGAGGCCAGTTCTGGTCCTTAGGCAATGGTTGACTATTCCAAAGACCTTTTACCTTTCTCTTGGGCATGCAGGAACCCTCCTTTCCCCAGGCTTCCATGAAGACAGAGCCCCGGGCCCACATTCTGGCCAATGGAATCCTGGTGTAATGATACATACTGCTCTGAGTCTGGCTCAGAAAAACTTTCCTCTGTTGTTTTCCTTTTCTCTAGTCTTCTGTCTGGATGTAATACTCAAGGTTACTCTAAAAGCCATGTCCAAGAGATGATGGAGTCTCTGCCAACCTGAATGCATGATTAGTTTTGCATGATCAAAACAGAAAGTTCTATTATGTTAATCCACTAAGCCTTGCAGGTTTATGTATTAGAGAATCTAATATTACCTGAAGTAAGAGCCTTCCTAAACCAGACACACTGGTTCTATTCCAAGAGACCATTTATGTCTCACAATGATTTCTATCATTTTTTTTTTACTTATATGCAAGAGCTTTGTGTGCAATAAATCATTTTATTCATTCTCTCCAAACTCTAGTTATTTCAATGATTTCAAAATAGAATATAACTAGTTTAGAAATTACAGAAGGCAATAGAAATAGTTTTGATTACAGAGTGCCATAGCTTTTTGTCTTACTCTTTATAAGTAGAGGATAATATTTTTACATTTATTTTTGGTTTAAAAATACACTGTGGTCACTAAAGCAACTTAATATATTTTGTATACTGTTTCCTAACAATTAATCTTTAAAGTATATACTTAATTATTCCTAAAAATTAGGACAATAGCAAGTGAAAAGAACATTAATTGAAAATAACATTAATTGAAAAAGCTAAAAACTAGGAGTGTACATTTAAAAAGGGGGGTGCTTTTAGGGCTGGAAAAATGTCATAGAAGTTACTAGTACTTGCTGCTCTTGCAGAGGACCCAAAATTGGTATTCAGCACTCACATATAACCTTCTGTAATTCCTACTCCAGATGGATTCAAGGCATTTGGATCCCTTGGGCACCTGCACCCAAATGCACATGCCCAACGCAATTGCGTGCACGAGTGCACACACACACACACACACACACACACACACACACACACACCATTAATTAAATATAAAAATTGCAAGTATTTTAGTAAAACAGGCTTCTACCACCTATAAGATTACAGCTCCACACTATGACCTCAAGCAGAATAGTGCATTTTGGGCATGCTGTGTCAGTGTGAGCTTCTCCGTGCCCAAGCTGGGCATTTCTAGTTTCAGTTTGATTCAAGCTTACCAGTGCTGTGCCCGAGGCAGTTAAACTTTGGTTCCTTATTAGCAGTGGCTGATTTTCTTGCCTTCTCTCTTGGATCCTCTCTTGTCTTCTCTTTAGCTCTTCTATCCTCTCTGCTTCCCAGGTACTGGAATGTTCTAGTTCCATTTCCAGGAGTTTTCCCTTAAGCTTCTGCTTGGGTCACCCTGCCCACTCTCAGGACTTAACCATGTGGTCAAAGACAGCTACTGACTCTCCATATCTATCCAAGATCTAGCTGCAGAGCTTGAGCTCTGCAGGACCTGTGGCATCTTGAGTAGTCCAGAACATCCTTAGCATCTGACAGTCACCCTAAGGGCAAGTTCCAAGGCAATACAATCTCTGCCCTTCCGGAGCACATCGTCTTCCTTCCCTGTTTTCTTTTCTCCAAGGATGACATCAACTTAGAAGTATTACTTGGAAGCACATTACTGTTGCTAGACATAAGCTAGGGTCATCTGGAAAAAAGGAACTGATAAATGTCCCATCAGACTGGGCTGTAGGTGAGTCTGTGGAACATTTTCTTGCTTAGTGTTTGATGTGGGAGGGCCCAGTTGACTGAGTGGTCCACTCCTGGGATGGTGGTCTTGGGTTATAGCAAAGTAAGTTGCGTGACCAGTGGATAACAAGCCATCAACCAGTACTTCTTCACGGTCTGTGCTTGTACTCCCCCCTTGGATTCTCTCAATGATGGACTTGGATCGGACATGTTTGGTTACGGTGTGCTATCACAGGGATAGGATGCATAGTAGTCAGTTACAGTTTCTCTTTCCTCTGCTGTGTCTCTTACTGGAACCAGCCATAAAACCCTAGTTTTATAGTGTTTTTAAGATCTTTAGTCTAAGCTTACGGATTAGGGCAGTGGGAGACAAATTAAAAATAAGATTCTTAAACCCTATGTCAAATATCTACTATTCTGAATTTCTTGCACAGTCTTATGTTTAAAAAAAAGACCAGAAGTGTGGAATATAATGATAAAGTTTTTCATACCATTTTATAATGCCAGCATTTCATTGAAGCCTGCACAGGACCCTAACATTGGTTGTAAGGCTGTATGTAAGGTATGTAAGACTCTTAGACCAGTCTCTCATATTTAAACACATGTTCTACACCCTAATTCTCACTATCAGAAACCAAAGCAAGCAACAACAAGGAAGGAGTTTTGTGAGGTAAAGGGAGCTGTGCTCACTGATGGCCCTTTAGTAACCTCTGTGAACTGGAGTTTTAAAGTATGTCTTTCTTGTGTATACCTCATGAAATTCCAGGGTTCTGAGTACTGCTCATTTTGGAACAAAATGGAACATCTTAGAACTATGGGCTCACACTCAAGTAATATATTTTTCTTTGATGTACAAATGAGACTGCCCCTATTTAATAATTTGTTTTGGTTTCTAGGCCTTAAAATTTACTCTTCAGTGTTTTCCAAAATTCTTCAACATTAGTAATAACCTACTGTGGCAACCATGGTCCCTTCTCTTTTTCCAACTGTGATATATTTATCATCTATTACACAGACCTCCTCTGCTGCTTCTTCCCTATATACCACCAGCTCTAACATCTTAAATTTTCATTTGACATACTGCTTACTTAAATTATTTCATGTGTGTTCCCATCCATGGAAATTCATTTCTGTGTGACATAAATCCCTACCCTATTCTATTTCACAGTAATAAAACTTTATACTGAATTGCCAGAGAGATAGGTAACCAACCACGCAGTTTAAATTAAGTGCAAGATACACATGTTTGAATATTCTGCTTTCTGTCTAAGATGTGTAGAGACAGGTCCTGCTTGTATTTGAGCATCCTGTCATCTTTTTCAAACTGGTACTCTTGCTTAAACCTAAGAACAATTTTCTCACTTTGAGTCAAAAGTAACGTCTGCTATGCACAAAAGGCACAGTTATGAAATAATATGTGTGTTAAGTAAATCTCCTCTAAACAATAATTACAGTCAGTGCAGTCTCAAAGAGGCTGCCTCATGACTTGAGCACATGCCAGAGATAGAGCCTCATCCTGCATGGTGTGTCCTCATCCACGCTGTCCCTCTGCACCTTTAACACTTTCTTTCCCTTGGCCAAGTTAACCTTTGCTAGTTGCCATAGACATGGTAAATACCCTGTTTATTGGATTTTATTAGCATTTTAAATTTTGACATTTGGAAAGGCACAATCCTCCTTTTTCATTCTGTCATTTCTTAATGTACAAGTGTCCAGGCTCTTTCCAATTTTAATTTTCTTTTGCTTAGCTTCAGAAGATTGTAATTTTGGAAAGTTGCAATTATTCTGCTAGTCCATAGCCAGAACATATCAATTCTTATAACAAAAATTTGGTCGGAGGCATTATTCATACAATTTAAGCATCAGCGTTTTAGTTCCATAGTGTCTTGCATATTTTAGTGAACTGAAGTTTGGTCTGAATCACCCAGTTAATGAGGTGGATTTTCCACCATTTTTTTCTTTTTGTGATACAGAGGTAATAATGTTCAACTTTATAAAGCACTGTAGAGTTTCCCATGTACTTCCACAAACACAACGCTTGTTTGACTTTCAGTATGTGCTATGGTATAAGCAGCATCCTTTGTGTAGACAGTGAAACAGGTTCACAGGCACTCACTTTAATGTCAGCTGCAAGGCCAGAACAAGCTCCCCTTCTAAGGTTGTTCTCACCATGCTACATCACTGATCTTTGCTTACCCTTACATAGTTAAGCATCTCTTTCTTAGACTATACCCTCCCATCCAGTTCCTAATGCTCTACTGAGACTAGGAGCACATCAACACATTGAGCCAGCCATCTCTATTTACATAGACCCTAATGAGATCCTATGACCTGTCTGCCATGTCTCCTATATATGAATGTTCATCTTCTTTTGCTTGCAAACAAGATTTTAAATAATATGTTATAAATATTATTAGTATTGAGCGGAAGGCATTTTGTCCATAAGTAGAGGTATGGGAGATCAGGAATGTGATATGGAATGTCAAAAACAGCTGAGACAAGATCGGGAGCTCGTGGTCAGGTAACATCAGTACCACGGTGATCACATGTTTGAGGACCAAAGTGGCTCTTGGGGAAGGCCCAGTAAGCGGCACATACAGTGTTTCTACATCCCTGTCTAGGCTGCAGTGACTTAGAGCTGGTGGAAGCTGGACATTTTGTTCCTTTCTAATGTGTCTGTGTTCCTGGAGCCACAGAGCCACTTCTGCACACTAATCAGTTCTCTAGGTGAGCTTAAGTGCCTAATTATTAAGAGCCCTCCAAATTTCTAGTGTCATCTTCAAAATAGTTAGTGCCCTTTCTGTCCCATTTGCCCCCTGTGCTTGGAACTGAATCAGTATAGCAAATATCCCTAATGAAGAATCATGATACAGGGTTAAATTCACAAATTAAGCAATTCCGTTAGTTTTTATGTCAATTCCTTTTATCTTTGACTCTGTACCTTCATTTGCTTAAAATCCATCCCACTGTGAAACTAAAAACACAATGCTACCACAACGATTCAAAGAGGACTGTTGAACCCTAGGACATTTTCAAATTCTTGTTACCTGTAAGCTCTTGCAATATAGTAGTGTATAACCTGGCTTCCAGGGACTAGTAGGAAAATACATTATCAGATTTAATGCTAATCTTTAGAATCCCAGATTTAATTCCTGCCCAGGTTAAATGCCCTTTTCATTATTACAGTAAAAATAAAAAAATGATTATAACCATTAATGGAGACTTAAAATATTAACTTTCATCCCAATATCTATAATTAAATGCAAAAATGCTAAGTTAATGTAATGTTAAGGTTGAGCTTCTAATTGTACAAATGTAATGATATCTAAAAATCAAGGTTTCTGGTACCACCTTCACATTTCGACACCAGTCCTCAAATGCTTTTCTACAATAAATGTGTAATTTACATGTGTGATTTACAGCTCCTGGAGGAAAATGTAAAGCATAGCAGATTAGGATTGACCTAATGTCTGCTTAGAGTATAGTATAATCAACAATAATGGAGAAATACAACTTATGTCCCAGTTGACTAACATATTCCAGTTCAAGAATTTTCCCATTTTCCCTACTCATC
This sequence comes from Mus minutoides, assembly GCA_902729485.2. Taxonomy (NCBI): domain Eukaryota; kingdom Metazoa; phylum Chordata; class Mammalia; order Rodentia; family Muridae; genus Mus; species Mus minutoides. The sequence goes on from LR749762.1 coordinate 878,557, forward strand.
CTTTAACCCAGCCTTCTGATTAAAACTACCCGTTGTCTGGAAAAGGAAAGGACACGTATGTAGCAAACCAAGCAAACCTTCTATGGACCGAGATAAACTGACTTGTTCCTTCAACACACCACAAAAGAATATTCATGTGAAAATAGTACCTGAGAGATTAACTCAGACTATGTATTTATGTTTATAGGTACATCCTATAGAAAATCAAAGGCTTTGTGGCTGAGCAGATGGGGACACAACTCATATTAAAGCTACTTACTGTACGCCAAGTTGACTGCTAGCAAACTTCTTAACTAACCACTTTGCCTGTTTTCATTAAAGTAACAGTACTCGGTCCCAAATGCCAGCACAAAAACAAAGCACACACAAGCCAGGAAATTCACCAAACAACTCACTTTGTACAACTGTTACAGAAATTAAATTAAGTAATAGATGCTACAAAGGTTCTATAAAGTTCTTCTGGGATTTATGATACTACATCAGCTATCAGAACTAGAAATGGAATAGCCACAATTTAACCATCATTTGGTTGTCTCTAGAGGTTTCTGGAAACCTCCTCCACCCAGACTACTTAATATACGTTTTATTGAAAGCTATAAAGAGGACTTTTTCTCCTATAATGCATATATTAGTCTATGGTTTATTACTGAGTGCCACATATGTTCAATACACAACACATCAAAGTACATCAGCTAATTCTGAAAACAGGTGAGTTAAATAAATCCTTGAACATTGGGTACAATGCTTAATATTTTCCTAAGTTTTATGAAACATTTGTGTCTAAACAGAAAATATGCATGAGAAATTGTAGTCTAACATGACATGTAAAGGGAAAGCTATAAATCATAAATTTAAGGGCATGAAGCTAAAATGCCACCTCCACTGTAGTATAATAAAAACTCCTAAGCATATTCTAGCAGGAACGAATAAAAATGGCAAGCCTGCTATGGATGGGTGGTGCAGAGCCCAGGAGGTAGTAAGCAGCTGAGGCAGGATTAGCCTTACTTGGGAAGAATCCATTGCTCTGGGGAATTAGTGTGTTGGGCTGTCTGGGATGGTGAGTGCAGCGAGGACGGAGGTGGGAAGAAGAATTTTTTCATAGGAAAGCAACTAATTCAGCTTGTGGAATGAAAAGGAAAAGAGCTGGCCCTGTAAACAGTCATCTCATTTCTGGACCACCAGACAGGTACACAGAAGATACATGTGTTCTACCTACTTGTTTTCTCGCCTCTGGTGTGAGGTGCATAGGTATGGCTTGGTTGAAGCATATTCACAAAGAAGAACAGCTAAACTCCTTAGCAAAGATACAAGCTCTAATTCTGTGGGGATATTGCTTAACTGATACTTTAAAGCACAGTTCCTGGTACAACCACAGTCAGGAACTGTCTCTGGGAGTTGTACAATACAGACAAGTGATAACGGAACTGTAGAAAGAATCATATAGCAAGTATGAATTAAAACTAACAACAAAACTGGAAACAAACAAAAAAACTCATACCTAAAAAATTTTTTTTTTCAGAGTACTAATGGCTTCTTAAGTCAATTCAATGGTGTATAGGCTGAGGTTTCTCTGAAAAAAGAGGGGACAACTGGACCAATGCACTGAACATCACATAGCAGACTCAAAACTACTCTCACAGATGCAAGTCAGTGTCCATTTCTGTAATTTGGAATAAGGAGCCCATCTCTGTGATACTTCAGTTCCTGAGTAACTACTATGGTGATTTAGGATGGCTAGGTTTTGGTTAGCATGATACAAACTAGAGTCATCGGGGAAGAGGGAATCTCAATTGAGGAATTCTTCCATCAGATAGATGGGAGAGTGGACCTCTCTTGACTGCTGGTGGATATGGGACTGTGGGCAGTGCCAGTCCTGGACAGGTTTACATAAGAAGGGCAGCTGAGCAAGGCAGGGTGAAACAAGCCAGTCAGCAGCATGCATCCATGGAGTCAGTTCCTGCTGGGTTTCAATGGTGAGCCATAAGCTCAAATGAACTCTTACCTCCACAAGATGCTTTGGGTCAGTGTTTTATCATAGCAACAGGGAATCAAACTAGGGTAACTATCAAACTTTTAGCTAATATGAACTCTCTTAGGAAATAAGCTGTATACAGCATGAATAACAAACAAACAAACAAACAAACAAACAAGCAAACCTACAGCTTTCTAAACCAAAGACTTCTATTCTGTAAACGTATTCTAATATGTATTAACCTAGGATATGCTTTTAAGACTAAGCAAAAACTAAGGATTTGAACAGTTATAAAATACAACTGAGAGCAATGGCTATTTTATGAGGGTGAAAAAGGTTATCTTTCTACAATAGTTTAAATCAAAGGATTTTGAATTCTTTAAATATTTTATACAAAATGGTAATTTGAGAGTAAACATAAATTTCTAGAAATAGGTAAATATCATTCATTTGATATTTCCCTTCTGACTGTGGGAACATCATAAAACCAAGTGATAGAGAAATTGCACACAATAACTGTGCACTGAGCACTGGTTTCTGGTCCTGCTCTTCGGTGAGCAGGACACAAGGGGTCTCTGTTCTCATGGCATGAACAATACTTTCTTCTCCTCTTCTCCTTAGGGAAAGACCACCTGGAGCTACACGCAGTGGATTTGGTTATAGAGATTAATTACATTTATAAGAGTGATCATTTAAATCTCATTTCATTCAAAACTTTTGAAACAATATTTCATTTAAATCATTTAGGTGGTTTTTCACAAATTGTTACCCTCTTGATGACATGCTAAAATTTGCCAACTAGAGTCATTTTTTAAATTATAAAATTAAAACAAGTCAATAAAAGTAGTGATTTAAAAAAAAGGTGTATCACCTAATGCTAATAACATTTCTATAGTGCTATTTAAGCATGACTGTCTGATATGAAGGGTACCTATCATCTATGTGAAATATCCCAACTTTCTTCATTCCTTCATTCATTCTGTATTACTTAATACCAAAATATGGAAGGCAGTATCTCTGGGAACTAATTTTAATCTAACAATATAAATTCAGAAGAATGAGTACACATTACATATGGTAGTCATGAAGAAACCCTGTTAGACAACTAAAAGGAAACGGTTCATGAATTTGATGCATATATTGAGATATAACAATTCTACTCACATCTCCTTTTTCTCCTTCGTACGGCACTGCTGATATACATTCTTGTATATGAAGAAGGGGGAAACCTACTTTGAATGTTTGTGCTTCTGGCTAGCCTAGTCAAATAAGAATAAAACTCTCTGCTTCTGGATCCCATAGAAGAATAATCCTCAGATTTTGCATATAACTAAAAGAGCTGTTACAGCCTTTATGGTGTGCAGGGTAAAAGCCATTATTTCTTCAAGGTGATTTGAAAATTGCCCTTCCCAAGACTTCCTGTCTCCCATATAAAGTACCATTTGTATTCTCTTTTATAGTGTGTAAAAATGCTTTCACATGCATTGCATTGTTTAGTTAGAAAGCAGCACTGGTTTTGGTCCCCAGACTCCAGAGTGTTTACTAAAGTAACTACTGCCTGGATACTACGGAAGAGCCACTTACCCCTTTAAGCATCAACTATTCTCAGTTATAAACAGGCAATGTTACCTACCTTGCAGTAAGGTAGTGATTAGCAATAGTGCAATTGGAGTGTCCATGCCATTAATAACCCATGTCAGGATAATAAGGACTTCTCACAGTCTGTTTCTACTCACCAGGCTGGAAGAAGAGGGTCTTCACAGTTACTTTAGAGTACATTCAACAAGCATCTAGTTAAGAGTAATGGCCTCTTCAAAACTTAAATCCAAACCATCTTCCTAAAATGATTCTTTACTTCATGGCAAAAAAGTTAAGTCTTTAATACACGTTCAGGGAGAGTCCATGATTTGGAACAAGATGTAAAATTTAATTCTAGCTCTTCTTTAGCCTTGAAACAGATTGCCCTGCAGCAATATGCCTGTTTCCATCAGAGTTTATTTAGTGGGCTCAAAGAAGATTGGAAGGAGATTTTCTTATATAATCGCTGTCCTGCTGGACCTGAGTTTCTTTAGTCTATAAGTATAGGGATAACTTTTGGGTCTCTCTTCCACTTTCAGATTTTTTTGATAACTCTCAAACACTAGGCTAGAGCACACTGGAACATGTTGCACAATGTAAGGTGGAGGGCACACATTTCTCAGGCTAGACTCTGGCAGTTAGTTTAGTCACACTAGTTTAGGCTGTGTACGTCCATCTTCAGACTCTAGCCTCTGTGAGGTGCATCCATTGTGCTCATTTGAAGATAAACTCACTTGTAGGTTATAACAACACTGTACAACTGTTTCCATTGCCGTGATAAAACACCATCACCAAAAGCATCTTAGGGAGGAAGAGGCTTTATTTCACCTCACACTGAGGTCACACTCCAGCAACTGAGGGAGATCAGGACAGAAACTGAAGGCCGAAACCTTAAGGCAGGAACTGAAGCAGATATCACAGAGGAATGCTGCTTACTTGCTTACTCCTTATGACTTGCACCTGTATTCTTACATACCACAGGACCACCTGTCTGTGGGTGGCACTGTCCACAATAGGATGGGTCTGCACACATCAATTATTAGGAAAATGCCCAAATAGGCCAATCTTATGTAGGTGCTTTCTTAGCTGAGGTTCCTCTTTCCTGTTAACTCTAGCTTGTATTGAGTTGGCAAAACAAACAAACCAAACCAAACCAGCCAACCAAACAAACCATAAATAATCATAAAAGGCACCGTCCTTCTGCCACTGAGTGGTGAATCAGGTTCATTGTTTGTGGAAGTTCTTGTTTGTTCAGGTAATGTATGTTACTTTCTTTGCATGTTTAAGATCTTACAGACAAAAATCCAGCAGGAGTTCTGAGTGTTTCAGCTGATCCTCCAATGTTCTCAACAGGGTAGAGAAACAATGAGTCCCTTTGTAACTCACAGCTGCCATTTTAAAAAGGAAGCGCAGACAATCCAAATGTGCTGGTCAATAACAGTGGCCACTGAGTCCCAGACAAGTAAACAAACATTTACTAAAGAAATACTCTGTGGAGAATTCGTCACCATATTTAAGGAGATACCATCTGATCTCAGAAGATGTTTACAATTCTTGCTGTGAGTAAGGAAAACATGATACCTACACAGGCGAAGCTTAACAAGGATCAAAACACAGAGGGATACAAAGAGTAAGCAAGGATGTCAGCACAGGGAATGGGATAAGAAAAATAATGAAGTAATTTATAGAGGCAAAGAATGTTACAGAGTGGAATAATATAACAAACATGGACAAGGAAAAGGGCAAGCCAATTGCCTTGCCTAAAGCATCAAAAGTATGGCAGACAAGAACGAAGGATAACTACATGTAGACAGAACTGTATGAGGAACCAACTCAATTGACTCCCAGAGATCACCGAGATTTATTCAATAAAGCCCCATTCATTCCTTTGTAGAGGAAACAGATGCTGATGGACACCTTGAAACTGAAACCAAGGCCAAGAAAAGAACAGTGGGAACCATGGGCAGGAATAATTATTCTAAATCACTGAAAACAGAGGGCTGTGAGAACAGCCCACGAAGGGAACATGGCCTATTTCTAGAAAGCAGATAAGGGCTACCCTTTTCAAGGGCCACCTCAAGTCTCTTAAGAGAAAGAGACAAGACCAACTGAAGAGATATTGTTGGGAGAGAGCTGTCAGAGTGTAGTTGTTGGCAGAATGAAAATGAAAGACAAAAGGACGAGTGACCTTTAAAGTAATTCCAGTGCTGAGACCAGAGAAAAGAACACCACTAGCAAGAATTACAGAAGGAGGAAATGGATACACACACACACTTTGAACAGTGTGTGTGTGTGTGTGTGTGTGTGTGTGTGTATAAAGGTGAATACATCTATGTAGACCACAGACACACACATATAGGAATGATGGGTTTTGCTACATAATATATAGCTTGCATTTTATTCACTTAACCAATTCTTTATTAGATATGCATTTTTACTATATATGAATTCTTTATTAGATACATATTCTTTTCTGTCTTTGGTATACAATAAAACCATGTATAAGGTTTACAATAAAGAAACAAAATGTTCTATCACTGAATGGGAAATACTTTAAATCCTTACTACATTTTTCATTTTTATTTTTTATGTTGGTTTTGTTGTTTGTAATTCATAGGCCACTGACACAGAATTGCTTTCATTACTGACAGATGTGCTTTCTCAATATGACTGAAAATCAAGTAATTTCTCTTAGTGTACTTGCATATCTTTTTTCTTAAGCAGCATTTATGCATTTGGATGAAGCCAATAAATAAGATGCCTTTGGGTTACAGTGCATTAGTTTCTATGTAGTTCTACCTTAATCAGAGACCTCAGTGTTTCCTGGAAGGGGTGCATGTGCGCATGCATATTCTATGCTTCACTCAGATTTGGACCTCAGGGATGTGGTATTTGAATGATAGTTATATTTTGTATTCTTATGTGTTTAGGAGTGAAAGAAGAGAGGAAACACACCCATTCTGCACAAATATCATGCACAACTCAATGGAAAGGTCCCTCTTGGTGTTTAGCTGAAGTGAAATGAAAATGTGTATGAACTGGCTCAAAAATTAATCTCTCATAGCATCTCACTGTATGTACATTGCTTCTATCCAAGGAAGAAAGATCCAGGAGATCATTTAATCTTAGAAATAAGCTCATCTAGGAGGACATTAAGATATATTAAGTTTAAAAACACGGCTGTGCTATTTTGCATACATTAATAAACAGCAAAGTTGGGGGACAAACACAGATGTAGTAGTCTTCATAATGTGTAAGGCCTAAAGCCTACTTTGAAACAAAGTAACAATGGATAAGAAAATAATTTCCTTACAGAGGTTATAGAAAAAAAGAAATAAACAAGCAAAACACTTCACATATTAAGGTATTACTACATTTATTTTTGACCTTTGGCTACTGAGTAAATATGAAGAATGACAATTCATAACTATTTTATTAATAGTAGATGTTCTTCTTAGCTTAAGGAAATTAAGTCCTTTATGATATCTATTCTGTTAGGAAGTATTTTTGTGTTCATTTTTATATAGTCTCATTCAGTAGTACTTATCATTTTAAATGAGACCTTTTCTTTACCAAGACATCTTATGTGTTAATTATGATTGAAAATGTTCTTTACGATGGGTTTGGAACTAATTTTGTAGACCAGGGCATAGTAGAAAGGGGTAAAGATCCTACTAGTCCTGCATTTATACTTCTAATTCTAAGATAGTCAATATATTCCCCTGCTGCTAAATGTTTTCAGCATGATGCTATCAGTACCACAATGGATCCTCCTGTCTCCCACCTAGATAATAAAGTTCATTTTCTGTTACCATGTCATTCGCCTTTTTAAAGGGAAATTTGACTTTCACACAAAATGTTGTCCAGGTCAGGACACAGACAAAACTTAATAATGCCCTTTGAGACTTTTCTCTCTCCCTCACCCATGTTTGAAATCATTATTATAGAAATAATCTTTACCAGAAAGCTGCTGGTGGAGTTTACTTCACAATGAGTTATAAGTGTTGACCTCTAAATATGTGTGTGGGAGTGTGTGTGTATGTGTATGTCTGTGTTATAGTGATGTTATATTTTTGGCAACCCTGTCAACAAGAGTCCATTTTTGACCAAATGCTCCCCTTGCTTGAGGACCTGTCCCAAGCACTATGGTGTTCTTACACTGTACTTCCCAGACTCCTTCTTAGAACGCTGCCTTCTGCTGTTCTCATTTTCCTTTCTTATCATGTTTGACTCTATTTTTCTTACCTGATCACAATATCTCCTCCGTATATTTTGGTTCAGTGCTAAGTTGTCAGAATTTTTCATAGTTTCCAGGATGACTTGCATAGAATATATACATTAACCAAATTGACCCACATTTACTAGGGATAAAGAGAAGTCCAAAATGCCAGCTGCTTTGTATACAGCTGGAAGAGCAATGGTGCCAGACAAGACTGCTATTCTTCTGTGGTATTTCCTTGTCGTTTATAGAGGAAGTCTTGAAGACAATTGGTCAGTAAGTATGCTTGCCATTCCAGCCCTTTTAGGAACACTTTCTGTGGTGTGTCTTTACATGCTTCGTTTATAGCCTAAAGAAAAAGTTCCGACTCCTTATTTTCTGGTCTCACTCCTGACTTTTTTTAATTTTCTTTAAGTTTGTGAATTTATTCTTTATTTAAAAGGTAATAATTTATGAGCTATCCTTTGAAAAAAAGCCTAAAATAATTCTTAAAGAGAGAGTTTGCAGTAGGAGGTATTTACTTGAAATAAAGAAGGTTTATAGAGTCCCAAGATTTAAAAATACACTGATTATGTTTCTAATTTTGAATAGAGTAATGCCTTTTTATTTATTAGACCATCATTCTGCAAGTGATACAGGAATGTCTGAAGCAGCATTCATGTTCATAGCAAAACACCATCCGTTGGTAACTGTTTGAGACCTACTAGGTTCTAAGAAACACTATCAAACTTCTTACACTTAAAGAATTTATATACATAGAAAGGATCAGACAAAGCTACAGTGTTGGAAATTTAGCTTCAAGTTCCCTTTCTTTTCTTTTTTTTTTTTAAAGTACATGGAAGTTGCTTCATAAAGGATACACCTCTAAGGAAGTCTTTATTTGACAGATGGAAATGAAGATACAGATATAAGTAAATACTTGAAGAAAAGATTATTGATCAAAGCTCTAACATTCAGGGTTGGTGAGATGGCTCTGTGAGTAAGGGCAATTGTCACCAGGGGTAATGACCTGAATTTGATCCCTGAAACATGGTATCCAGATATGCACACACACATATAATAAACAAATACGTATAATTTAAGGTGGTATATCCAGATAAACATGCTTTTATAAACCTCAAGCATAACCTTTCAGCTTCTATTTTTACAAATGGTTGCAGAAGTTGCCAATTATCATGTAGTATTCAATAATACTATGGGCCTCACTTATAAGACCCATAGTTCCTTAAGTCAGAAAGCATATAAGATGTGCAGCTATGAATAGATATACCCTGCCTGTGACCTAGACATTTCTGTAAACTTGTCCATATGGTTTTCAAAAAATAAAGCTCACAGACTTTTTATTGTTTAGGAACACTTTTAAATCTATAAATAATCTCTTTTTATTTTAATTTTTATTTTTTTGCTAAAAACAGAGAGTTTCTAATCCAGTTACTTCACATAGCTTTACTCTATTTCTTATTCTTTGTCTCTGTTCAGAGTTCTCTGGGGATTCTTACTGAGGGAGATAACATTAAGGACTGAGAAACAGTGCAAAAGAACCAGGCACTTATACCTTTTGGAAACTTTTTCACAAATTTTTCTATTTTTTTTCTTCCTTCAGTCATTCAACAAACAATTCTGCATCCTGACCATCATAATAGACAGATTAAAGGACTATGCAAATCTCGATTTGTTTCTTACTTGGCCAAAATTATTGGGAGATGATAACATTAAGAGGTTTTTTTCTGAAACACATATTTCTAACGAGATATTTAGTTTATTCTTCAGTTATGCATTTGGTGATCACTCACCAAACTACGTTTCTGTTATAACCATTGGCATCTACATTAAATAATCTGATTCATTCTTGCCATAAAAGCAAGAAGAATACCAAACCAAACAACCTCTGGAGTTCGTATAGGTAAGATACAGCTAGGCAAAAATGGTCAAGTACACTTACATGATCCTAGCTGTTTGTCTACTCAAGACCAACGTGAAGACTTAGGATTTGTAAACCATGAAGTTGTGACTGTAGCATTGAGGACTTTTTTTCTTTAGAAATAAAACATGACTATATTTGGAAGAAGAAAGGTCTGCACTTCTTAGGTTCTGTGACCCTATCAGCAATACCTTTGTTCTGGTAGAATTAATTCAATGTGTGACTCCAGGAATGGATAGATGAGGAGAGGAAGGAGACTGTAGCCTCTTCATTCCCCTGGGAAGTTCTGCAAAATAGCTTCCCTAATCACAGAGTGTGACAATTCATCTTTCTTATTCCCACATGAAACAAGTTGTTCAAAATTTCCCCCCAAAGGTTTGTGTCTTTCCCTTTAGAAACAGAGATGAGCTTGTGAGGCAAGAATTGGTATCTCCTGGCAAACTGTAGCAGTGCACAAATCACGTCTCAAGGAACTGCTGAGGTAGTCATAGCTTAAGGACTGCGTCTGTCTTTGTCAGCTTCACAAGGATCTGAGGATGAGGGTCACAGCTTGTTTATCCCTTTTGGTTAGAAAGCCTTTCCAGATGAAGCCATCATTTTCAGGATTCTATTTCTCCCTGTCTCACTAGAGTGTCTTTCTAAAGCCAACCAAGGACCACTTTAGTGAAATATTAAAGACAAGGGATGCCTGAAATCATTAAAAGAAGCAAAGCTTTCCCTTAGCACGTGTCCTTTTCTCTGTAAGGAGATGAAGTAATATATAATCTCCTTCCTATGTTGCTACCACAAGGGCAATTTGGTGGGAGGAAGAGCTGCATTTCTGAGAGTGAAATCCCACTGCACACACAAGGATGGATTCAGAGGGGCGTATCTTTAATATTCTCATCTCACAATTGGTCTCTTTGCTCACAACAGCACCATGGGCACAACAAGACCCTCCATCTTCAAAGTAAGACTGAAAGTTACTCCCGCATTGGTAGACTGTCTGATGAAGGAGGAAAATGAAGAAGGAGGTTCTTCTGGGGAAAGGAGATGTAGACGAATACAAGCCAAACCTTTCTGATGTTTCTCATATGGTTTATACACACATCTAGAGTTGATCCTTTCCCTGGAGTCTCCATAATAGGATGTGTCATCTGGACAGACAGCCAATTTGCTTCCATAGACTAATTAAATAGCCTTCAGTACCATAGACCTCTTGTATCTTTTTAATACTCCAATAACTATCTCAAGTAGAAGCAGTTACAAAGAGCCCTCCTGAAAGATGCGGAGTTTGCACTTGCCAAAGCAGTCACAGCAAGTGTGGATGAGAAACAAGTCACTATATCCTCTTTGGATTCAATGGCAGCTTTACCTCAGGATTTATGTTGAAAAATACATTCTTAGGGAATTTTTCTCACCAGAGTCAGCATCAAATTAAGAAACCAAACACTAGTTTCTAGTCCCTGCTTAGAAAAAAAATCTAGAGAGAAGGAAAAACAGAAAAAGCAGAACTGACAATGGCCCTGTATTTTCCCATTATTTAGAAAGCTAAATAATAGGACGGTTCAGTGGATAAAGGTGACTGCTGCCAAGTCTCATGGTCTGAGTTGGATCCTTGGGATCCATATGATGAATGAAGAAAAAAAGAGTCCCAAGGGGTGGCAGGGAGAAGCCAGGCGTGGTGGCACATGCCTTTAATCCCAGTACTCGGGAGGCAGAGGCAGGCGGATTTCTGAGTTCGAGGCCAGCCTGGTCTACAGAGTGAGTTTCAGGACAGCCAAGGCTACACAGAGAAACCCTGTCTCGGAAAAAAAAAGAAATTATATTTGTAATTTCCTGGACAAAACCTTAGTAATTATCAGTTTTGCTACTGAAGGCTCTTCCTGGGTTTCATCATTGTATGTTTTGCCCTGAAGTCTAACACACTAAAGAGCCTAGAGAGAAGAAAATGAGCTTGACACTCACAGCGCAACCCAAACTGATCTTGATTTTTCTCGTCACTTTTTAATTCCTCGCAGATGGTATGGATAGGGTGTTACTGGCCAGCAGGTAATAAGTCCCGTTGTAGCTAATGGTGATGGACAGAATCTCATGCCTGTTGTCATCCCCCATCTCAGCATTTATGCATGCCTATCACCCACTGCTTTGCAGCACACACAATACCATGACAGGAAACAAAATCCAGCCTGTTTTCCCCACAGGGTTTATGCCTGGAACATCTGGATCTTGCATGCTCTTATGTGAGCTGCTCTGGCTGCAATCCTTACCATCCATGTACATAGACAGTCGAAAATGTGATCTAATGCCTCTTGCTCTAAAAGGAAAGTGTAATCTGTTTAAATATCCAAACACTTCTCTTCCCAGGTACCACCATTCATCACAACTGTCAATGCTTCTGTGGAGAGTAATGACCCCTGGGCATGGGATAATGCTCCATAGGGGACTTGTGAATGCCACTGCCAAGCATGGAAACAGATCGGTTTTTCAGCGGATTGGGTATGCCCATCATGAAAGACCCACACTTACTGACTAAATTACAAGTGGCTGTTTACCCAGTTCACAATAAGCCCTAAGTTAGGCAGCCACAGACCTTGCTGACTTTAGTTGTCCCAAACGTGCTAACATTACATTTGGACCTGTCAGTGAGAAGGATTCAAGCAGCTTGAGACTGGAAGCTGGACCAGAGTTGTTCAAAGTTACACTGATGCCACCGTAGGTACTGCTGTGGTTCATTCTCCATTTGTTTTTTAGATCCTGTCAATGGAAAGCAACGGTATCCCATACCCAGTGCAAGCACATATAAAGAGATGAGGATACTGTGTAGTGCAATGGCAACCACTACCTCCCTCCTGGAGCTTCTCTCCATCAGCAGGTTTGTTCACATTCGGTGTCTACAAGATCACAAGTTTCAATATTTCTTTACGTAATCAGTTTGAACTTTGCTTTTAAATCCTCCCCGTCTTCCTTGTCGATCTCATTTGCTGTCAAATATCCTAGCATAGGACCCCATCACTGTGACAGTTCCATCCCAAGATTCATCCAGAACTTGTAGCAATTGTGACATCTTCCTAGTGACTGCATTTCTACAGTTATTTTCTAATGATTTTTAATGTCATTTTGTCAATAACTAGATAATATTAAACATGCAATGACTAGGCCTAATTTTTGGAAAGTCTGCTATTCCTTTGATCATATTTTTGATGCTTTTCTCTTTTATGGGTATAGCTATAGTATACACCATAGGAAAAACAAAAAGTACACTTCAGGATGTAGCATCTTAACAGATGTTATTTCTGCTGTGAAAATTGTCTTTCAACCTGATACATATATGAAGGAAATAAAAATGTTTTACACTGATTGATTTAATTTCAACAAAACCTAGAAATGAATGACATGTATGAAATTATTACATTTAGGAAAGCCGTTTCCATTTAGAAATGGTCTATGCCGTTGTCAGTTCAGAGTTGTATCCAACTTAGCTATGCTTTCGTATTCATAATATTCTGATTATTTATATCATTAATGATGAAACTAGATGCTTTCCTGGGAATAAAAACCTCACAATTAGATACATCCTAATAATTAGTGAAATATACCAATGAGATAATGAATCAGACACTCTTAGTACACTGGTGTGGGGGGCATTAGGAATGTTCTAGAAGACAATAAAAAATGTCAGACAGTGAACCGAACAAAATGACCTTTGATGTAAAGTGTCAGAAATGTCAATCCAGTTCAGGGCTGGACAAAAAGAGACATTGTGTGTTTGAGCAAGAGATATTAAGTCACCTGATAATACTCTCTGAAAGAATGCGTTATGATTTAGACACTTCTATTACCCCATAGATGTAGACACATCAGGGAAGATTAACAACCAGTTTTCTTAGGAGTTTGTAGATGAGCTAGTATGAAGTGTCCTGTTCTTAAAGAGTTCTTGTGTTCTTTTCTCAGATGACTTACATTCTGCTGCCCAGTAGAGGGGCAGTTTGAAAATGGAAGGAGGGGTGTGTTCTTCAAATAGTAGAAGGACCTGCGAAAGCTGGAGATTTCAACTTTGGTATCTGCCCAGTAATCAGTTGTAACCCCTTCATTTCAAGTAATCTGAGTGTATTAGGCACTTGCAATATGCTTTTTTTTTTAACCATATATAGTACCTAATGATTTTGATTTGCAGAGTAAGGCTATTCCAGGACAGTATTCTGTTTGGAAGTAGAGTCTACAAAGTCATTCTGTTAGCTCTGACAATGAAATAAACATCATTTTAAGTCAGCTACTCTCAGCTGCAATGGATTGCTCATCTCTTCATACCAACCCTGGCATGGTAACATGTACTTTTAGGAATACCCTTTGGAAAAGGCTCTAAACCATTTTCTTTAGAATGATCATCTACCTATATTACCATATAGAATTACATACTTTGCCAACATGTATTATTTATGAATATCACCGAGAAATGTTTAATGTGATCTTTTTGTTTATTAGTGAAATTAAGTTGTTTGTAAACTAGAATAAATCACTAGTTCACTAGTCATTTATTTCTAGATATATTTATCATGATTTGCCACCTATTATAGTAGTATAGTGAGATGACAAAGAGAAATTAAACTAAACTTTAGAGCAATATTAGTGACTCACAAAACGCTCCAAATATTGAAGTAATACCTAACCCAAGACTTAAGAATCTTTTAACTCTGCTGGGAAACACTTGTGAACACAACTGAACTGCTTCCTTCCCTAAAGGTCATTCAGATTACTTTGTACATTCCCAACATTTGCTATAGTCATCTTTTCTGTGAACTACTTTGAGGTTGATGGATGAACAGGTCATTGAAATCTAGGTAATAAAACGATAGAAAAATAATCTAAATGACTTGTTATTTTGGTCAGTTTTCAAGAAACAGAGGCAGACTTATAGTGAACCTTAGTAAAATGTATGGGCCCACAGTCTCAGTCGAAATTCCCTCACCTATTGAGGTTTTGGGTTTTCAGTTTTGACTTTTCAGTTATTTTACCAACCCACCCACTCACATCCCCCAAAATAGCACAGATCCATTGGAAACATCACTGGACTGTGTACACATTTCCTTTTCCTTTCAGGAAGAACATTTTTAGGCCCCCACGCAAGCCTTCACATGAAACAGGCAGGGAACACTAGCCTTCATAGATCTCTTTTCCTGGTTTGGTTGCTCAAATTAAGAATCTTCAATTCTTGACAAGGCAGCACACTACACCTCCATGAGATGGCTTGCTATCTATCTTCAGCTTTAATTTAAAAAACAAAACATAACAAAATAAATAAACAGAAACAACAAACACCAAACCACTAGGTAAGACTGGTTTTCTACGGTCTCTATAAAACAACAGCAATGTTCTCTCTCTTTAAGTGTGAACTCAGATCCTCCTACATGAATCACAATCCATTACAACTAGAATAAAATTCAAAATTTCCCCCAAGACACCTGCATTCTCTGCATGTTGACTCCTCATCTGACCACAGTTCTAACTTACTTCTCATTCAGTGACCTTTCATAACTGACATGCCTGGCTTATTTGAATCTTTTTATTTCCTACTTTTAATTTTTTTCCCAAGTGATTTCCCTGTAGTTCTTCATATAGCTATATCTGACATGATTCAACTATCAGTTGAGTGATATCTTTTTATGTGCCATCTCTGTTAGGCTACATTTTTATTATTCTTCATTTTATTCTTCGGGCTTTACATATTACCCACCAATCCCCTCTAACTAGAATGTTCCAGATGGAAGGATGTCTTGAGAGTCCTGCTCACTAGTACATTCCTACTGTCTATAGCAGCAGAATAGTTAGGGCTCAACAAGTATTTGCTGAGTGAACAGATGAATGACAAAATGATGTGAGCCCAGGACAATGGCAGCATCTTTGCCCACTTGGAACTTCAAACATAGTTTTAAAAACTTTAGAAGAAAAAGGTGCTTCCTTGGTACATTCCCATCAAAAGCACTTATTTTAGTAATTAAAAGCCAGGAACTCATGGAAAGTTAATGGCTAGTCTAATTTCTCATGTTAAATAAATCTTACATAATTTTGGTCTCAAATCCTGCAAGTCTAGTCAATGCTGTAGTGTTTTTGTGGTTCACAATTGTAAATGATTGATAATTAATTGAAACCCATGGATAGGCTTGAGGGTATAACTCACTTATTTGAGAAGGGGGACAACTGTTTTCTTTAGATGATCAACAGAAATTGTTAATTAGAAGAGGGTAGAAATCTCTATAAATAACACCATTGAAAAACTAATTATTCTTAGTTCCTCTTGAGAACATAGCACTTCTGCTAAGTTGTGGTAGAGGGATGGGGTTAAACTTGCCCTTGATTTTACAGTACAGGTTTATTTGATTATTATGATAGGTACCATCTCCAAAGGATGCCACAAAGGAAGCTTCAAATGGGCCACAGAAGGGTAAATTCAGAGACTTGTTGTTCTCATACTTTTAACTAGACAATTTTAAATGATAGTTCAAGTCTGTAAGGCAGGTTCATGAGACCATATTAATTTATTCTTGCCACTATAACAAAGTATCACAAATTTAAGGTCTTAAAAATAAAGATTTGTTGGGTTGTATTTGCAGCTCATTGGTAAAGCATTTGTCTAACTTGCACAAAGTTCTGTGTTCCATGCCCAGCACCACAAACAAAATAAACACCCTTTCCCTCACACAACTAATAACACCTCAATCATGATCATGTCACCATCCCTCATTTTTTCTGGGGGACCTAAGGAAGACTTGCTTCTTTCCACATTCCAAAGGCTGACTATAACCTTTCATCTTCCAGGTTCTAAAGCTGCCTATATTCCTTGGCTGAGGCCTCCTCTCTGCATCTTCAAAATCAGCAGCATATCTCCCTTGACTTCTGCCTCCTTCTGGGTGTGAACTTTGTGCCTCCCCCTTTTTATTTTAAGGACCTTAGTGACTGTTTTAGGTTTACTCAGATAATCTTCGATAATTTTCAATCCTTTAATCATAGCTGCAAAGTCCTGTAGTCATATCAGACAACATATTCATGGGTTCTTAAAATTAGGGTATGCATTTCCTTGGAGGCCATTAATCTACAACAGGAAAGAAAATATTCTAGGTACCCAAATCTCAAGCAACTAAGTGGATAATACCTTACTGTTTCTTTAAGCTCATACAATGGTAAACTACACAGGTATTTTAATGTGCCATCAAAGTATTTAAATAGTTAGTAGCTTGTAACTAGCTAACCTCTCTTTTTGGCATAAGGCATAGGAATCTAGTTTCATCTTTGGCTTGTATAGTCCTCTTTTACTATTTTACCTAGTTTAAGCATGGCCTGTTTATAGAATTCACAGTTTTCCCAGAAAAGAATTATTAATATGGTAAGTGCTTTCTGCACCCTCCTCTACCAATTCTAGGAATAAGGCTCACACCTCTAGCCAAGGGCAGGAGAGAGTCCCAGTACTTTTCCAAAATACCCTTCTTGAGTCTTTCCTTCAGGTAAGATAAACAACCCATCTCCACAAGCCATCCAGACTCTGCAGATGCTGGTGCAGATGACTACATCACCAGAAGGCCCATTGCTTAGCGCCTTGCTCGCCTCCTCTCTTCTGCCACCTGAACTTGTCTCTGGTTTCCATCTCCCCTGCATTGTCTGTAGAGAGCACAAGTCCTTCAACACTCTTGCTTTATCAGCACGGGCCCATCATAACTGCACACCATCCTTGTCCTGCTGGAAACCGTTCAGCATCCAGAGGGCCATCTTTATGCTGATAACACTAAAATATAAAATAATGCCAACAGCTGGTGCTACAAATGGCTTTTAAAAACGATGTTCATTCACTAAAATTCCTCTTGCTACTTTTGACACGAAACACGCAGTCTCTAATTATTCTGATCAAGACGGTGAAATACAAAAACAAACTTTAATTGTGTTTAACAGATATTTAATCAGGACTCACTGAACTGCAGATTAAAGCTGAGATTCATAAACCATAATTACCCGATTGTCGCAATCTTTTGGTCCACATTCTCCTTCCGTCTGGGCGTCTGGCACCTTGCCCCGAATTTCTTTTACTGTCTTCTCAGCTTCGTTACTGTTCATGTTTTCCAGCAGAGATTTAGCACAGATTACAAAATATCTGTTCTTGGCAACTTTCTTCATTAGCTTTTTTTCCCTTTGCAAAAAAGTTTATTTTTTTTTCTACCAGAGTAGCTGGAACAGGCACACGTTTAGGGTGCTTTGATGATACAAACTAATTATATAGTTATCAGGAGATAATTCAGTAGTGGTAACTAGTGTTACTATAGTCATCACGTAGGTATCGTGCAATTTCTCTAGTAAACTATGCGGTGTGTCCTAGCCACCATGTAATTACTTCATGTCACTGGGGCATTGTTTTATTGAGAATGCTTATCTCTCACCCTAACAAAACACTTTCTGCCACATTCGGAAAAAAAAAAAGTAGAAATCTTAGTTCTCCTTTTCAGTTCTGTACATTCTCATTAAGATGTTGTCATGTGAATTTGGGAAACACCTGTCCTTCCTGAAAATCATGCCTTGTGTGGAGCCAATAGAACCATTCCTGTCCTTTGCTTGGCTCTACCCAGGTAAGAGAAATGATCACCAATAATCCATTGTCATTTTTTTTTAAAGTAAGGAAACAAGCAAAAATCCCACCACCACCCTTGCAAAGCCACCCTATTTACTTAGGATTTGTTTGGTCTGGCACTCCCCCCTACTCTTTCCTTTCAAATCTCAGTCACTCACATTTGTTTTTCCTAGAATTATGGTGTAAATCATTCTTAACAAGCTAGTCTGAAACTTCTCAGTAGAAACTCACTCAGAAGAAAGATGAAGCGCCACCGTGATTGAAATATAGAAAGAACTACAAACTTGAAACCCTTCCACCCTAGTTCTTTTGGGCCAGTCTTTAGGACATCCCTAGTCTCCCTTGCTGTGTGTTGACCCTTGTGTCACAGGGTTTGGATAACATCACAGACCACAGCAAGAGGATAAAGAGAAGGCATTGGCAAAAGAAGTAGTAGGTGGTTCCTTTATTCCCCCTAAGGGGCATGCAGGCCTGCGGAGCAAGGACAGTAGTTACTACTTATTTAGCTCTTGTTGGTGGCTTGAAGTCTGACCTCACGAAGACCTTTCAGAGGACATCCCACCTGAGAGTTCCAGCTTAAAACAGGATGCAGTGGCTTCCTTTGCAGCCATACTTGAAAGCTAGTTTCAATTCTGCTTTTATTAGCCACCTCCCAGTTGGAGAGCTACCCAATTCAATTGCACACTTAGCTCAACTTGGGATAAAAATCACCTTCAGATTTAGAAGGGCCAGAAAAAATTGCTATCCTGTCCTGGAGCATTGTTCTTCAATCACACAATCCCTCTAAATACAGTTGACAGCCTTTGAGATGCAAAATGCATCACTTTAATGTAGTGGAGGTCCCCTTCACTGCATTGCCAAATCTATTTAGCAGAATCTTTTTGGAATAATCTGTCCCTAGACCTGAGGATGCGCAGTGATTTTAAGCATTTTAAGCTAACGATAATGGTTAGTGCTGAGAACAGATGTACCTGGCTGTGATGTGATCTATTCCAGTAGGCTTTTATGAGCTGTTCATTCCTATTGACTTAGCATTTTATGTCTCTGCTCTTGCCTGGTGTGATGGTTGCATAGGGGTGTCGTGTGTGTGTTTTCCTGATGTGTGATGGCTGCACAGGGGACTGTGTGTATTTTCTCAGTGCAATGGCTACAGAGGGTGTTGAGTGTGTGTGTTTGCCTGGAGTTATAGCTGCACATGTTATTGTGTGACTCTCCTCCTTGCCAATTGATAGTTGCTCGCAGGGACCTATGTGAATCTTTTTCTTAGAACAGTGGTTGTATTTGTTGTTGTGCTAATGATGGACATTTCCAGTAATTATCTATCTACAGGGTCCTGGGGAAAATCACAATAAAATCAATAAACAGTGCTAGACAGGCCCTTGTAAACATGGAATGACACCCATGCATAGATGCTTTTTTCTGGCTATTGCATGTTAAAATCCAAGAGCTGTTACCCTATTGGCATTAGGATAAAATTTCTATGGTTTCTCCATCTCTTTCATATACTGCAATCATTTCAGAGAGCCCGAGATTACTGCTGGTTAGAGGGCTTTTCCACATGAACCCATCGAATAGCATTTTCACTACACTGTCCTACACATCACCTCTTATATTCCACCCTGACTTGCTCTGGTATAATAGCTGATATGCTGAAAGTGAATGCCTTTCATTTATTTCTGCAGCCTCACCAAGCCCTCCCCATATGCTCTACCTCTCTTCTCTCTCTCTCTCTCTCTCTCTCTCTCTCTCTCTCTCTCTCTCTCACACACACACACACACACACACACACACACACACAGCCCTCCCTTGTCCTCTCTAGTTTCTATATCCTTCCTGTGTTCACCAAATGGAACTGACAAAGGAAAGAACCAATGAGGTTAAAGTCTTTTGAAACCCCTGGAATACAGATGAGCTGGGAGGCATCTGGAAACAAAACCAGACACTTAAAATCAAAGAGACAAGTAAATTACTATCCTAATCTAGGAAGAATAACTAAAGGTGTCAGTGGGGTTCCATTGATAGTACTTGGCCCTGGGCCAGAATGCCAAGGGTTCAAACTCCATCCCAGCTTTGGGCTGAGGCCCAACACTTGCCACTGCAGGGCTCAGCAGCGTGCTCAGCAGTGTTAAAGGGCTCGGCCTTCTGCAGAGAGGTTAAGCCTGAGCCCTTCCTGCCTGTTTGCCACTGTATCCCGGAAGGATGCAGAGATCATTCTAGCTTCCTCTCTGGTTCCTTCCTCCATAGATGGGGCAGACTGGGACTAGCTAGCATTCTGCAGCAGCACTCTAACCCCAGCATTATCTATCTAATCAGTGAAATGCTCCTTTTCTGATGAGGCTGTTTAAAAGAGTAAAATATGTGTAAGACAATCCAGCTGCCCCCCACCCTCCTGCTTGCATCCCACTGCAGCCCCCAAAAGACAAGAAAAAGAAAAAAACCTGGTGTCTGTCTTAAAGATTCTTCCATCAATGCAAAAAGCTAAGTTTGGAAACCTAAAACCATGTGTCTAAAAGAAAGGAAATGTTTTCATTGGAACAGCTTACATGTCTGGTACACTTGCATAAAAACTATTGCATAGCATTTTAGAGCTGAAATTGCTATAAAATGCTTAATACAGTAAGAATAATTATGAGATTTTGCATGCACAGCTGGTATACAACTAAAGACGAAGACACAGATTCAGTGGCGCATGGGAAAGTCGCTTATAAAGATCCCCTGTGTGCCAGTTTACCTCAGCATCACCAGCCATCAACACTACCCCCCTCCCCCCAACTCTTTAGGTGGGAGGGACGACGGTTACCTAACAAACACTGGACTTCTCTTCTCACTGATGTCATTAATACTTGACTCAAGGAATTCTTGAAATAACACGACAGTAGTAATATTATAAAAGGGTACAACAACGTGAGCTCGAGACTTCTCCACCGAGCAAAGGAGTCACAGAGACAGAATGAAGACCAAATGGCTAAGTCTCCATGCAGTAGGTCACTGCCCCAACCCTCCCACTTCTTTACATCTTGTCCTTTTTGCTCTTACAAGGTACACATAACACATGTTTGATTTTTTTTCCCTTCAAGACAGGGTTTCTCTGTGTAGCCCTGGCTGTCCTGGAACTCACTCTGTAGACCAGGCTGGCCTCAAACTCAGAGATCTGCCTGCCTCTGCCTCCCAAGTGCTGGGATTAAAGGCATGCACCACCACTGCCAGTCAAGGTACACATCTTTTGGGCACTTGCTGGGGTTCTGTCCCCACTGATGTATCCCACCTGACCTTGCCTTCCTGGTATAACTGCTGTGAATAAAGCCTTCCTTCCTGGTATAACTGCTGTGAATAAAGCCTTCCTTCAGACTGTCCTCAAAGGATGAATGTTCTTTGTTCCCCATCCCCCCTAACTCTATCTACTGGTCACTAGAAAAGGTCCTGCAGAAACTTGTTATCAGTTGTTGATTATTAATGATAACCTAATATTCTGTATTTTTAAATGAGAAATGACAAACTTAAGAGTGAAACATCTTGGATATTCTAAGTTTCTGGGCTAATATCCATTTATCAGTGAGTACATACCCAATGACTTCATTTGTGATTGGGTTACCTCACTAAGGATTATATCCTCCAGATACATTCATTTGCCCAAGAATTTCATAAATTCATTTTTTTAAATAGCAGAATAGTGCTCCATTGTGTAGATGTACCACATTTTCTGTATCCATTCCTCTGTTGAGGGACATCTGGGTTCTTTCCAGCTTCTGGCTATTATAAATAAGGCTGCTATGAACATAGTGGAACATGTGTCCTTTTTACCAGTTGGAACTTAGAATATCCAAGATACAATTTGCAAAACACAAGAACATCAAGAAGGAAGACCAGCTCGTGGATACCTCATTCCTCCTGTGAAGAGGAAACAAAATACCCATGAAAGGAGTTACAGAGACAAAGTTTAGAGCTAAGATGAAAGGATGGACCATATAGAGACTACCCCACCACGGGGGATCCATCCCATAGTCAGTCATTAAACTCAGACACTATGGCATAGGACAGCTAGTGCCTACTTAAGGGACCCTGATATAGCTGTCTCGTACAGAAGTGGATGCTCATAATCATCTATAAGAGGGAACACAGGGCCCACAATGGAGAAGCTAGAGATAGAACCCCAGGAGCTGAAGGAGTCTGCAACCCTATAAGAGGAACAACAATATGAACTAATCAGAACCCCCAGAACTCGTGTCTCTAGCTCCATATGTAGCAGAAGATGGCCTAGTCGGTCATCATTGGGAAGAGAGGCCCCTTGGTACTGCAATCTTTATATGGCCCAATACAGGGGAAAGCCAGGGCCAAGAAGTGGGAGTGGGTGGACAGGGGAGCAGGGAGGGGGAGGGGGGAGGGGACTTTCGGAATAGCATTTGAAATGTAAATTAAGAAATATCTAATAAAAAATTGGAAAAAAAAGAGTGAAACATCTTATTACTGTAAACCTTCGGGCAGCAGGGAGAATGCAGCAGCACATGAGGTGACTCTCACTGGAGATGCTGCTGGATGATCCCTGTGCGGCTTTGCTCACAGGAGCAACAGCCGTGGTGGGCATATGGAGACCACCAGGAGGCAGGCAGCTGGGGAACATAAATGTAGCATGGTACACTTTAAAATGAACTGGACCAGAATCAGGAAACTCTAGTCTAAGTACCAACAAACTTAGCCACCCAGTGTTTTGGCACCATTCAGTTTGTTCAGCTGGAAAATAAGGCTCTGGGATTAGAAAATCTCATGATTTCTTCTAGCTGATATTCCACGGCTCCCTCTGAGTCAAGGTCAGTTTTCTCTTCTGGCTTATCTACTTCCAGCTAAGAACTAGTAGCTCTTAATAAAAATGGCTATCATCTCATCTGAGGCCAACATAACCAGAGGACCGATGACCAGGCAAGTTCTGAGTGCACTGTAGCAACATACATATACTACTGTCTTTTAGTAGCTTCTTTTTGTCATGAAGATATTTTCTTAGTATTTTGTTACTCTCATTTATTCAACAAACAATGAACGTTTTCTATATTTGATGAAGGCTTAAACAGGGCACCAAGCCTGTTTCCTATGGTGGAAACAATTCCACTGTTTTTTTCTCTCTCTCATTTTTCTTCTTGGATAATAACAACACTGAGATTATAGCAGAGACTGCAAGTATCTGATCTGACCCAGCCTAAAGAACTGTTTATCCTCAACAAAATAATATGATAATAATTGTATTGGAGAGGTCTACCCATTCAATAATATAAAGGATATTGTTCAATATGTATTTGGGATCTTTAATTTTCAACAAAGAAAACTATCTGCGGGAAAGATAAGATGATAATAAAACAATCATATCCTTCTCTAGGAATATTGATACATTCTTACCCTAAAATTTGTGTTCCACATAAATAGCCTCTGAAAAATACAATCATGGAATATTCTCAGTTCGTATCTATTTCCTGAACTAATAACTGTCACATGTTGAACATGTATTAAGTGTTTCAAATACAGTATCACATGCTGCAACAACTCCAGTCACAACCACTGTTACCCCACTTTACAGATGTGAGAACTGAGGCACGGAGAGGTGACGTTACTCACCAAGGCTAACTCAGGATTCAAACTGGATCTTTAACTCATCTGTCTTTGTTTATGCTACAGAGTTCCTTAACTCTTGCTTCTATAAATCAAAAGTTATTTGAAAAATAAATAATCTTGCTTGAATGCTTTTTTAGCACGCAAGGAAAGTAGCCTTTCTACTCTTTCTTCACGTTTACTCCTGGCATCCATCGCACACCGCACGGTGGAGATGAGAGATGGTTAGATATTTCTAAGTAGACCTGGCTCTCTTCTCATACTTATTTGCATTGAGATGAATAATTAAATTTGAGGTTCTCACTCAATGTAAAAGAGCTATTTGCAACCTAAGTATTTGTTATTAATTGATCAGACATGGATAAGGTATATTATTACAGTCACTTTGGTGAGGTATGATCTGCACTGCCCCACTGCACAGCACTTGCTGCTGTTTCTCATTTTCTTGTACTTTGGACTTTTTGTTTTGTTTTTTATGAATTTAGTCACAGTTGGTTGTGTTTTGAACTTTGTAAAAAATGTAATACTAAGGAAATTAAAAAAAGAAAAAGAAAATATTTTCAAAATGATGTAAAAAAAATCAAATCTACCCCTCACTAATTTGATTTGTAGGAAATGGAGAACAAAGTATTGCAAGCAGAATGCTTTTAAATACACCCTAATTACTTCAATGTGCAAATGCACTGCCTAAACCGAAGCGTGCATTTAACACTTTACACTTCAATCGTGCTAATTCATCTAAGTTCTATAGATAGCAATTCCATAAAAAAAACAAAAACAAAAACAAAACAAAAAAAAGCAGGAGCTAGCCTTTACTCTAGCCAGCCTTTCCAGCTCCGGGGAAATCTATTGTTGTAAAGTTCAAGCTTTCCTCTCAAGTCAGCTCACTTTTGGACTAATGCAGATCATTAGTCCAAATAATACAAAATAACTGATAATTTGCCATATCCAGTCAATTTTCTCAATTGACTCTGTCTTCCCCATTCTTCTCTTCTGTCTTTGGTGGGGTGGAGTGGGAAGGTGGGGCAGAAATGTTTCTCTAGCAGAGCCATATAACAATGGACAAGGCGAATTCTTAGGAAGATGCCAGAGGGCTGGAGTTGATCTATGATTATGATGCCTGTGTTTCCTGGCACATGTCTATAGACCAGTTGTATCAGGACTGTTGAGGGAGCCTGCTACACAGACATGTTTCAGGGTCTCACCTCAGAGCACACCAGCTAACATCTTTTGGGGTCAGAGCTCTATCTTATTTCATTTCCACCCCTCCAGTGTATCAGTAAGAGTCCTGCTTGTGTACTCAGAGGTTCAGATCCAGTAGTGAAGATATGTATGCCAGAAAAACACCTTGACTCCGGGCGGGGCCAAGGGCTTAGCCAGGCATGATGTGTTCAATAAGCACTCTCTCTCGGGTGATCTCCAGAGTAACAGCTGTTAGACAGGATTATTGTTGTTCCCATCTTTCAGATGAGAAATTTGAGATTCAAAGATATTTAGTAACTCCTGGGCATCACATCGATTAAAAAGCCTCAATGACCAGAAGTTAGTAAATTAAAAATCTAAACGCTCTTAAGAACTATACTACTTTAACTTACAGCTTTGCAGAAAAATATCTTTTATAGATGTTCACTTATTATCCTCCAGCTGAAAGCAACGGGCTACTTAGCTTAGTCATGAGACAAGGCCGTACCTAGTGACTATCCTTAGATTAGTGATTGGCACTAAAGTCATCAAAACTCCATTGCTAATCCTTCCTCAGTCTATTCACTAATCTTCTAGTGTGTCAGACCTTGAGGCACCAGTCATAGCCTCACCTTCACTAGACTTACAGTTCTGCAAATGAGATGAGCTTTGTCTGAATGGTCCTGAGTCAACAGGACCAGCCAGTGGAGGCTGGAGGGCCAGAGAGCTGTTCACTTTCCTGGCAGAAGGGAAGGAGGGTGAGGTCTGGAACCTTTGAGATGTTTTAGTACTTTGCCATTGGCTAGTGTAAGGAATTCAGATTTTAAAGCATACTGCATTTGTACTTATACAATTTTGTTAGAAAGGGGCAGACTAAGTTTCTTGTGTATTTTCAAGTGATAAAACTTTATCTGGTTCATTCTTTCCAACTGGGTTTCTTTTTCGGCCAAATTTCTGGGTACAGAGCCAAGTAAGTTGTTATGTTTATTCATTTTTACAGAGAGCAGCCGGCCGAGAGTCTATTCTTGAAGAGGGTGCCTAATAAATTTATCAGCAGTACTTTATTCCACCCAATAAAATTATTCTACAGTGACATATTGACTATCCTCTACTTCATTTTCATCTGTTTCAATTACTCAAAATGCTATTATTAGGTTAACACTTTTTTATATAATAAGAGCAATTTAGAAGTTGAAGACAATTGGAGACACTCTGGGCAATCTAGGCTCTGTACTTCCCTTTGTGGAAGATCATTTTACATGCATGTAAATGTGGTGTGGGCATATTAATGGCAGACAAGACTGAGGACAATGAGGTTGTATAGAAAATTAAGTATTAGAATGTCATGGTGGCAGCCTGCAGGGTTGGTCAGTGCTTTTGCCACCAAGGATGAGGACCTGAGTTCAAACTCTGGAGCCCACCCGGTAGAAGGAGAGAAGTGATTCTAGAAAGTTGCCTTTTGACAGCCACATGTACATCATGGTGCATGCATACTTGCGGAACCCATCCTCCATTTAACAAAAAGAATGCCAATGTGAAGACTGATCATATAGAAAGTCCCAAAAGAAAAAGAAATGCAAAAGAATAATAGGCAACGAGAGTAAAATGATGGGGTAGAGGCTCAGCAAGCTGAAAACCAGCACTGCACTAGATTTGGGAAGATGATTAGCTGGGATTAGACATGTATTCATTCTTTAAATTGAATTACTGCCAAATTTGTGATTCACTATTTAGATTATTTGCTGTGTGCTTAAAACTCTTATTTTCCACATTATTGTAGAATTTTTGGAACTTCTGGAAAGTTGAAGAAAAAGGACAAATGCAATTTCACTCAATTCTGTCTTATAGAGGTAACTGCTCTCCACAGTTTAATGCCTCTCTCCATCCCCATCACAGATGTTTATTTTGTAATTTGGGATGGATATATACATTTGTCTCTTTGTGTGTGAGGATTTTCAGTATCATTACATCATAAGTACTCCCCAGTTTAAAAATCATAAAAACATGTTTAAGAACAACATAGTTCATATTTATTTAATATGCAAACTGCATATGAATTTTCTATTACTTATGTGATAATTCTTTAGTTTTTGAATATTTAAGATTATGTTTCTTTTTCTTTTGTATGCCATTATGATTAACGCTTTGTGCACAGATCTGGGTTTGAGACTCTGTTTCCAGCAGATGGAAAGACAGAAGGAAGACTGTTGGGGTAGAGAGGTCTGTCTGATGAAAGGTTCTTGTAAGATGTCATATTATCTTACAGAACTTTTGACACTATTGCTCACTGTCACTATAGGAACATCTGTTTTATTGCATACTTACCAGCACTGAGATTTAGTTTTTAAAATAAATCATGTCTTTGAGTGCTAGTAAGTTATCATACTTTGTCTTGCTGACTACTAGACATCTGTATGTCCATTTTCTTTGTGGTTTTTTTTAAATGTTTTTCTTGGCTGTTCTTTTTGAAAACAACACATATCTCAGCATCTTTATGACTTCTGCTTCTGCCTTATGGTTGACTATTTCACTGTGTTCTGAACTCTTCTTACTTTGCCCTGAACTGTGGCAGAAGGCCTGACAAGTCTGTGTTTAGATTTCTTCCTCTGTCCCTCATTCTGTACTCCAATGCACAAAAGTACCTTTGAAAATATAATGCTTTCCTGATAAAGTACCTACAGCAGCTCCCAGTTTCTCATCAGCTATATTTGACGAGGAAAGTTCACCATATTATTGCTATTTCCTTATGAGTCTGGCTGACCAGCTTCTGTCATTGCTAAGTGGACTCTAAATGAGGTTAAGTTATTATATGTGGGCACTTCTGCATATGCATAGGTAGAAAAAAATCAAAATACTAGGACATAAGATAGTGAACGGCTTTAGAGTCTTTTCCAAATCTCAACATTTGTTCAGAGAAAATGACCCAATGAGTTCTGTGAATTACTCATGGTCAGAGAGATCAAGGACTGAACTGAGACTAGAAATAAAGTTTTCTGAGTGCCAGTTCATTGGCTTTAAGAGAATAATAAAAAATCACTTTTGTAATTTAAAGAATAGAAGCATCTAGGAAGACAGTTTAATTTCAATCTGTTACTATGTTTAAAAGATTGTTAAAAATCAAGCTACATAGAAGGTTTGAGTGTTCTTATAATACAAATAATATGTATGTCTCATAAATCAATCAAATGTGTCATTAAAATTTGCATAAAATTTGCACATCAACAAATGACCCAGTTTATACTTGGCTTTTCCCTTTTCACTCTGCATTGTTTTAGGTAACCTGCTTTGGTATGACAAAAAGCTATGTGTTTTGATTCTAGCATGTTGCAAGTCATTATTAAGAGTCTTAATTATATCAATGAGAACGTTCATTTTCTAAGAAGACTCATGTGCATTATTTGTACTGACTATATCTAGAAATTTTAAAGGCTTACTCTTAACATAAACAATAAGAACCACTTTAAAAAGCTTTCATTTAAAAAGTAAACAACATGAACTATTTTGGAAGGTCACAGACTAATAGCCATTCAATATGATATAACTATTGCTATTTAATTACTACTTCACATTTAAGAAAACTTAACAGCAGTTACTGATTTGAGAACAGGATTTGCCAACTGTAATTGTTATTTGAGGGGCAGGGATACAGGAAGAAAGGGGCAAATATAAAGAGTTGTGAAGGAAGAATGTTGAAGGAGCACATGACCTTCTAGCCATTGATTATACAAGAGCCAATCACAAAGCATGTGTTTGCTTAACAAAAGAAATAAAAAGAGTATTTATCCATTATATGATGTAAAGTTGTTCACAATTTAAGTTTTCAAGAAAAGATTGAGTCAGTATTAGTGGAAGATTCTAAAGATACCTAAGCTATGGCTTTTTTCATTGTGTGAACAGATAAACATGACATACTTAACTCACTCAACTCTCTAAGTATTAAACAACTGACTTGTGTTCGGAGCTCTTTACTATCCTAAATACATGACCAATCAGTTTCAGATTATCCTCTCTACTGATGCACTAGTAAAGATTAGTATTCTATACTTGACAGCAGCAGCAGCAGCAACAAAGAGATAAAAAAGAAATAAAGTGCCCCAGTACAGGGGAATGCCAGGGCCAGGAAGTGGGAGTATTTGGGTATAGGCGACTTTAGGGATAGCATTTGAAATGTATATGAAGAAAATATCTAATAAAAAAAGAAAAAAGAGAAATAAAGAACAAGTATTTGAAATTTCTCACTTTATACAGTGTACAACTTCAACAGTTTAGATTTAATTAAAAAATAGCCTTGAAATTTTTTAAAAGAAAAATAACAGTAATTGTTACTTGAGCAGTACATTAAGTTTTAAAAATTGGAAAATTGTTACATTGATAATAAACAAAACAAACTAGCTATAGTCCAAAAGAGAAATACATGGAAAGAGGGACAGAGAAATGAGAGAGGAGGGAGGAAGGGAAGGAGGGAGAGAGAGGGAGAGATAGAAAGAGACAGAGACAAAGGAACCAAAGCACAAACAACATGAAACACACTTTTTGAGATAAACCACATATATTCTTTATAAAAATAGAAATAACTTATTTCAAGTTATTTTATTAAAATTAAATAACCACAAAATTAAAAGAAAATCCTACCATATGATAATAAGTTCAAGGATACTTGTTTTATAGTAGGAAAACAGGATTTAAACATTTATGTTTACTAGTTAAAATCATTTTTCTAGAGTATAATTTACTTTTCCCATTTGTCTCAATTTAAAACAATATAGAAAAGGAAATAAAAACAAAGAATAAAATATGATTATATGCCAAGTACAACTTGCTATTAAACAATAAATTTAATTTACATTATCCCTATTTAATGGCATGTATAAAAAAAGAGGTGAGACCTTGTCTCAATAAATAAGGCAGAGAACTGTAGAAGAAGAAACTTTTGCTCATTTCTGGCCTCTGCATGTACAAACCAGTACATCTGTGTAAATGCACTTTTAGTTACCTGACATGATTGTCATCTTGGAAGCTTACTGCTGGAATAAACTCACTCTTTCTAGTTCTTTCTAAACACTACCTGGCTAGTTTAACTTAACTGTTTGGGCTTGAACTTCTCTCCAAGCTAGCTGATTCAATCTGGCTTCTCTCAACTTCTCACTAAATTGCTCTGCTTGGCCTCAAACTAACTCTGGCAATTTGTTCTAATTTTCTGATTCCTTCTTATTCTCTGGCTTCAGATACCTCTGCTGACCTGCACAGAACTGCATGAACTCAAAAAGGGAACTCAACTCTACTACAGTGGAATCACTACACTGACTCCCACCTCATTGACTCAAACTCCACCGCACTAAACTCAACTGACTGAACAGAGCTGATGTCTTGACTCTTTCTGCACTGCTCTTAACTAGCCTCCCTTTTCTGTCCTCACAAGAGTGGTGGGTGGCATGGAGGGAAGGAAAGAACTTATCCTATCTTCAACCTATTCTGTCAAAATTTTCTGTGATTTTTCACTTTGTTTGTCAATGAGATGTCACTTTCAAATATGGCTGTTTCCTTTTACAAACTAAGAAACTAAGCTTACCTACATTGTTTGGGATTAAAAGTGTATATTAAGGGTGTAGCTGTATTCCAGCTAGGCCATTCTTCAATCCATGGTGTGTCTGCATTCTGGGTGTATCATATAGACCTAGAAGGTATTTGGATGTGATCCCTTGCCAAAGCAGCCATGCTGTTGGACCAAAATTCCTCTACATATCCAGTGCACATACACAGAAAGGTATGATACTGCTTGAGTTGAGAACAAAGTTTAGTGATACAGTGCTTAGCATGTATCTATAGTATGTCAAATAAATAAGTTCATATGGAAATAAAATCACAAATAATGATAAAGATAATATAACGTGTAAATTATATATCTATATGCATAAAAGGAGGTATCAAACTCAAAGCACTGTTTTCTATGATATACTGTCAACAAAACAAAACAAAAAAGTATAAACTAAGAAAAACAAAGGGCATAGATTTTAAAAGATGATTATTTATATAGAGAAATGAAATGAATTAATGAGAATGGTGCTAAAACCAGAAGAATGCAGACATGAAATTCAGATGCACAAATGGCTGGATGCTCTGCTCTTGGGAGTGATGGAGTCAAGGATACATACAGGTAGTGGACCTGTTCCTACCTTACTACAGCAAGAAGGTGTCAAATGATGGTCTAACTATCACCTAGTTACCAAATAGGTCTCTAACCCCTGTGAGGAGATTAAGACACTGTCCTATGATAAAATACTCCTTTAGAGAGACCACTCAACTTCTCACTGTAAAGATTCACATAGACAGCAGGAACTCAAAGATCCAGATAGAGGGAACTGCAAAGTCATAACTCAGGCATTTGTGAACCAACCAACCAAACAAACAAACAAAAATGAAGAAAGAAAGGAAAAAGAAGAGCCAATGATTAGTACTAATTTCAAGACAAAATTCTAAAGTGCATAAAGAAAGCAAATGGTAAGGAAAACAACCAATAAAATCAATTACCTTTCATTTATATGAATTTTAATCTTAAAGAATAATATCATAATGACCTTAACATAAATATGCTGGGATATTAAATAAAATGTAGTAAATTGTATAAAGGATACAGTAAAGTATTAAATAAAAACAGAATAAAATAAGTGAATAATATTCAAAATATTTAAGCAAATTCACTGACAATAAAATGAATTAGTTTGGATAACTTAAGATAGCACAATTGTAAAGAGAAATTTAAATGACCTGGCAGGTAATTTCAAGGAATTCATTTGGAAAATAAATCCCAAAAGCCAAAGCAGCAGTTGAAATATGGCAAACTGACCCACAAGCATCCATGTGTATCCTGTAGGAATTAAATATAGAGGGCAAAACTAAACTATGAGGAAGAAGAAAGGCTGGGTATGGCTTTCATACATAGAACTACAGTAATTGATATGCTGAGGCAGGAGGATCTCAGGTTGGAGGCCTCCAGAGCAAGACCCTTTCTGAAAAGCAGCAGAACTACAACAGCAAGCCAGTGGAAGAAAGCAAGACGTCTAAGTTACACCAACTCTAAAGCAAAATATCAGTAGGTTAACTGCATTAAAACCAGAAGTTAGAAAAGCTTCTGCTAAAGACAGAAAAGCTGAATTACAAATTGGCCAGGATACCAGCAATCTTTATGGGTCAAAGGAACAAAGATGTGGACACCCTATTGCAACATCACCAAGAACACGACAACAACAGAGTTCACTGAAGTTAATAAAAGCAAAACTTAAAACCTTGTAGAAAAATGAGCATAGAATACAAGGACACAACATATAAAAGAAATGCCAAAAATGTATAAAGAAAGTAAAAAGAAGTGAGACACTGTTGAAGTTTGTATTGGTGAGAAGCCGGTCAAAGGTCTGCCCACTTAGGTTGTGACTCTTGAGAACACACTGAGGTTGCTAAGGACAGTACGGACAGGCACTGGCACTTTCTATAGAGCATTCTATATATAAAACTCAGTAAGCTTTGACACAGACTTCTTAGTATTTAACCATTTCCATATTTACATACATAAAAATTTGAACTTGTTTGCCAATG
The DNA here is from genome assembly GCA_902729485.2 of Mus minutoides. NCBI lineage: Eukaryota > Metazoa > Chordata > Mammalia > Rodentia > Muridae > Mus > Mus minutoides. The sequence continues at coordinate 911,204 of LR749762.1, forward strand.
GGAAACATTGGAAATTATGTCTAATGATGAGAGAGTTGATTAGTTAAGTTTAGGGATAATATCTAAAATAATTCATTTTTATATAGGCTGTAATATAGGACTGAAAAAGTACCCCACTCATGGTAATAGGAGTCAGAAAAGCACTGCCTGTTTTTGGCCTTTTGCTAAAGCCATGAGGACTCTATCAGCTGCAGGAAAGAATGGAGGGCTCCCCTGGGCTCTGCCATGTGGCCTTTTGTGGATTAGGTTCTGTCACACAGATAGATGCTTTAGTTCATTATTCTACAGACCGAATTGTCCACTTCTCTGCAACTACTAACAGACTAAGAACATCAAAACAAGTTCAGAAATGAACATTCCAAATTCCAAAATTCAATCTAACCTGGGCTCAGGAATTTTGTATAGCAGATGATTCTTCATCCTACTATGTATTTGAAATAGTTTACATGACAAAAATCTAACTCTGAGAGCACTGTCTTCCTTAATCCACAGGCATGTGAAGGCAAGCATCCCTTCTCTCTGTTTCTCACAATAGAAACCAATATTTCACCAATTAACAAGCATTTTATACAGCGGCGGTTTCATTGAATCATGAGCAAAATTTTCCGTTTACGTCTATCCACATGAAGACTCTTAGGCTTTCCTGAGTGACCAGAAACAGATGCTTCTGGTACAGACCAATGCTCCCACCAAACCAGGCCCATCCATCTAGGTTTCCCAGCAGATGACATGGGGCTGGATTGCCAAGCGCCTTCCTGATACTAATCAACAGGTGATTTGGCACCAACACTGCTATTTGCTCATGAGTTTCACCTTTGCTTTCAGAAAACAAGACACAATACCTTCTCAGTGGTGCCCTGCAAGCCGACCATATGGAAAGCAAGGTTCTATTTCAGCCAGTTCTCTTACAACGATGAGGAAAACTGCCAGCTACCACTGCTACTCTCCATACTAGCTACGGTACAGATGTTTGGAGATGCAAAAACAGAAACGAAACAAACAAAAAAACTCTTAAAAAAGTTTTGCATAAATAAAAAATTAGTATATAGTTACCATAACTGTGAAAAGGTAAATGCACGTTTCGTTGATCTTGTTAAACAAAGAGATCCCAAACAAACAAAAATACTGATGTTCTGACTTAATCAGCACTTTGCGAAACTAACAATTACAAGAATCAACTCAAACATGGCTAAAAGTGGAAATATAAAACAGATTTTCATTATTTGGATTTTTAAAAAATCCAAGAATCAGAGACTATGACCCACTTAAGTGAACAGTTATTAAAGAAACAGACCCATTTAAAATATGTTTTCAGCTTTAAGATGGGGATAGAGTACTTCTTTGAACTCTACTAAGTCAGGAAAAAAACTAATGGAAATAATAAAAGCTTTTTAAAATACTACACAAAGAAAGTAGGACTATAAAGTAAAGATGTTGAGCTTGCTCATGTATGTTCCTTAGGTAGCACAGCTCGTATGAAGTCCCAGTTATCACACTAGCAAATGTCCTGTTCCATTTAAGCACAGTGATGCATACAATTAAAAGAAAACTTTTTGTTTAAAATAAGACTAAAAATACATAATCTCTGACGGGGAGTTGCCTGGACTAAAATGTAGACGTTGGCCTAGAGCCCTGTCCTGCCCCTGATCGTGTGTCCACGGTTCACTTATTAAACATATTTGGTGCCTAGCATCCATACACATACTTCCTAAGTGGGAGAAAGACATCAAGTCATCCTAGTAAAAAACTCATTTTTTTGTCCTAAAATTCTGAGCCTAATGACATTGCTCCAGTATAGGAGAAATTTCTTTTCTTTGTTAAAATAATGAGATAAGTAAAAGCACATTAAAATAAGTATACACATATACCACACTAGTGAGCTCTTTCTCTGAAAAGGAAGAAACCCTCCCCCATCTCTCTCCATGCCCCCCATTTTCTATTCCCTAATGCATATGAAAAAGAAGAATTCCCATAAAAAGGATTTTTATTTTTTTTTTCTGAATTAAATATAGCATATCATTTCTCTGCCATTTAAGTTCTATTAAGTAAGAAAACACAAAATCATTATGGAAATCCTATTAGAAACTTTAAAAAAGAAACAAAAAAGTGAGTAAAACTACATTTAAAATTCAAATTTCCATTCACGTATTTTCTTTTGGAAACTTTGAATTACTCCTTCCTGCTGCCCCCACTCCCCTTTCCAGAGGCAGTATTGTGAGTTATACAAAGAATGGACCCTCTTACATCTTCCCACCCTCCTGTCCTCTGAAGTAGGAGGTCCACAGAGTGGAGGTATAGATTACAGCAGGAGATATTTGGATGAGATCAAAACATTTCACCTGGGAGACAGCTCTGTGCTCAATTTTCCAAGTCTCAAAGAAGGTTATGGCCTACCGTGGTGTTGGCCAGAAGGTTGGTTCTCATGGCTGAACAATGACAACCATTTTACATAAGACTTCAGAAAATAAAAGTACCTGTGGTATCAACCAGAAAATAAGCCAACGAATGAATGAAAGCCTTTCCTGGGACTATCTGAACCACAGCTGACACTATCAATGTCCCATGAATACACCTAGAGGGTCTAATGGGTTACAAGGCACCTGACACCGTGGTGCATAAGAGAAGCTCAGCTGTCTGAATACAGGAATAGTCTTGGGGCAAATGTGCCATTGTCCTAAGTGATAATATTCTGTAGCACCAAGAAAGCTGAACCCTGGGGACTAGGGACTAGGGGACAGGCAAGGCTCTGACTAGAGCCAGGCTCTGTGTAAAGACAGCTCTTGGACCACTTGACAGGAACCACTAAGGATGGCATCCCAAGGGGAGGAGAGCTCCTTAAAACAGAGAATATGGAGACTGCACAGTATATGAGCACTCCCTGCTGGTAGCCTGTGTTGTAAACTCGGAGGGCTGTGTTGATGACTTGGAGGGCTACTGGGATCGTTTGTGGGGAGGCTAACAGAGGTACAGGTAGACAGTAGGGTTTAGGCGACACAAATGTGGCTCTTACTCGGTTTAAATTCCTGTAGATATTACCCTGGATGAGAAAGAGGTTAGGGAGCTTACCAATAGAAAGAACACGAGAAGTGGCAAATACTATGTGTAAAAGCTGGCATATAAGAGTTTCGACATATATTTTCCAAATAGTAACATTATATAAAGCATAAATTCATGTGTGCACACTTATGTTTGTGGGGAGGGAAAACAAGAGACAGTGAATTTCCTTACGTACACTTAGCCTCCACAAGAGTAATCCTTGGGACAGTTCAACTGTGCTCATAAGATTAATGTTCTACCAGGAATCACCTTCCATAACTCCCATGGAGCTGTCTGCTCTGCCCACGATACCAGTATACCTAAGCCCCAGACAGGTGGTCTTTGTTACTCAGCACAGGCCTGTGGCAACAATCCTGATATCTCCCGGGTGCTCTCCTCTGTCAGGGTTCTTGTTTAAGATAAAGTGAAGGTCAAAATGGCAGCCTGCTAAAAGCAGCAGCATTTCAACTGTCTGAGTAACTTGCTTGTCATCGACTTGTTAATGCAACAGTCAAACACTTCATTCCTGTGGACTAACTTCGGCAGATCAAGGGTCTAGAACAGGAAGATGCTGCAGATGCTTGAGCGTGGAGGAAGGCTTAGTGGATCCAAACCGTCATCAGGGCCTTGTTCAGTATTTCCCATCGGGCTTTGTGAACGAAATGTTAGATTACAGCAATGACAAGTCTGTGACAAGCGAGTCATTTGTGCAACTGGTGCACTCCTGTTTTTCTCTGTTTACCCTTCAGACTTGTGAAGGCCATTTCAAGCACTCACAGGATTTCTGGCTCCCATTAAGGGGAAATGGCTCCTCCATGTTTAGCATTTTCTGCCTCAAAGAGAATTACTAAGCAATTATTTATCCCCATGGTCACAGTGTCACACAAAAGCACTGGAGTTGTTTTGCTGGACTCTGAATTATGAAATGGAGTCCTGAGGACAGGATAGTGTGGAAGGAACATCAGAAATTTCTCATCTAGCGTATTGGAATGACTACAAAGCAAGCCTGTGAGAGTCAATAAAATTGTGGCCAGCTTGAAATACCTTGCTCCTTTGCTCTGGGATCATATATCAAGGCCATATGCTTCAAGGCACATAAACTCACTGGTAACAAGTAGACCTGAGACACCAGGCCTGGCTCGACTGCAGACACTGACGTGTGATCTAACACACGATAGCTTTGGTGACAAGGATAGCTTTGGCTGTTGAGTAGGGAATTTACAGTGCCTTTCTCCTGCTTGCTACAGGTAACTGGAGGACCAGTACAGGCAAGAGAACATTTTATCTGTGTGATAGAAAAGCAGTATCATAATACAAAAGTTACACTTGGGATCATCCTTGTGCTGCTGTTTTCAGAGTAAATGGACCCCTGGTGGACTCAGACTCAAGAATTCTAGATCTTCTCATAAAAATTTCAACATTCCCCACCCGGGGCTTCCAAGTGACTTTTGGCAAGTCATTTTTGTTTCCCACGAAGAAGCTGGTAATCATAATGGAGTCCCCAGCCCCTACTCCACTTAAATGCAAACCTTAATATTAGCACTATCCTTTAGAACTGGAGGAGAAGCACAGCACTCTCTAAATGTCACAGTCTATGAGCTGGTATTGAATTTATAAATAATAGTGAGTATTGCTCTTAAAGAACATAGCAACAGGCTTTCAAGCAGAGACACAGACTTAGTACCTGGGGACAGAGGTCAAAAGTGGGACCCAAGGGGATCTGTCAAGAAACAAGAGGTAGAAACAGAAGCAGAGCTCAGAGCAGGTAGCTACAACAGAGTGAAAGAAAACTATAGTGATCCCTGCTGGAGTAAACATTTATTGCTGGGACACACACACACACACACACACACACACACACACGAATAGGCACATGCACACACAAATACCTGCACGCATGTGCACAAATATAGACTTAAAACATTAGGACATATTTTTAATAATCCTTTGCCACGTTATACAATTTATATACATATTTAATCTTTGCACATCCCAATGGTATTTAGATCTCATTTTTAATAGAAGAATTAAAAGTTAAGGGTGGAAAGATCTTATGATAATTATATAGTATTATACAGCATATTTAATTGAATATAAGTTGTAGAGATTTGAAGCTAGTTTTCTTTACATCTGCAGCATAGGTATTCGAACTAAGTCCATTTCTACTATCTTTACAACACTTCTCTTTGGTTCACTGGAAACTATTTTAAATGTAATTCAAAACTGTAGCTAGAAAGGCAAGTTATAGCATTCTGGCTTTGGTATGCTATGGCTTTTCTTGGGCCCTGGGGAAGCTAAGCTTCATCCTTATGCCATCTCTTCTCTAGGCTGGACTGAATCTTGCTTCTGTGAACTAGGCAGTCAGTAACTGGTTCTAAGATCATCCCAGATTAACTGTGAGTGCAGTGTCCCATGGCATCAGCTTGTATCTGTGCCATCTCCTTTCTCCCTCTGTATGTTGACAGGTTTTGGTTACCCAAGGTTATCCCTAAGGAGTCTCTTACTGTCACCTCTTCGCTACTTCTCTCAGGAAGTGGGAAGGGGTAGACACTCATCTCATTGTTACAATGATCCGTAAAACCAGCTGAACTTTAAACTTGGCATAGGCTGTCTCTTGTTTGGTTTTCTGCTGTGTTTCTCTTACGCTAGACTCCATCCTATTTGTATATGATTTGGAGCAACAATTCTCTAAGAGCTTTCCTAATGCTGTGGCCCTTTAACACAGCTCCTCATATTGGGGTGACTCCAACCACAAAATTTAATCGTTGCTACTTCATAACTGTAATTTTTTTTTTGTTATGAATCTTAATGTAAATATCTGATACATAGGATATCTGATATGTGACCCCCAAAGGGGTCCTACCGCACAGGTTGCAAAGGTATACAAATCAAACTGGTAAGAAAGACTTTACAGTAAGCCCATCTTAAAGGGAGCTTTTGCCCAAGCATTTGAGTGAGGCATGCCTCCTGAATATTACAATCTAGAGGTTGTTTTCATTGTATGACAAAGAATGAGCTCCAAGTCATCTTCAGTGCATGGTCTGATGGCCTTTTTTTTTTTTTTTTCAAGACAGGGTTTCTCTGTGTAGCCCTGGCTGTCCTGGAACTCACTTTGTAAACCAGGCTGGCCTTGAACTCAGAAACCTGACTGCCTCTGCCAAGTGTTGGGATTAAAGGTGTGCACCACCACTGCCCGGCTTCTGGTGGCTTTTAAAAGTATGTTTAGAATGAACCACAAAGTGGCCTACGTTTTTTCCTCTTTAATGTTACATTTACATTTACCACTTCAGAATCCTTCAAATCTAGCTCAGAAGTCTTCCCTGTGTGTAGAATTGTTAAGCTAATAAGGAGATGATGTGGCTATGAATGCTATGTAGCCAGTGACTGGTTTGTTTCATGTCCTGGTGGCCAATGACGCTCAGACACTGCTCAACAGCCTTGTGTACAATATATAATTACAGCTGGGTATAGACTGTCCTGTTTTGTCACCCCCATCCAACATGAGTCAGACTCCACTGCACTTCTCTCCCAAGCCTGAGGAATGAAGGTTAGTCAGCCTATCCCCTGTCTCTTTTCATTTACACAGTTGATACACTTGGCAATGTCTTCTCAACCTTTTAAATTTATTTCCTATTCTGTAGAAATTCTTCCAGGCAACACCAGCTATGTTTAATTGATATAGTGATTTAGAAGGTGTCCATGTAGTTAACTGTCCAGATAGGAACACTTTTAAGAGGGAGAGGACCTTATGGTAATTAAATCAATACTAAAAGCTTAGCCAGAACTGTCCAGGCAGATCGATACAACCCCTCACACATTCTTCCATAATCAATCCAGTGCATATTGTAATTACTGTTTGTATGCTGTTTCTCCCACCAATTTGTGAGCATCTTTTAGTGATGGTGATGTATTTACCTGTTTATCTTTAGTTTCAAGAGAAGTACTAGGCAGGGGAAAGAGTGTAGCACTTAGAAACACTTGAATTAAGGCTGTCTTTCCTCTACATTTTTTGGAGGTAAATTAAAAAAATACTTTAATGTCACAGGAATGATAGTGGGTCACTGACATTGACTGATAACATAAAAAACTAAGTTCAAATTCGATGACATTTCCTTTAAAGTCTATTATAATTAAGAACCAAAACCAAAACCAAAACCAAAACCAAAACCAAAGCCAAAGCCAAAACCAAAACCAAAGCCAAAACCAAAACCAAAACCAAAGCCAAAGCCCCATAAAGAAAAGATGCGCACTAGTCAAAACTTCACAAGGGCCGGATTTTTGAATGTAACTCAGCTTTCCAGGAAACGATGGTAACATGATTACTTCTGTTCAAAAATTTGGTGGTACTTCATCTGCCTTCACCATGGTTAAGTACATTTAAAAGTTCTGATGTTTTCTGACATTTTCTTTTTGCCTGAATAACAGTGGATCTTACATAAAGAAAACTGAAATTTAAAAATATACATTCTTCCAAGTTCAGCTCCCAATGGAGTAGTGATTTGCAAACATTCAGAAACTACAGAAGCATGCTGTTGATGAGAGTTTTACATCATTCTTCTATATCATTTCTTAAAAGATAAATTTGAAGTAAACCTGCCCTAACTTTGTTAATGATTTGCACTATACTGGGCTTGTCAATACTGGAAACATGTTTCTAGATCATTCGGAGGCACACCAGAATCCAGGATGGCTTCAGTGGCCAATCTTTTACTTCTGTATTTCTCCATATTGACTCTGATTTCTCACTGGTTATTTCTTGAGAATTTCAAAGAGCTTAGAATGAAATAAGAGTGTTAGAAATCTTTCCCTTGTCATCATCAAAAGTAGCTTGGCTAGTTATGTAATACATAACAATAACATTGCCTTGGTCCAGTAGACCTCTGAGCCAATAATAAAGACAAGGTAGGTTTTGGACTCATGCCTGTAATCTCAATATTCAAGAGGCTGAAGCAGGAGAATTGCCATGAGTTTGAAGCTATTTGGGTCACATGGTGAGCTCCAGGCAAGCACAGACTATAGAGGAAAGTCTCTGTTTCTGAAAAAATAAAAATACAAAACAACAAAAACAAAAACAAAACACTAGAAGCAAAGCCAAAGAAGAAAAGTTGACAGACCAGTGAGGCCTTCTGTCCTGCTGTGACTTAAGGACTGGCAAACCAGTTTTACCAGGACTCTCCAGGGAGAGATCAAACAATGGGAATTAGATTTCTATGTCTTCAAGCTTGCAATTAGGTATTAAATGGCTGTGCTGAGATGCAAGGTCCCCCAAAAGGAGGCTTCTTTTTGGTTGAGAGGAGACAATAAAGATATCTGTGGAGTACCATCTTCCCAGACTATGAGGCAGAACTCGGGCTATCTTCTTGAATAATCATTCACATTGTACCATCTATGCAACAGGTTAATTTTAGACTAGCATTTTAAAACTGTGTTGGATATAAAAACAATGTCATTAATAAGCTGCTATTTGTTTCACTTACAGGGAACTTTTCAGAAAAGAGATTACTTATTTTGATCTACTGTTTTCTCTATTTTAGATTGGAGTAGTATATTTTTTAATACAGTTTCTTTCTACAAAAACCTATAATTTGTAATGAGAATATGAGATGTTACACATTTTCTCTCAACCTTATTTATTCTTGTGAATACCTAATCAATTCTATTCCTAGCTTATAATTCTAAGAGATTCACAGAGCTACCTTCATATTCTGTGCTCTGGTCACAGCACCTCCAACTTCTGGCTAAGCAGGTAGCTTGTGGGCCACTATGACATCATGAGAAATGACAAACTATATAATTATTGCAGACAGAAGACATTTATTATACAGAAGTATACGGCTGTTTCCAAAGCTTGTTTCTTCAAAAAGAACAAGGGCAGTGACCTCGATTTTTGCAGCATGTGCATCAAAATTTTACCAAAAACTTCTTTTAAAATAGAAATGAGTCTAGAAAAGCTTCTTTAAGTAGTGACAACGCTTGTGTGGGAGCCTTCGGTGTGGCAAGTGGACTCTGCAGTAGGACAGGGATGCGAATTGCAATAAATTATTCACTCATAATTAATCACTAGCAGTGATCATTTATTGACCCCCAAACAGAAAGATTCTTGAGTAAAGGAAAACGTAACTGGCAATCGGTGTGCTCCTCTTTGGGAGTGAGTTCATTTCTACATCAGGACAGATTCCAGCTTGCATTAGACAGATGCTTAGAAGGGTCCCTTCAGGTGTTCCCTGGAAAGGAAGGAAACAGCTATTTCTTTTTTAGCAGAACTCTCCAGAGCTGTGAATCACAGACGCCTCCTCTGCTGAGGGAAGGACGGACATAGTCTTGGAATTTTATACTATTCTTTCTCTCTCTACTTCCACTCTGATGTCCACAGTAAACAGCTTCCTAGACTACAGGATGATGAGTAGCAATAAAGGAGACAAGTTTCCATGTCATCCACAGAAGATGCTAAAAATATTCTGTTATACCTTGAGAAATAATCATAATCATCATCATAATAAATCACCCCAAAATGTATTATAGCTAATGTTTTGAGTGTATGTGATGTACATATATGACCTCCTCTCTGAGATCACAAAATTTAAGTATAAATTCAGGCAAGAGATCAAGTGTGTTTCTTCAGTAAAAGTTGGGTATGTTGTTATCTTCTATTATCTATGAACTAGAAATTGTGAGCCATGTCACAAATCCAGGTGTAAGTGCTTCTCTTATGTTTAGCTCAATATTTACGCCTCTTTATTCTTGAAATTTCAGGCCTGTTCTTATATTGCTAGAATTTCAGTGGCTGGATTTTCCCTTGTACATCCTTGCTGCCTCTTTAAAGACACTCTCCTTCCTTTTGATGGATCTTCTTATTGCCATGGATAAGAACTAACTTCATTTAAACAATTATGACTTTGTAAACATTATAACTGGTGAGATACACTTAGATCTCTAAAAGACTTATAATTACAAAATAGGTGCAGACACTGCCCATCCTGAAATATTACTAATGCTCCCAGAGGTTCCAAGTTTATCTTCAATTGTACTGAAAACTGTACTAAAGCTGTTTCTTAGGCATTTCTTTTCTCAGTACTATTAAAAGTCACTTTAAAATCTATGGTGTATTATAGCAGGTGTGAGTACTACGTAAGGGACCTGAACTGAAAATCAAAACTGAGCAAGATCTGAATCCATTCAATTTAGGAATTATGGTGGTCAAATGGGTCCAGGGAAGGTCATTTCATGAGTCCATCAAAGAGCATTAAGGACTTAAGGCAATTATTCTCTTGGATAGCTAGAAACCTACATTATTTCATCTGAACATGACCTAAAACCTTTGCAATTTGGCAAAGTCAATCATACTTCTATTAGGTTGTAAATAAATATCTAGGAAAGGACTGACATCTGTTCAACTCCTATCTTCTTCATCCCCTTCTTGAAAGTTCAATTCCTGAAGTAATCTCACCTCAAGCAATATCCAAAGGTTACATAATGGGCCAGTAATACATAATAGTTCAGTAACTAAGATGTCACGCTAATACTGCTTTCTCTCACAGACCTTAAAAGGCCACTGTACAATTTAAGATAGGTCATGTGAAAGTTGATATAATGATATCTTCATGATTCAATGTATAAATGGCCCATTTTGATTAAATAGCAAAGGCAACTGCAAAATATTTGAAATTGTATATTGCTTGCATTTTATCAAACAGCCTTATCTCTCAAATTCACTAATGTCTCTTTTTCATATAGATAAATATCTATCAAAACATGTAAAACACTGAGGATAGATGCTTCATAAAGAAGCATCAGCTTTAGAACTATATGATAAAATATATTTATATTATAAAATAGCAATAACTCTGAACCAAAAATCACATAATTTTTCTCTTTGGTTTTAAAGTCTCTTTGGTTTTTCTCTTTAAAAATGTAATTTACATATAATAAAATTAACCAATATACAATTCAGTGTTAGAAGGTAGCTTAAAAATATAATGTCAATATATCATTATTTCACTCAGATTGTACAATGATGTCTTTTACTTGGTTTTGACAAGAGTACCTTTAGAAGACTCAGGTTTTATATATAGTAGAAAATGACATCATATAAACAAGGAGCACTGAAAGGTGCAGAAGGCACACGGAAGATGCTTGCATACTGTCTACCACATGTCGCCAGTTGTGAAAGACCTGACATGCTAATATCCACTCATCCGGACTTGTTCCAGAGGCACTAAGAGCATGATGGCTGGCAGGCTCTGCAGTTAAGTGCGGTTATCAAGGCCCCCCAAATATTGACAGAGTGCCAGACCCTAAGAAGCTATTGATGTACACAGCCGGCCACAGCTCCAGACACCTCTCAGACAGAGCCTTTAAATGTCACAGATAAATGAATTTTCATGAAACAGAGAGAGAATAGAAGAGCAAGAAGAAAGAGCACAGAATGAGAAGTAGGTAAAGAAATGAAAAAAATTGCTTCCATAAAGCTGACAGGAAGGCACATGGCACCTCATCTGTAAAGCTCAGTCAAAGATCTTCACAAAGGATGTGAGAGCAGGTCTCCCAGAAGCACGGTGCTACCTAAGAAGGCAGCACCTTTAATCATTTCATTGTGTATGTTTAAAAAGTTAAGTGAGATGCCTGCTGCAGAACAGTTCTGAAAAACTATTCTTGAATGAAGTATGGGTTCAAATGCAAATAATGCTGAATTCAGCCAGAAAGCAAATTCAAAATAAAATATCATTAAGGAACCACAGAAACAATCACAGGAAACACCTCTTAAAACAGATCTTAATGGATATGAAAGGTTACAAATCAAGGCACTATAGAATCTATTGCTTGTCAAGCCTCGGGTGTGTCTCTGACAGTTCCTTTTCCAGTGTCCCACAGACAGGCGTGACACCTACTAGGTTTACCCCTTCAGCTTTTGCCCAGTCCTCCCATTGCAAACATCTGTTTGGGAAATGCATTAGGTAAAGCTAGGACTTGACACCTGACAACAGAAAGGAGGCAAGGTTCTAACTGTATCAACTACTTATTCCTTAGAAGCCATGTGCCACTCAACACATTTTAAATGGAAATGAGGGCTTTTCACTTTCAAAGTCTTCCATCTGCTGAGGGCACCTTCTCTTGACCTTAATACATTGTGTCATTAAAAGCAGTCACACTTTCAAGGTTAGAATGTGGTTTGCTTGTTCATTTACTTTTCTGTATATGATATGTACAACTTCCACATTTATTTAGATCAATCATACCAAAGCCCACAAACACAATTCTTCTTTATTGAAAAGTCTTTGGGCAGATTTTTAAAAATCTGCAGCAAAATAGCTTCTCAAAGCCCCCACCGCTTTTTAACTAGAATTACAGTAAGGCTTGGTATAAATATCCTTTTGCATCTGCATCTCTTCTCTGCACTCTGGGAGTGCTTAGGATCTCATCAGGCACGCTAAGAACAAATGTCTGGAGCTGAAACACTCAGCAAAGGTTTTGATTCAACTTTCCAGAGATTTCTTAGTGCCTTTCTTTCTCATGTTAGGAGATAAAATGGAAGGATTCAGATTTTCTGACATGGGAAAAGTAATTATTCCCCACCACCCCCTGTTTTTTTTTGTTTTTTTTAAAGGCTTTTATTTTGAAGACAAAATCAGTTTTAACTCAAATGGAAATTGCAGTAAAATCTTAGACACTGTAATCAGCAACAGCATTAAAACTCTCCAGAACTCCGCCAACTTCCATTTGAGTCCATAATCCACCGAGGATCACAAAGACACATTATCTGCTTCACCTGTGGCCACCCTGACATGTTATATCACATTAAGGATCATGGTAAACCCCTGTGATATGTCACACATGTACATACATTTGTACTTTCATGGACAGTATTTTCTTCCGTGACCATACCATAAACAGAGAGGCTTGGGGCTATTTTAGGACAAAATCCAGCAATTGCTCTAAAAAGGCTGTTAATTTTCCCATTATGTAATTTGAGATGGGCAAAAAAAAATTACGTTAAAATTGTAAGAAATTATATATGGCATAATCACTGTTATTTAAATAAATGAGGGAACATTTATATATTGGCAAATACATAAACATATTTTTCTGACGTGATATAGAAGACACTTGTATTTTAAAAGATATTGTAGGGCCAATTATAATATATAAATAGATGCAAGTATATATATAAGTATACTTATAAATGTGTAAGTATAGATATTTATTAATATATGTGTATTATAATATAACACACACACACACACATATATATAGGTATACTTATATTATATATATCTACATATCTACATATAAAATATATACTACTTGTGTATTTTTTCTGCTGTTGTCTTTCTATGTATATGTTTGAGTTACCTGGCTGGCAAGGCTACAAGGTATGGTTTTCTTTTATTACTTTTTCTATGCTGGAAACTTTAATATGTAATATTTTTGAAAATCTCAAAAATAAGTTATCTAAATGCAATTGTTAATAATTAGAAAGTTAGATGAGCATAAAGTCTAAAAAATAAAAAGACCTTGTAATTTCTCTTGTAATAATATTCTTGTATTTGTGGTAGAGTGTGGCTAGTTTGCAAAGTGTCTTCTCCCTTTTCAGTCAGGAGTTAAAAACAAAAAGGCTCTCTATCCTATAGGTGGTTTGGAATGTGGGAAAAGGCTCTATGTGCTATTCCCATTCACACTTCTAGACACCCTCCATCGCCTCAGCGTTGGGGACTTCTCAACCTAGACTATGCCTGTAACACATATGTGTTCTCTCTCTCTTTCTCCTTCCCTTCTCCCTCCCCTCTCTTTCCTCTTCTCCTCTCTCTCTATGTGTAAGAGAGAGAAATTGAGATAGAAAGTGAGACAGTACAGTTTATAGGATTCCAAATAAAATGTATAATTTCTCAAGGACTCCATTTTCCTTACCTCTGCAATGGATAGCACCTATCAAAGGAGTTTATTGTGGGAACCCAATGAGGTAAGATGATGACAGTGCTTAGTACACCTACAGTCAAGAGTATCATCCTCACACAAGCTTCTCTTTTGCATAATGGATGTGCTCTGGAGGTGATTATGAAAATGTATAGGTCGCACTTCTATTATCAAATCACAGAGCAATTACATAGTAAAACAATGGGACCTATGATGGCTCCTGGTGGTAGACAGAGTTCAGACAGAGGCTGGGTCTTGGGGGACTGCTGGGAGCCGTCTGTGGGCTGGCAATACTCTTAGGTCTTCCTTGATGCCTTCCCACAGGTTCCTTATTCTGCTAACTCCTAACTTTTCCCAGCAGTTTCCAGGAGAATTTCCTTTGCTCTTGTCCAGTTCCAAGGCTCAGTGGGACATTTCTGCATCAGCAGGCCTTCACTGAGGCCCTGGCCCACAGAGAACTCCTACTTTGCATGTTTGTTACAACTCTCAGTCATGTGCACTGAGGATCCTTGCTCTGGCTTACTCATTCCGTGAGAAGCTTCAGGGCTGGGAACGCTGTCTTCCACTTTCTTAGAAACCTTACACTTAATAGTGAGGCCTATAAATAAAACAAAACTTTAAATAGTTCTGACTTCACCTTCAACTCATAACTGAACCCGACTCAGGGACTGAAGAGCTATTTTCTCTCTTTGGTTTCATCAGATATGAGTGTGTCAGGTTACTGACTTGGGTGAAGCTTATACTCCCATAATGCACCCGATGCCTGCAACCTGCTGCACTTTAGGATATTTTTTTTTATTTTATTTTTTTATTTGTTATATCTAGACTTCCATATAAGTTAATTCCTTAACTTTTCTTGCTCTCAGGACATCCTTTTATTTATAGAACATATCCATAAAGCATAGAGTTTATAAAATAAACCATCTGCTACACAGAGCTTGAGAAAAAGTAATGTTTGAAAATAGCAAATAAAACTTATTGGAGTATAAAAGCTAAATTAAATGTATTAATTTTCTCATCATTTTTCTTGGAGGTGGGTTGAGATGAAGCAGGGTCTCAGGTAGCCCACACTGGCTCCAACTCACTATGTAGTCAAGGATGACCTTAAATACTTAGTCTTCCTGTTTTTATATCACAGTTTTAATATTGCAGGTGGAACTAGGCATCTAATCCAGGGCCCTGTGCAAACTAGGTCCTAACATATCCTTGCTCCACTTTATTATCTTTAGAGTTATTGGGGGAAACAAGATCCAGTTCTATTATATGGGAGAGAGAAAGAAAGAGAGAGAGAGAGAGAGAGAGAGAGAGAGAGAGAGAGAGAGAGAGAGAGAGTTGTAAGGTAAACTTTTCTGAGTTATCCTGGGGTTATTAGCATAAAATCACTCTCATACATTCTAAAAGAAGAACTTGACCCATGATCCCTCCACATACTCTTCCCTGTACACTCTGGAAATTTAGGAAGCCATCAGAGAGCCTCTGGGTCTAAAAAAGTTCAAACAAGGCACACCTGCATTGTATTTAATATTTTGTCATAAGCAGTTAACAGAATATACTCAAGTTACCTTCACTTTCCTCTTGCCTATATTCCTACTTCTGTGCTCTTTTCTTGGTGCTATGTTATTTATAAAGATAAAGATGAGTGACAACTGATAGCAAAATAGCTAGATCCTTTAAATAAACAGATAAAAACAGATGTGGTTCATGGTTTCACAAAATGGCTAGTAAATGGAGATTCCAGATGGAGCATGCTTTAGGATTCTTAGTATTTAAAAAAAAAACTAGATTAAAAAAGTCATTTTGAGCAGAGTAAACAGCATAACCACAAAGGTTATTGCTTGCTGGGGATAGTCAGTCATCTTGTCTGCAAAAGGGGATAGTGGGGCAACATTTGCGGATGTGAGCAGGCTTAGGTCATGGAAGAATGTGTCAATCAGAGAATATTGCTGTCAGTAATCATAGTCTGAAGAAAGTGTAGTTGGCAACTGTGCTACTCCCCCTCTGAAGAGACAGCAGTACAGCAGAACACTGCACCACAGTGGGGCCCTCTGATTCTTCAGGCTCCACAGGGAGATGCTACATCAGTGGTGGAGGCCAAGTCCTATCTAATGCTCCCTCCTCAGTTGATTGCCATGATTCATCTTTTGAGGTTAATCATATCACAGGATTTGGACAAGAATCTCACCAGCTCCTAATCATATCAGCACTAGTCCTTCATTATCAATGATAACAATCTTCCGACTTGCTTCCAGGTGGATCGTAAGAGTGGCTCACAGAGGAATCATGAGCAGTGTTAGATGCCACAGACACATGTGACAAAGGCTGCCATGACTTATTAGTCACACAGCTAGATCACACCCCAGGGACACAGACAGTCATCCACTGCAGGGGTTACTCTGCGAGCCTCTAGTAAGTTTCTAGAAGGTCCCTGCTGAATGTGTAGGAATTGCTGACCCCTGTCATATCAAAAATGCCTCTTTCCCAGCAGCGCTTCCTTGTGTGCTTCATAAAATCCAGTTGTAGTTTTCTTTTGCTTTGTTGGGAACAAACTTGTTCTGTAGACCTGGCTGGCCTAAGACTTTTTATGTAACTCAGGCTGGTCTCAAACCCACAGCAATACTCTCCGGCCAGCCCGTCTCTCCTTTTCATTACTCTACTGTACTTCCTGTTTCTGATATGTGCACTTACTCATTTCCCTGTCCTACTGAATACCACAGTTAGCTTTTGAGTAGGCACTGTGTCCCCTGTAGTTTTACTCACCACTGTATCTCCAGCATCTCCAAGATGTTAAAGAAGATTGCTTTTTAAAATGAAGGCAAAAGTAAAGAAGGGTAAGGAAACATTAACTGGGTATGGAGGAAAAACTTTTTGTATAAACCTCTCCCCAATTTTATATCCCAAACTCATGAAGTAACTTTGCTTACTATTACAGGAACAGTAGTCATATGTCTGAATGTTAGAGATCTAAGAATGATGGTAGAGGGACCCCACACTGCTGGGTGCATAGTTATCCTCAGCCTCCCACATGTAGGCATACACCACAATGTTTCATGAAAAATTTCACATACAGTCAGACAGATGTGTGCATGCGCACGTGCGCGCGCGCGCACACACACACACACACACACACACACACACACACACAGGGGGAGGGGAGAGATTGAGAGAGAGCATGCAAATTTCTGTATGGCAAAAAAAAAAAAAATCCAAAAGCAAAATTTTCAAAAACAGACAAGATGGAAAAATTTGAAGCTTATATAGCTATTATTACCTGTATTATGTAAATAGCAAGAAACTAGTAAGAATAAAAATTTGAAGTCAATAGAAAAAGAAGGAGATGAACTGTCCTAGATTTTATCAAAAAATACTTAGCAACACATAATGGAAAAATGAAAATTAACACTACACAGATACCATTTGTTGTCAACATGATTGGATCAAATCATGGGGTTTAATGGTATTTTTGGATATTGCTAATAAGGGTACAAGAAGATCTAACTCTGGTTGGGTCACATTCTCAAAATTTCACAAGGGTGCATCCCTTTAACCTTTAAAGTAGTTAATTATACCTTTAAAATTTGTCTCGGAGAAAAACCCTGCACATCTATCATGTATGCAGCAGAGTACAGCTTGATATGATAGGAAAAATTTATCCGTGGGGACTAGCAGAATGAACAGTAACATATTTACATAACAGAATATCATGCAACCAAAACAAATGAACAAAAAACACAGTGGTCCAGAATGACCTGAGATGTAGCATGGAAGGCAGGACTGAAAACCTTGAGTGGACTGCCTCTGTGAGAGGGGAGCTGAAGGCATACCCATGACTGAAGAGGCCACCAAAAGGTCACATCGGCAATCAGCTCATGAACTGATTACATAAGGGCAAACAGGGACCAGGGGGGGAGACAAGAGACAAGGCTTTTCATACAGCTTTGACGAGTCTCTGTCTCTGTCTCTGTCTCTGTCTCTGTCTCTGTCTCTGTTTCTGTGCATGTGTGTGTATGTGTGAAGATCAGAGGTAGATAAAAAGTGTCTTCCTCCATCACTTTCAACCTTTTTGACTTATTTAGTCTCTCACTGGACCTGGAGCTCAACCCTTTGTCTAGAGCATCTAGCTAGCCATCTTCTGGGAGCCTCTTATCTCCACCTCCAGAGCCCTGGAGTAGATGTGCTTGCACCATGCCTCGCACTTTATGTGAGTTCTGCGGAAGGGAACTAAGGGAGGCATGTTTGCGTGGCAAGCAGTTTACTGGCCGAGCCCTTACTGGCTGAGCCCTAGGATTTACTTTTGAAATGTGGCAAATATTGATCTTTCTTAGAATGGGGAACAAAATACCCATGGAGGGAGTTACAGAGACAAAGTTTGGAGCTGAGATGGAAGGAGGGACCATCCAGAGACTGCCCCACCTGGGGATCCACCCCATAACCAACCACCAAACCCAGTCACTAGGCAGATGCCAACAAGAGCCTGCTGACAGGATCCTGATATAGCTGTCTCCTGCGAGGCTCTGCCAGTGCCCGGCAAATACAGAAGTAGATGCTCACAGCCATCCATTGGATGGAGCACAAGGTCCCCAATGAAGGAGCCAGAGAAATACCCAGGGAGCTGAAGGGGACTGAAGCCTCATAGGAGGAACATCAATATGAACTAACCACTACCCTCAGAGCTCCTTGGAACTATACCATCAATCAAAGAAAGCACATGGTGGAACTTGTGGCTCTAGTTATATATGTAGCAGAGGATGGCCTACTTGGTCATCAATAGGAGGAGAGGCCCTTGGTCCTGTGAAGGTTCTATGCCCCAGTATAGGGGAATGGCAGGACCAGGAATGGGAGTGGGTTGGTTGGGGAGCAGGGGGAGGGAGAGGGGATAGGGGATTTTCAGAGGGAAAACTAGAAAAAGGGATAACATTTGAAATGTAAATAAATAAACTATCTAAAAACAAAAACCAAAAAACAAAAAGCAAAAGAGATCTTTACTGGCTTGGCGATGATGAAATCATGTCTCAGCTCCAGAGGATTCCATCAGTCTTAGCCACCATCAGAGTTAACATTTGGTGAGTAAGCTAAAGCTCCACACATCCCCTTTCAGTTCTGTAGAATTCTACGGTGCCATTAAACAGCAGACCCCATTCTATGTCTTAAGGAGTTAAGGTAACATTAACATGTTCAGCCTGAGAACTGGGCTGAGCCTCCTGAGAAGCCTAGGCTGATTTCTCATGGTTTGGTCTGTGTGTTGAGTGAAAAACAAGGCATGTCCACTTGTTGCTATGTAAAAAGAAAACCACAATTTCTGAGGAGTTTAAATATATGAGATTATTAAAAGTTAGTCTTTCTAATTAGATAATATTTATAAAGCTTCTAAGGCACTAGTGTGATGGTTTTCCTATGTGAGAAAGGTTATTAATGTGGGCAGATTGTGACATTCAGCTGATGATGTGTATCAAGTACTTGAAGGAACCCTAAAAGAGAAAGTGCCTTCACTAGCAGGTTGTATTTAATAGTCATATATCAGCAGCCCAAATTTGGTAATAAGCCACATCCTCACTCTCTGGTAGAAATAAGAGCATCACTGCTTTAATCAGTTTCCCCACAGGTTTCCTCATGTTGTAGTCAGAGTACTGCCTGTATGAATGTAGACATCAGGAAAAGGAGCAGGAATAAAAGCTCCTATATTTGATTTCCCAGTTTCTCTGTTCCTTTACAATTTTTGTAAAAAGAAAACCAGTAAGCTGTCCATATTGTCAAAGATTTTCATCCTGAGTTCTGTTTCTACCTTAGGAGATGATTTCAAAAGGAAAAGGTAGGGATTAAGAAAATATTGGATTGTTTTTTCATTTGTTCGTTCATTCATTCATTCATTCATTCATTCATTCATTCATTCATTCTAACCAAATGCCTAATATGTCCTAAATATTTTGCTAGCATTTGTAATAACAAGACGAAAGACACGGTTTCTGTTTTAAAATATTTCTGTGTTGTAAGAAAAAGGAAAAATAAATATCCAACTAATTAGAACATAGAGTGATAAGCACGTGTAATTAAGTTGAGCATCAGTCTCCAAGGGAGAGCAGAGGTGTGGGACTGTGCCTTCTAATGAAGAAGCTCCATAAATGAGGAAATTTTGAGGAGATGGTGCCTTCAACAGAACTTGAAGGATGGAAGGAACTGGATAAATCACAGTCGATGGGGAGGGACACCAGGTAAATGCAACTGGAAAGATTTAAAAGGGACAGAGCAAGGCAGAGTGTGGCCCACTGAGAAAGCCACAGGTACTGTCAGATAGTGCAGGACCTGTCTAGTCCTGAAGAACTAGAGCTAAGGGTTAAGGCCCACAGAGAGTGGGATGAAGAGCTACTTTAGTCATGGGAGGGCTAAGGCCCGAAGGAAGAGTAAGAGGCATCCAGGCAGAGTGCAGGGTGCGCCAGAGCAAGAGCTGTACTTCCTACTCTCCAATGCCTACTTCAAGAAATGGCTAAGGAGCTACAGGCATGGATTCCTGGTTGTCAGCGATGAGCAGACTAGTCCCAATATGATTCCCCTGACTATTATCTAATCTCTTTTGTTGTCTCTGGAACCATGGTTCCTTCCCATCAATGAATTCATTCAGTCCCTGTAATCAACTCTGATTAGTGTTGTTTAACATCAATCTTTCCTACTTTTTTCAAAGAAAGATACCAATCAGTTGCCGCACACCCCTGCTTGTTAAAAGCAGCACCTCTCCTGCTGGCTTACCATTCTCTTAATCAAAAGGGCAGGAGGAAGCAGTTGGGATTCACTTTTCTCTTTTTTTCTTTCAAAGTACACAAATGTCAACTTCCTCAAGGATGTTTGGCACAGCGGAGTTCAGTCATATAACGTACAAAGTCAGCTTGATCAAAAGGTTGCAGGCGGCCCACTGCTAAGATGGAGGGAGAAAAGGAAACCACAGGCCTCCCTGAGGTGTGAATGAGTGCACAGGCCACAGTCACATGTGTATTTACACTGGAGACGTGCTGAGACCACAAAGGCATATAGGAAACATAAACTCTGCCAGGATGCTCTCCATTTTTGCCTGTGAACCTGGAGCGGCACTGGCTGCCGGGGCTGTCTTCTATTATGCCCAGCCAATCAGTTTCATATACTCTAAAGCAACCCGCAGCCATGGCCAGTTTGTGGATTTGAACATTTTCTGTATGTCACATACTATAATTGGCCTTCCCTGTCTTGGTGTGAAAGTGTTTGTACCTACATGGCAATACCTCCTAGGTTTGAGGTGGAAAGGCTAAGGTTCTTCAATGAAATTTCCTGTTCTCTAGGGCTAAGGTGGTGTCTTAGTTACTTTTATATTATTAAGAGAAATGTTATTAACCATGAACAAAGCAGTTCATAACAGACAGTATTTAACTGGGGACTTGTGTACAGTTTCAGAAGATGAGCCCATGAACATCATGGTGGAAGCATAGTAGGCAGCAGGCATGGTGCTGGAGGAGGAGCTGTAGCTGAGAGCTTTCATACTGATCCAAAGGTGGAAGACAAAGAGAACAAAAACAGGCCCAGTCTGGGCTTTTGAAACCTCAAAGCCTACCCCTAGTTAAACACTTCCTTCAATACGGCAACACCTCCTCCAACAAGACCAGTATGCAGATCCTTCTCAAACAGTTCTATCAACTTCAAACTGCAGAACAAAGATTTAAATAGATGAGCCTGTGAGGGCCACTGTCATTCAAACCACCACAGGGAGACTCAGGATTAGACACATTTCACAGATGACTATGAAACTTAGGGATCAGGGATATCTGGGAAACAATTTCATAGACAAAACATCTTGGCCAAAGTGGCTCGCAAAGCCTTCATTCCTTACTAGTGACCTCATCTTAATGTTTCCTTGTATCTATACTTAGTGCAAGCTCATAGTAAATTATACACTCATGTTCCTTTAAAAGAGCTTGATATATACTCACTAATTTTTGTCATTTCGCAATAACAAAATATCAAACAAGGATTAATCTAGCTCATTCCCACAGTAACATCAACCAGTAACTACCAATACTGACCTCTAATTAAATATTGTGAAAGTATTTGCTTAGTCACCACTATTTGACTGTATCGAGTGGTTCTCTATCCATTTTCATTGTGCTATCATCTGATTGATCATATCACTCCTTCAGTGCTGCTAGAGGTGATAAACAGGAACACCAGCCTGCCTTTTGTTGAATCTCAGGGATGGTAATGATGAGGATGATACAAACCAAAGAAAATTAAACAGGAAAAGAAACTGCCCACCTTAGTGCAAAACTTGTCATGCATCTCTGAAAGGCTCAGTACATTGTCTCCTCTCTCTGGCAAGCGCATCTCTTTCCTTACCTTTTAGGAAGACACATGCGGCACTGTTATGTGCTTACCTCTAGTGTTTCAGTTAACACTACTAGGATACAAACAGACTTTTGTTGCCTCTTCTGAAATAATTTCACAATGTTGAAGAAAATGAAATTTTCAGGAACAGACTAGTATGTGCCCTGATATATGTATGAGAGGGATGGAAAATGGTTAAAAAGAATATCCTTTAATTGTAGTTGTGCTGTAGTGGTATTAAGAATTGTGCAATTAATTTCCACTATCAAATTAAACTGGTAAAGAACTTAGAATAAAAATATAAGTCTTCTCTGCTTGTGTTGGTCTTTTGTAAATGAAGTAACCTTAAATTTAGTTTATTGTTTCTAGTTTTTTTCTCTCTCTCTAGGTCAAAGAATATATGACCTTCCTCATAAGAAATAATATACAGAGTGACTGTGAAGGTCAGTAATGAATAGAGTAGAGAAAATTATTGCAACTAAAATAATCACCTAAGGTGGTAGACTATTTCCCTAGAAGCCCGAAGTATACTGATGATTCCTATTGGGACATAATATGTCTCTTGATTGGGGTAGAGACACTGAGTTATGTAGTATGCAGCAAGAGATATCTCTTACAGGACAGCATTTACCAAGAGTCAGGGAACATTAAAATAATGTAACAGATATTCAGACAGCAAAGAGCTATAGACTATGGCTATACAATGGAAAATTATATATATTTTAAAGAGTCTATATCTATTGGCTACCAGAACAGTGGTAAATATTTGACAGGTCTTTTTGAATTATATTGGATACATCTTCTATTTTCCAAAGTTAGGTTGGAATTAACAAGCTGTCCTGTACCTTCAGACTAAAATGAGAAAGCTACAGCAACTGCATCATCATCATCATCATCATCATCATCATCATCATCATCATCATCATCATCAGCAGCAGCAGCAGCAGCAAAGGCATGGCTTTGACTCAGAGTTCTTGCCTACAAAAAATCCATGTCCTACTAGTCCCATTGACAGACAGGTAAATGCAAAGATGTGTCAACAAATATATACTAATGTACATCTACAGTTCCCTCACCCAGACATACAGAGAATGTGTAATAGCATCCAACAGTATAACACATGTGCCTACTAATCAGTGGAAATGGTTACCTACAAGTACATGAAAAGAAGTATTAATATGCAGATGTTAACATCCGCTGTGGGTAGAGGCATGCCATTCTATGCTAGGCCCATGAGTTTTCTATTCACAAAGTCTTTCTTTAATTTTCTCAACAGTTTTTCCATAAAACTTTGCAAATATAAGCTCCAGTAGTCAGCATGAACCTTACTTCTAAATTCATCACTTCTAAACATGCCCTTCCATCTCATGGTTGAATTTTCTTTCACCTGTTATCATGTTTTCACAAATCATAACATTGGATTCACCTTTGCATATCTCTAAATGACTTATTATTATCTCATTCATTCAGTTCACCTTGTAGTTACTACAGCAGAGGTACTCATTCTTCTACCAAGCCTTCTACATTGAACACAGGCCCCCATCATGCAGAATCCTGGAGCACTCACTGCCATTCTTTAATAGACTAATAATTCCCATCTAGATACTTCTAGGAACTAATTACTAATCTTAGCACTACAACTATAAAAACTCTACCATCCTTGCAAGCAGTCATTGTGTTTTTGATGATCAGCAGGATTGTTAACTATTGTGACAATTACTGAGCTCAACACAGTACTTTTTTCTATGTTTAAATTTTACCTCTCTTATAATTTTTCCTCACTTTTTTCATGAATCCAGAATAGTGACCATCAAGGAAATATCATAAACATATGTCAAAATGTAGCTGGCAGTGGCTTTATTCTATGTTGGTTGGCTATTAGGTACACTGCTTTACTAATACTGATTTGGTCCTTTTAAACTTTTCATTAGTTAAGCTTTGGACATGATTGGCACTAGCTTATGGAAACAGCAAGTATAAGGAACCCGAAATGAAGTTCAGGGAAAAGGGTCTCTGATGTTCATCAGGTAGACAACGCAAGCAGCAGTGTGGGAGACAAACACATGATACAGAAGAGTCCACCGGGGTGCTTTAATGCTGCTTCTCAACCATGTGATTAATATCCATTTTTACTCACTTATCACTGCGGTATTTTTCTGAAAAATCTAATAAATATAGAAAAGGGTATGTGAATAACATGATGCAGAGATCAGCATCAAGGTTAGAGACAAGGGCATCAGACTAAAATATGAATCACTGTGAGATGATTCCAATTCCAAACGGGATGGAAACATGCTTAGGCATACAGAGTATAGCTCTAGAGAAGTGCTCACAGTGACTGAAGTAAAAGATGTATGGAGAGGTCAGGCCTATTATTTTAACTGAGTATTGATACTGGAGGCTTCAAATTAGACAGGAAGACAAAAACTAATGAAGAGTTAGGACTAGACGTCTGAGAATGATAACAAAGAATATCGACAGAGCAGCCTAGGTAGAAGGTGAGGTCAGCAGTTAGCACCTTAAAGCAAACAGACAGGAGTCACCAAGAGCCTAGGAATGGGAGAGCATTCACTCAGTATCCATTGGTTGTTTATTTATTTAGTGAACTAGAAATTCAATGTGAACTGATCAGGAGATACATATTAGATCATGCTTAACAATTTTATAAGTCAGAGGAAAAACAGGCATGAAGAATTAAAGCAGTTGATGTATGAGAACTAGAGTAAGTAAATGATAGGAATGGGCCCCACAATGGGATGATATATTTGAAATTTGTTAAAGCTAAAATCAGTCAGAAGTCTACATCATCCAAAGATAGATTCCATCTACATTCTCTTGGAAATTAACATGTAGGTAAAATGTAAGCCCATAGTTGGACAAAGAAGTCATTTCCAGGTGGAAATGTGGAAATGTGTGTTTCTAAGTATACTGCATTTTTTTCTAACATGTGTGAACCATGATTCTGTGTCACAGGAATAGGCGATAATGAGAATTTTAACCATCAGAAAAGAGCCAAGGACTAGAGCAATAGCTCAGCACTTAAAATAACTCACCACTTAAGTAGTAGTGTGGAGTAGTAGTGTGGAGATGAGAGTTCTGATATATCTAACTGTAATTCTAGCATTTACAAAGTGGAGGCTGGAGAGACCTAGAAAATGCTGGTAAGCTAGACTAGTCCCTTATCCGTGAACTCTGGGTTCAACTGAGGGATCTGGCTTCAATGAATAAGGTAAAAGATAATGGAGAAAGTCTCCTGATATCAACCTCCTACGTCCATATGTTCATGTGTGCATCTGCACCATGATACATAGAGTCACATACATATGTGTACATGTCCCATGCATATACACACATTTTAAAAGAGTCAGAACATACAATGTTCATAACTTTTTAGGCCTGGAACTAAGAGAAAACAATTGGATTGTTCCATGATTCTGCCTTACACAACTAAACAAGAACTAGGAGAAGGGATAGGTCTTGGAGGCTGGGAAGATGATCATCGGAAAGTCCCTTGTTTTCTACCATGAACGAGTGAAAGAACCTGATGTTACACTGTGTAGATAATGTTTTAAAGCAGAAAAACCCAGATGCTCATACAATGACCTGTCTCATGCACATGTGTGTGTGTGTGTGGGGGCTGTGTAAGAGAGGAGGGGCTCCCTTTCATCATTTGACCTTCAATGAATAATAAAACTGTTTTCAGCCTTTAAGCCTATATCAGCTGCAAAGGTGACAGATACCTGTCATATTTTAGGACAGCTTATCATTTCATCCCCTGGAGTGATTGAGTATTTATAGACACAAAGATAGAAACATAAAGCCTATATGTATAGGCAAGAGTGCCCTGGAGGTGGCGATTAGGACTAGGCAGTAATTTTAGCTTGAAGTTCCTATGACTTAAATAGCCACTTGAGCTCTGCTCTTGCAGTTTACGATGTCAATAGAACCCCTAAATGAAATTACAGCCTTCTGATACGCAGCAGGGTATCCTTTCTTTGCCATGCAATATACACGGCCAGAAGAAATTGCTTTGTATATGGGGTTTCACTAAAGCAGAATTTATCATAAGGCAGCTCTGCTAAAATGTCATTATGCTGTTATTCACTGGATAACACATCTAATGACTCAGGGTGCACTTGATAGCCATGTTTCAGTGAACACAGACGCACGCCCTGATGTGAACTGGGCACTCCAGTGCTTCAAAGCACTATCGATTTCAATTCTACCATAATTTACACCTGGCTTGTTTTGCCAATAGCCTGAACCCATGCTAACACTGGAACATACACATACAAGCACTAGAGAAATCAGAAATGAACTCTATAGCAAAACTGCAAGCAGAAAACTTTTGTTGTCACAATCTCTCTAATTAAATATTCTGTATGATTCTGTGTTACACTTGGATATTTATTCGGCTAGTACTGTCCTGTGATTGGCAGTGACAGTCACACTAACCTCTTATGTTTATACAGACCATGTGTGCTTCTGGGGTAGGCTCTGGGCTGTTCATCTTGCCCACCTCACCAATGTATCTAGCACAGTGACAGGCACATAGATAGGAGTTTTTTGATGGCGCCACTTCCTTCTCTCTGTTCCATGAACACCTGTACTCCAACAGTCTGATCCTGTTTGTTTTCCTTCATTATATTTTCCTTGGGACATAACGACTTCATAATTTGAGCTTCAATCATGACAACGATGATTCAGAAGACAGCTATGCATCTATCTCTGTCCCTGACCTAGCTCCAGTATTCCTGACTGAACCAAACTGCCTACTGGACACTGGTCTGGATGCTCCCCCAACAATTAAACATATTTAAAAGCAAGCTTATCATCTTCCCAGCCTACAAAACTTACTCCTCATAGCTTTTCTTGTCTAGTTGTGTAAGGCAGGAACCTGGGAGCAATCCAGAATTCCACCTCCTTTCATGCCAGGCCCAGAGGTTATTAAATTGTGTCCATTCTGTCAGTTATCTCTGAACACACCTCCTCCTTTCGGCCTATTCCCACAGTTACTGTCCTAGTTCAGGATTTCATTGTTTCCTGACTGAACAATTTAAGGTGCCCCCTAACTCATTTCCCTGCCTCTCCTCTCCCACTCCTACAATCTATCCTTCACTTTCTGCTGCCAGGCTGATCCTCTGTTACATGATGTGATTATTAACCTCTACTAGAAACCTTCGAATGGCTCCCCAAATGCTACAAGCAGTTAAAGCATCTTTGGATGGCAATCAAGGTTGCCATGACTGTTCCTCCCTTATACATAGGACACTATTCTCTGTACTGCACAACTAACTCTGGGTGATACCCTTCCTCATCTCTGTCCCCTGTCCCCTACTTAAGAAACTTTGCCCTGGCTGCTGTCATCACTAAATTCTTTTTCCTTCTTTGGCCTTCTGGGAAAATCCTTCACAGCCAGCATAGATTTGTTACCTTTGGTTTCCTTAATGTTTTACTCCAGGATATTTTGAGCTGTACAATGTTTGGAGAGTCTATGTTTCTTTGAACACCCTTCTGCCTGGTCATCAGTATGTGACATTATCCCAAGTTCATTCTCTGTTCTCTCCTTATTTAATCCTTTTACCATTGGTAGGAGACCTACCATCTTCACATTGGCATGCTCCTGGGGTATGGGATAATATCACATGGCCCCCATTATTCTGTCCTTACTGTTTTCCTCTCTCCCATCTGCTCCTGCTATAGAGCCATTTTGTTATCACTCTGGTGTGCCTGGTATATTCACTTTTGTACATTCTACAGTATTTTATTTATATGTACTTGAATGATTTCATTTTAAAATTTATTTTCAGCATCTGAATAATAACATACGACTGTATATACTACTGGGGCACATGCTGTCTCAGTAATTAATTATATACATACAGTATAATGATTAAATCAAGCTAAACATTCATTTTTTTAAAATAATTATCATTTTCCTATGATGAGAAAACTTTAAATTTTTCTAGCTTTTAGAAATGTATAGTAACTTACCTCTTGCTCCAATCTCACTATAACTCAGCATCTTCACTTTAGCACAGCAAACTTACCACAGCCTCGCTGATTCTTCTTGTCCTTTACTGACCACAATTCTCTTTAACCTTCTATGCTCAACCACAGCATCCTTGTTCAGGTCCTTTGCACTGGATAGTTCTACTGAAAATATACTTGCACCGACATTGACAAAACCTGTTCCCTTCCTTTCACTGAAGCCTTGTCTCAAATGTTGTCCCTATGTAATTTAATATGACAACATAAGCCCCCTCTTTCTCATCCCTGATTGACCTTTTTGTACAGTACTCAACAGGAACAGGTCGTGCACTTTCCATATAAATTTCCTTATGTGTCTCTCCTAGACAGTCTATAATATGAGAATAGAGACTTCTCTGTGTTTAATTACTCTTGAATCCCAGCCTGGAAGAGTGTCAGCTACATAGTTTGAGCTCTTCAATGAATATTTGTTTACCAACCAATCTTTAGCTCCTATAATAAAAACTGTTAGAGTACAGATTCAAAAATATTTTGTGAATGAAAAAAGAATGAATGTTAAAAAATGTTTAATGATTATAATGGAGAAACAGACTTTATACTCTGATCCTCAAAAAACACTGGCAAGTCAGTCAAATGGGTACCATTATCTTTCTTAGAAAATGAAGCAGATGAGTCCCCTAATTTAGAAGCCTAAATTAAGTCTACCTGATTTGTTCTTTTTTTTTTTCCAATTTGCTATTGAAATGTAGAGACAATTTTTGTACTCTGATCATGATGTAGCTGTAACATTTATTACAGTATTTTGTTCCTCTTGACTAGGGAGGCAATTAGCAGGAGGTGAAAGTGCTAATATCTTTTATTACAATTTATATCCTTCCATATTTGCTGCCTTTCATAAAAAGATCCTTTTCTTTCATTTTCAAAAGTGGATTAGGCACTCATACAATTTTGTCCCTTAGAGTGATTTGTATACACTGCCCAAGAGGCCATCATACTGTAAATCCTGCCAGAAGGAACTGGAAGGTGAATGTGGTATTTGTAGCTTGAGGATGAACAGGTTATTTGGTGCCAAGTTTGTGCTACTGGAAATGTCTTCTCCATGTTAACTCCCAAAGAAGAACAAATTCACTAACAAAACGTTGTAGTTTTCGGCATGTCTGCTGAGTTAACTTTCCACTGTTTGAGGGTTAATTATCCACTTTGTGAATGACTTTTCTCGCCCCCCCTCCCCAGGCTACTTACATCTAGGAATCCAGTTTACTAGAGAGTGCAGAGAGAAAAAAATTTAAAAATATAAAAATGAACATCCTATTTATATTCCGCACACACAGATGCATGAAAAGTTCTGGAAAATCATTTTCAGAAAATAGGATTGAGTACAGATTAGGGATTGTCATGCCAATTGACCACTAATGGTTAAGTTTAAAATCCACTTTATATATTTAGTTATTTCTTACTATATTCATATTCATAACATATTCACTTACTAGCTGGCTTATTATACCAGGGCATTATATGGGGTACTGGAATGGCGACACAGCAAATGGCACACTAGAGGATGGCTCAACTGATGCCCCGTTTCTGAAGATGCCTCAGTGGGTTGCGGCTTAATAACTGAAGGAGCGAGCACCAAGTGAATCTACCAATTTCTCTCCTCATCGATCAGCACAATTGACCTTGGCTATTTTCAGCTATTATTTACCTCAAACAGGGCATTTAATTAGTGCTTGTTAAGACAGTGCAAATGATTTGGCTGCCTGTCCTCTTGCCCCTGCTCTTTATTGTACTGCCTGTCTGACTCACCTCTCTCTTGTCTAGTTCACGCATTCATAGCTAATATTCCTGTGCCTCTACACCTACCACCTACTGGTTCCTTAAATGTGAACTTTGATAAAAGGAAGAACCACTGATTGACTATTCTCAAATATTCACAATCTGCAGAAGCTCTGGCTAACATGGAATAGTATAGGTAGTGTGGTATGTTCAGACTGCATGAACTAAGATAGGTATCTGGTTACCTTCACAAGTTCTAGAAAATGAAGAAAACTCCTATAAATTCAAGACCTCTATGTTCATCAGAAATGACCTAACCTTTGGGGGTTAAAGGAACTATCTCAGTAAATGGCTGGGATAGTTTCAGCTCTTGGAAGATCTAATAAGGAGAGACAGTCACAGGAAAATCTATTGATTTGCCGGATGTGGTGGCGCACGCCTTTAATCCCAGCACTCAGGAGGCAGAGGCAGGTGGATTTCTGAGTTTGAGGCCAACCTGGTCTCCAAAGTGAGTTCCAGGACAGCCAGGGCTATACAGAGAAACCCTGTCTCGAAAAAAAAAATCTATTGATTTGTTTCCAGGACATGTTTCTCCATTGTGGTAACCAAGAAATCCTTACTGCCAATGAATATAGATAATCATCCATTCCCTATCCATTGATCCTTCAGCTCCCCCACTCAGATTGAGGCAATATGACATTGTTTGAAAGGGGAAGGAATACATAAGCACAAAATATAATACCTTCTATCAATTCAAAGGTTTTCAATTCAAGGCAGCATATGATAAGTGATGGATGGCTGCTGCCTACAAAACTGTTGCCAGTCTCAGAGCATCATTAGAAAAGTGGGACTTGACCGACTGGGTATCTTGAAAGGATATCTGGGAAATTACATTCTGACAGTAATGTGTAAGTGCAGTAGTAAGGTATTTAATATACAACTAAATAGCTGAGGAATGAGGAAGAATAAACTGGGTCATTTATATATGTATTAATTCTTACCAAATGAATTCATTAAATATATCTCTCAATTTTAATTATTAGCTATTTAATTTCTGTCTACTTAATTTTAAGCTATTTCTTACACAGAACAATTAATATTTTGAAGCTGGGCATAATAGAATTTAGGTTTACAATCTGATATGTATGTTTAACTAAGGATAATCACTACACTTACCAGTAATATTATCTCATTTATAGATAGTGTTCATAAATATCTGTATAAACTGGATTCTCAATGTGATAAAATAATCCCCTTAACTTTGCTTTTCATCAGTTTAAAAATATTTTGTGGAATTCAATATCTAGAAAGTCTAGGTAAAATGGCATTTTAAATATATAAGAACATAGTTTTGCACACATACATACATACATTTATAAGTTAGCATACTCAACATATATGTCCAAAAACCACCTTATAACATATAGAACATGTGTCTTTCCTAGGGAAGCCACTGAAACTATCCCCCAAATTTCTTCACAAATAGAACAACTTCTTCCCTTGATATTGGTGTGGTTAGAAGGCTGAGAGGCAGTAGACAGTTTCTTAGTGGGGCAATCGCATGCTGGATGCTGAAAAAGTTCTTTTGTCTATAATTGTAACTGCCTAATCAAATTAACATAATATATAGGAAATAGTACCATCTAAAACTTGTTTGCAAGAAAAAAATATATTTTAAAACAAGGAAGTTTAATGAAATTTAAACTTTCAGATGAATGCTGAGAAACAGGATTAGTAACAGTATGCTATAAAGGCTAATTATATAAGTATGGGAAATACTAGGTAATATGAATGCAACTATGTCAACTTACAAAAAGACATCATTTTCCTTCTGATCACACACACGTATCTATCCATATATATATTAATCAAAGTCTAACTTCTTATGTACATCAGTTCACCACAACATTTTTTATGACCATATAGAACTCAAGATCTTAGCAACTAAAAGAAAAAAATTCTCTGGCAGATTAGATTTGTAAAATATAATTTCTTGGGACATAACGTTAGGTAAATGTGTTTATACTCTCTGCCTAAAGTTGCTTACAAATTTTTATGTACAGTCATGGTTCTCGAGAATAAACTGTTTCCAAGTGTTAATAGACCCAGCTGTCTTCAATGTAGCCTGTATATACTGAGTTTCTCTCTCCGTGTATGTGGTTGGTGTTTTAGCAGAGAGAGACACAAAGACTCCATGTAGCTCTGGATGGCCACTGAGCTCCATACATTTCTTAGGTCATGTTTGAAAGTTCAGAACACAATTTTATTGTTAAGCTTTTTAGAAAATAACAAAATAAATAAAAGTACCCCATAATATATTATATATATGAATAGTTCAATAATTACTAACATGGGCTAACAGAAATTTAGTCTGTCATACCAGGCTTTCCTTTCTGGCTGGCCCTAACTTTGTTTGTTTGTTTGTTTGTTTGTTTTTTGGAGACAGGGTTTCTCTGTATAGCCCTGGCTGTCCTGGAACTCACTTTGTAGACCAGGCTGGCCCCGAACTCAGAAATCCTCCTGCCTCTGCCTCCCACTTAGTGCTGGGATTAAAGGCGTGCGCCACCACGCCCCGCTGGCCCTAACTTAGTGAAGCAGCATTCTTTCACACCGAAAGCTAATAGATTTGATGAACCTGGGAAACTACAGGAGCTATGCTAGGAAGTCATTTGCTCTAGAGGTCACTGACAAACCCTGGTGTGACTGTAGCAGTACACAGTGTCTGAGGGTACTTGGGAAATACGAGCATGCATGAGTTCTGTGGTTAAGAATCCAAATCACCCAATATAGCAACCAAAATTCCAGAGCTAAGTGTCACTGTTATATACTGAATCACTGTACCAGTTTGGAACAAAGGTAAATACACATAACAGATACATAGGAGACACATCTGTAAAATCAGCTATTATTAAAGCATTTTGGCCCTAGAAGAAATCTACTGGCAATGTGTTAATAGCAAAGACAGCTAAAACGATAAAATAGCATTCCCAAATATTTAAGGGCATTGAGTAAGTACCCCTTAGGCTGGGTTGTGGTTCTGGGACGTTTAAGCCTATGAGAACCATATTGGGAACATCAAAGACTCTTTCCCCTCCCCAAAGAGCAATTCACTTCAGAGGATGACACATAGACAATAATTTAATGGCCACCATGTTTTTTTTTTTGTTGTTGTTGTTGTTTGTTTGTTTTTTGTTTTCTCTTTTTCCCGTTTAATATCTTAGAACATGCCACATACTTGACTTTACAAAGTTGAGAAGGCACAGTAAGATGGAACATGTCTAGAACAACAGCAAGCAGGGGCTTGACAACAGAAGACAAGCCCACCCACCTGACATTTCACTTCCAAGGAGGGTGTGCATCCCAAGAACAACACTGGCTATGACAGACCAGGCTGCAACCCCACCCCCACCCCATTCCATTCCTTTGACAACTTTCCGGAGCCCACTCAGTCTTTTCTTATATTGAGGACAACACTATATTTGGGTTTAATATTGTGGAGACAATCATCAGTTTCCTTTGTCAAGATGATGAATTTCCCTGGAGCCATATAAGGAGTATCACTGCATTCTTCTGCTCAGTACCATGAGTACAGAAGAATAAAGAATAGGGTGTGACACATAAGGTTTTCCTGAAGTCAGATGGGGAGAGGCTCCTAACGTTTCAGAGCAGCCTCAAGGAAATGATCTCTAAAGGAAGAGTCCTTGCAACCTTTTTGTGGCTCATCTACTACAGATTTTCTATCTGCCTCAGCTAGCTATGTGCATGGCGCGCATGGCACAACTGCTCAGAACAGAAATGTATCAAAAGTTAGCAGAGGGAAAGAAACTTCAGATGAATAATTATTCCCACTTTCACTTCCCCCTCCCACCACCCTGAGCTCTTCCTCCCTGCCCCAGTCACTCACCTACCTTCCTCCTCCCACCAGCATGTTTGCTAGGCATGTCAAGGCTGACAGCCCTCTGGGGCAGCCGCACAAACCCTAGCCCTGCAGGCTGCTTCCAAGCAGAGCCTCAAGGCTCTACCCTTGTCCAGAGTGCGCTCAGCTGTACACACGAAAACTCCTCACCACTCTGATTGTTTGGCAGGCTTTTTTAAATGTTTTTTTTTTTTTTCCTTTTTAAAATACCCTTTATTTCCTGCCTGCCTCAGAGAAACCGAGAATAGAATCCTTGATACATCAGAATCTGGAAGCTCCCCACTCACCAGGACTCCTGATCCAGGGAGTGACGGCTGAGAGTCACACAGTCTCTTGAGAGTGTCCAGGCCTGGCTGCTAAGCTCTCTGCTCTGATTAGTCTGTTGAGTTCACAGTGTTCCAGAGTGCTGAAGCACAGAAATTAGGGAGGGGAGGTGGAAGGAAAATCACTGGAGCCTCTTACGATCTAACTTCCACTAACTGAGAGGAAATGTCTTATAAATAAACAACAGCAAGAGAAACACACACCAAAAAAAAAAAAAAAAACTATCCCATCCTGCCAGAGGAATGTACATTATTGTCTCCCGACGGAAAACTTTGCACCACACCAGAATGCAGCCATGTCTCCTGAAACTACCTCTCTTAAAACGGAAAAAAAAGAGACTCAAGAAGGGAGGTAGGGAAGCTTTTCTTATGTCCTTGAATTCTGTTTGGAAGTTCATGTGAGTTCCCAGTAGACAGGCTACTCTAAGCAGTTTCACAGAGTCTGTGTTCCAGGGTTTCGTGCGGAGGCTGCTTATTAACAAAATTTCATTTCTGCCCAGATCATTGCTCTACCATCCGGACATTTTCAGAAGGGAAGTTCAGGGAGGGTGCGGGGTGGGGGTGGGGGTGGGGGTCGGGGAGAGGGTGCAACTGTGGAGGAGAGGAAAAAAGTAGCACAAAGGGAAACTCCTGATGACCCAGAATGCCCTAGGCACGGCCAAGAGCTATGAGAAGCAAACCCCCACCCCCACCGTGCCCTGCTTGGTGAGGACTTGAGGATAGGGTTGTGTTTAATCTACTTACTCTTTCTGCTCGGGAGGCTGAGGTTCCTACATTTCCAGCTCATGCTGGACTGTACCGTAAGCAACAAGTGAAATGAGTTCAGTGAGCTCATTCTAGTCCTTCGACTCCTGTCCACATCACTAAGCGACTGCACAGCTTGGCACAGGCCAGGATGAGTCAGCAGTCTCTGGTCATGAGAGGCCAGGCCTGGAATAGCATTGGGGTGTGTGTGTGTGTGTGTGTGTGTGTGTGTGTGTGTGTGTGTGTGTGTGTGTTGGGGGTTGGGGGAGGCAGGTCAAGAGCAAAATGAAGTAGAAAGCCTGCCTGGATGGCAGGACTCAACTGTGCAATATGCAGGATACTGCAGGTCACAATGAAAGAGCCTCATTAGCCCTGGGGTAAAGAATATAAAACTGCAGAAAGAACGGCAGCATCCTAAGAACCAAACAGACTCTGAAGGCTAAAGCATGCTGATTACTCTTACTACATGAGCACCTATTTATTCATGTGCTGTAAGTGCAAGTAAAAACAGGTAGTTCCATACTATATGGTTTTAGCATTCTGATGTTTTCCAATTGCTAAGGAGCCCAACAAAAAAGCAAATATACCAGCTATATAGAGAAGTGACATACTGTATAGAGTAATGCAACTGTACGAGTAACTGATACATCACGGATGGATATTTGGGCTGACTGCATCCTTATAGAAGCTACACAAAAACATTAAGTCTACATAAAGTCTGACAGTAGAAAACAGCTGAGAGGAAAGAGACACAGGAAGTTCAATGGTACCCACCGGGACCACTGCATTGTGTCTGTAGGTCTACCCAATACGCATAGTGTACAGAGCTCTGTTAGATAGTGACCGCCAGGATTCCGAAGCATCACTCCTGTGGTGTACACTATAATATAGCCAGAGGTAAGCCAAAAGAAAGTAGGGGGTAAAATCTATGTTAAAAAAAAAAATCAGTGATGGAGAGGCAAGTTGTGCTATAAATCAACTGATGAAAACTACCTAAAACAGACTGCAAGATACCAATGTAGATAAGGCTCCTGAGTGGGAGACTGGGAATCCTCAACAGGAAAGGAGAAAGGCTGGCTGTGGTTTGGAGTTGTGTGGCATGGGAAGCAGATGAGCCACCAGAGAAGAAAAACACCAGTGAACAACTTGAAGTTTGAAGAGGAGCCACGGAGATCTAGAACATTTTCTTAGCTTTTATCTCTCAGATGCACAAGGTTGTGTGTGTTAAGAAAACATATATGACAGGGTATGTAGCTTCTGTCCCACAGCATGTCAGGTAGAGTATCCTATCACATGTTCAATGAATTTCCTAGTCTGTTTCCTTCTCTTTGAAAGGGGGGTGACCGTATCATCCTAAGTGGAGTTACAAAGGCTGAGTTAGTGTTTATCTATTTTTGTCATAGCATCTCTGTCTGACACCGAAAGCACCATAAACTACTATCATCCCTAGCATCACTTATCACCCTTATGTGCCCAGTCAGAGAGGCTCTGCCATTGGTGTCCCCCCAGACTGAGTAGAACCAGAAGAAATCCTACAGTAGATCAGTTGGATGTACTGCTGACCATGCTGCTTTGAAGAGCTTGTTTTCGTATGGGATGCTCAGTGTTATAATGTGAATGCAGGGGATGCTGATCATCTATTATGTGAAAACCTTGATTTGGGAATCCATGTTATCAAAGGAACTGGGTGTCTGACAGTGTCTAGTAACCAGAGGCCAAAAGAAAAAAAAATGACGGAATTTTTAGAAGCTACTCCAAAAGCAACAGGATAAAAGTGCTATTGGCCTTGACCACATGATGAGGCTTTTTTTTAACCAAAGGGGAAAACTTAGTCCAGTTGATTGTCCCAGCCTAATTGATTAATTGTGGGTCTGACCATCTGGCTGATGAATGCTGACACCCAGCAGTGATTACTGTGTAACACAAGTCCGGATGTGCTCTCCATGATGCCTCCCACATTAATGGTAACACTGAACCCCAGGTTAGTTTATTCAGGCCTCTTGGCTCAGTCTCTTCATGGAACAGTGGTTGTGGCAGGGAATATTTTACTAGACCTGGTCAAGCATATCTTCTTCTCCTGTTTCAGCGGCCGCTCCTTTCCAATTCCACCCCTATCCCCTGAGCCCTCTCGCACATAATCGGTTTTCATGCAAAGCCCTCCATCTTCACTTTTCATCATGTGGCCGAGGCTCTCATCTCTGGTCACTCTCTTGTGAAGAAGGTTGTCGGACTGGCCTGCTATTTCACAGGGGAGCTATGGAGTCCTTTTCACTGTGTCATCTGGACTGGTTTACTATCACTAACTCATATGATTACAGAACAGAAATTATTTCATCCAAGTCTTGAAACTGAGCTAAATTTCTATAATATTTCAATTCTGTATGAAGATTAAGAGAAGATAATTCTTACATCTTAAAGTTATTTGTCATTCTTAGATGTGTGCCATGGATAGGAACCATCCTTGTCCTGAAACTAACTTGAGATTTCAGGGAAGCATTTCTGAGTTAGAGAAA
The DNA here is from genome assembly GCA_902729485.2 of Mus minutoides. Classification (NCBI taxonomy): domain Eukaryota; kingdom Metazoa; phylum Chordata; class Mammalia; order Rodentia; family Muridae; genus Mus; species Mus minutoides. The sequence goes on from LR749762.1 coordinate 948,748, forward strand.
CTGTATCAGGCTTAAGAAAATAACAGGGTACAGTAAGCATGCCACCTACAAATCACTCTACATCCGGACATAGCATGTCTGTAGAATTCCCTAGGCAAATCAGATTCGAACACATGTGAACTTTAGTTATTACAAAAAGTTTATTTTTTTCTTCATTCTATTTGTTGGAGAGGTAGGGGACAGTAAGCCCACACCAAATGGCTTGCAAAGCTTGTGTGAGGAGTCACAATGGGCAATCATCCTTTCTCTGTTCTTTCCCTGTCCTGATTTCCACCTTGAAATCATCCTGTCTCCTGGTCTCCACGGATACTGAACTCCTCTGTGTTTGGGCTGTATTGGTGTTAATTTTCAGCAGAGAATGGTAGCAGCATGCTGAAATACAGAGTTCTGTGTGGGGAGTTGGGAAATGTTTTTGGCATGGCTGTCAGTAAACAACTCTGTGTCTTGGGCAAGTCAAATCCCTTAACTCCCCATGTCTCGGTCTCTTCATTGAAAAATGATAGGGTAGGACTGCGTGAACTCTGCCGTCTCTGCCAACAGTAAGATTCTATGGTTCTATAGCTCATTTCCCTTTTTCTCCCCTCTGGCATCAAATGCTCAACAACTCTGCATAAAATAATTTTTCTTTTTCAGTTACTGAAGGGAAAATATCTCCTTCATTTACTGCTGGGTATTTTCTATTTGTACCCCCTCTTTCTTTTTGATGTTAGATATTTTGAGTCATAAACATGAACATATTCAGATAGATGCTTTAAATTTGAAGGCATTTAAGGAGAATAGCTTTCCCATGTAGAACATTTAGTATAGCTCTGCATGGAGGAAGCCAGCCATCCAAAGTGGAGCAAAGGGGCCAATTCACAAATGAGAGGAAGCCCTTTCATAATAAGAGTCTCCAGGCTCTTCAATTTAGATAAAGCTCAAATGCTATCAACTTCCAACTACGTTTCCAGTCAGCCCCAGACACCATCACAGACACTTAGGACTACAAATCTGAGGACCAATGCTGGCAGGGATGCCGCTCTTATTTCACCTCCACCATCCATTGCCAAGTAGGATTTTAGGATGGCATAGTAATAAGAGCCAAGAGGACAATCTGTCATTTATTTTCCTCCAAACTTTTTGAAATTTCCCATTTGGGCTCTGTTTCCCAGTTTTAATTTGGTAACTGCCATTTTTCAGCATTTCTTTTAACAGGTTACTAATAATTTCTGATACAGGATCTCATATTTCATTTTCTGCTGCTAGAACTGCTGTTAATATTTCATCTGCCTTCAACTCAGCTCAGAATAAAGGCTGCTACATTTTAGATACTCTGTTAACACTTAGGTTCTGGGAATTTCATCTCCAGTGTTCACTTAGTTTATCCATATCTGGTTAAGTATAGACAATATTTCAGGGTATAGACAATATTTCAGGGTGTGCTAAACATGTTATAGATTCTTGTGGTAGCTCTTCTCCAAATCTCTGACTGAGAGACTGCAAGTGACCTATTTGTTTTCCAAGGTAACTTATGATTGGCTTTTGGAAGCAGAATGGTTTTGACGATCTGGGGCTCACAGAAAGTTCTAGGTTAAATTTTTCGTTCGTTTGTTTGAAATTTGCTAGATGTATCACCTGTGAGACCAGTCTCTTTTTCCATTTGCAAGAGAGAGAGAGAGAGAGAGTCGGGGTATACATCTGTATTGCTATATGGATCAAATAAATTTAACTGCTGAAGATTACCGAATCCTCAATAAATAATGGATATCATTAATAATTTATAAATTCACATTATGTAATTATTGGGTTTTGACACCTTTTCCAAGGTCAACAAATTATATCTGCATCCAGATTTTTATTTTTCAAGAACAAATTCACTGAGAACTAGAGTAAAATCCTTTAAAGTGTAGATCAGTAAAGCCATATGGTCAGATGGTGTTTATAACATCACGGTTTGCTGCCTTTCTAGCTAACTAAATTCTCAAAACATTTTGTTCATCCAATCTTTGACCTGTAAGGACATATGGACTTCCTCCAACCCTAAGCATCACAGATCATTTTAGAATAAGGGTACAAGAATTAAAGATAACTCTAAAAATGAAAGAACAGCAAATTTAAGGAATGGCCACTCCTTGTAGAGCTGACATAGCATGTTCAAGGAAAAGTTGTTTGTATTCTTAGACAACAATCCAGACCTTGCTGGGTACAAGTAAAATCTTTTAGGATTTGGATACAGACATTGTTCGACAAGGCACAGGCATTGCCTACTGAATTTCAGAACTGTGTCAGAGAGCTTTCTCAACAGACATTGTTGATACCTGTATTCTTGCGTGGCAGCAAAAGATATCTATGGGATAGAGCCTCATGTATGTGCGCTTGCATGGTGTGTGCTAGGAGAAGTGGGTAGAGACCAGGTCGTGGGGTTGCTATCTGTACTTCAGCTGGAGCAAATAGATAGGAGTATGTTCCATACTGACAAATACTAGAGAAGTTATCCAAAAGAAAGAAGCCAGGTTCTGGAGAAATTGTGTACAGTGCATTAGTCAGCCAATGGGGTAGATGGAGCCAGGAAGGAAGCCCTCTTCCTTCTGTGGTATGTCTACTGGACTCTCAACTGACAAAGTACCTTCATGCCAGTGGACAAAGGAAAATGCTTAACTTGATCTTAGCCACAAGTCTGAGAAATGATAAAGGAGAATACTTTAAAGAGTAACATTTTTGTAGAGTAGGTAAGAAAGGGTGAATTTAGACTCAAAGGTAATGTGTTGTTAGGGTTCAAATGAGAACTGTCTTCACAGGCTTGTGTATTGGAACACTGGGGTCCTTGCTGGTGACACTGTTTGGAAAGGTCATTTAGAACCTTTGAGAGGTACAGCCTGGCTGGAGGAAGTCCATCACTGGGGTGGGGTTGAGAGTTTACAGCCTTGCCCCACTTCTAGTTAACCCTGTTTCCCTATAGGGGTTTGGATGGGATCTCTAAGCACAAATAAACTTTTCAGTTGGTCATGTATTTTATCACAGCAATAGAAAATCAATGAAGGCGATTGGTAACAGACACAGGTATTATTTGCTCACACATTTCTTGAAATAATTCATTTTGGGTTTACAATTTAGTGTTCTTAATGTATTGCATTTTTATTTATGTTCATTAATAAACTGACTCTCTCTGTACTGCTGGCTAAATACGGTCAGAAGGAAGGGAAATAAGAATCTACTAAATGGAAACCTATACATCACCAGTTTAAACAAATCTCAGTACTAATATTTGTACAGTTACCCTTCTCTCCCAGTGCTGCCCACACTTTTATGATTTACTTAAGGAAAAGGGCATACAGAAATACGGCAGAACTGATCTAACTCTGTCACCCAAATCAGCATCCCCTCCACACACCAGAATCTCAGTGATATGGATTATTAGGGATCATGACAAATAATCCAAAGTTGGAGAAAGGTAAAACCCACCTTAGGTCTCATCTTTTTCTTTCTCTCCTAACTACAAATCAGTGTATTCTATGTTTTTGATATAATACTCTCCTACAATGTAAACTTTTATTACACAAAAAAAGCACCAGGGATTGAGCAGTTGGGTTCATTATTAAAGACATGTGATGATTACTGTTGGGACTAGCTTTACACCAAGGTAGGAATATAGACTCGAACACAGCTCCCTTCTTCTGCTTGCTTTCCTCATGTAAAAAGAGTTGGGTTTTTTTGTTTGTTTGTTTGTTGTTGTTGTTGTTGTTTTGGTTTTATTTAGTTAATAGAAGTTAGGTTTAAAAACCACTGACGTTAGAGAGCTGCTTGCTTGTTGCAAATATCTCAGCACAAATTCTAACTGGATCAGTAGAGTGCTGAGGGAAGTGTACTTTGGGGATGCTCATGCCTCACTCATATGTCCATCTTTCCCTAGGCCTTGTCACAAGCAGTGCTCATCTCACTTGGTGGAATAGATCCCTTTTCAAGTCATGTTGTCTGAAAACCAGTACTACCATCCAGCAAGGCAAGGCTTTCTGGATCCCCTCATCATCCTCTCCTCTCACAGTCACATTGTAGGCATCTCTGTCAATCACAGGTGGGTATGCTTAAGGTCTCCTTTTGTTTGTGGTTACATATAAATGCCAAGGGAAGACACAATAACCCTGCATTGAGGCCCTCCCTCCACACCATGTTCACATACCTCTGCGTCAGTTCTGGAGTTGAGAAGAAGACGATACACACAGAGCATCGTGAATCCCGGTAAAAGGGGCTGGCAAGTCCATTTTATTTTCGTTTGCCCTTCTGTTCAGCTGGCTTCTCTGCTCTGACCCACTATACTTACCCTGTCGGCTGCTCTTGCTAGCAACATGCCTTTTTAATCAGCCTTCCTGGGGTCTGCATTTGATTACAGCATTTGTGTTCTATTTTGATTCTTTTGTACTGTGCCCTGTGGTGTTAGCTTGAAAGGTGTTATTTATAAAATGAAATTCTATTGTATTGCCACTTGGATTCAAAGAGGACATATAATATTAATGTAGAATGTATTTAATAATATCTTGAAACTATTAAATCAATTTCTTCATGAGAACACAGAGGGGAAGGAGGGAAGTGGGTTAGTAAGCAGGTAATAAGACGTAAGTATCACCTGAGCCTTTCCTGATGAGCCCCTGGAAGCTGGCATGAGAAACACTCTCCTAATAGCAGGTTCTAAGGAGAAGGACTACCTTCCTCAGCCAGACCAGGGCAGCACACACCTGTTTAAACATTCAACCATGCAGGCCAAACATTTTCCTAGGCTTCAGATGCAATTTTTTTTTACTAAGAAAATCATGGGACGAGACATGAATATAACTTGCTTATGACCCAGAAAGGCTTAGGTAAAGAAAGAAATAAAATTGGTCACTGCTAGAGAGTTTCTTTTGAGATTTATAAAGATTTGTTCTCCCTTCTGATACTTTTCAAAAGCAGGAAATTCTCATGCTACAAGAAAGCAAGTTTCTAGGTTTCCATAATTAGAATGTTTTACTCACATACCAAAATTGCTGGGTTCTTTGCAGTCAGTTATGGGCTTCTAGCATGAGGACCATGGACCGGCTTGTAGAAGAGGACCCATCCTTTCCTCACTCGCACCTCTAATGCACACCAGAGTCTAACCTGCTCTCTCAGGGAATCATAGCTTGGGCCGCAGATCTGCTGGTACAGATGTGCCATTTGGCCACTAGACGCTCTGGTTTTCCTACTGAAACCACTGGAATCAAGAGCTAACTGCTATTTAGGTAGGAATAAAGGGTAATCATGTGTACTGTGTAGAAGTCAGAAGTACCACGTGGGACTGTAATAGGCAAAGGAAGCTGCTTGGGCATCTTGGAGCATAGGGGGAGGGTGTGCATTGTTACCTGTTCTCTCTCACTGGTTTCTATAATTATCATAAAACCAGTATCTAGCTTTTCAATAACCAGAAAGAGAATAATTACATTTTTTTTGTAGATGGATAATCTAATGGTTTTAGAACAATATAAATTAAAATGTATAATGATATACTTTATATAATGATTCTTTAAAATTAAAATGATATACAAATGTATAGCCAAGTGATAGTTCAGAGATAGGAACTAAAGCAGCGGCCACAGAGGAATGCAGCTTACTGGCGTGCTCTCTACGGCTGTGTCAACCTTCTTTCCTTTACTACTGAGGACTACATGTCTGGAGTGGTCCACTAGATTATAAGAAATATGTATAGGGCATTATGTAATCAAATTGTTAAAATAACAAAGAGAATTTTGAATGAAGCAAGAGAAAAATAATTACTGTGTGTTCAAAAAGGATGTTCAGAAGTTTGCTTGGACCACTTTGCAGGTCAGAAGAAAGTAGAATTATACACTCAAATCATTGTAGAAAAACTATTATTTGAGACCACTATAGCCAGAAAAACTGTCTTACAATATAGTGAAGGAAATAAGGTACAAAGACCTCTCCAGACAAACAGGTTGAGGAAGTTCATCACAACTAAATACACTTAAAAAATAACAATAAAAAGAGCTGAAGAGAAAGGACATTAATTAGCAGTGTGAGAACATAGAAAAGGGTGGAGCTCACTCAGAAAGGTAAGTTGTCAAAGCCCAGAGATCGCTAACAGTATAATAAATGTATATGAATTACTTCCAACTCCAGGATGTTGAAAGACAGAAGCATACAAGCAACTGTAATAACTTGTTATTATAACATAAGATAATATGCTGTGGCATCTATAACATGGAAAGTGGAGAGAGCCGAGATGAAAAGCACAGAGGTGCTGTATGCTATCAAATGCTAGCAGCTTAGGAAGAAAACATTTTAAGTCGTTTAATGGTAGCTTCATGGCAAATATAGATAAAAGCTATAGTAGTTATACAATGGAAAGGGAAAGGAAACCAGGATTCCAAACCCCTTCCTCTGGTGCTGAGGCAGGGAGATCACAAGTCAGAGGTCCACCTGGGCAGCTTAGTGGGACACTCTGTCAAAATTGGAAAAGTAAAAAAACCCAAAGCTTAGAAGATACAGTTGGCATGTAGAGAAGGGGAGAGGGAGAGGAGAAAAGGAGGAGATGGGAAGGATTCAGGGAGACAAGGAAGGGAAAAAAGGGAGAAGCAGAGAGAGACAAAAAGGGAACACCGGAAAATCAAAGCCCAGTGCAGAACAGGAAACGAGGAAGAGTACAAAATACACCAAAATTGGCAAGATGGCACAGGAAGTCTTCCCCTAATGTTTGATACAAATAAATTACATGCCCCAATAAAAAGAAGTGGAGCATCTGAGTGGATTAAGAATAAAGGAGTATACAGAAGAAAGCCAAGATCCAGCAAAGTATTACCTCCAAGAAACTCACTTTAGCTTGAGCGAACAACATAGGCGGAGAAGGGCAGAGCTGGAAGAATGTATTCCAAGAAAATCATAACCACATTAGACTGATTAAGTCAAACTGTCATTAGCAGCAAAGAAGGTCATTACATGATAAGAGGATCAATTCATTATGGAAATTAACAATCTGCTTGACCAGAGGCATCTTGATTGGAATCCTCATGACAAGAGCTGAAACTAAGTGCAAATTTCTACTCTAGTAAACTTTAAATCTCCAATGAATGACTTCCCATTTTTGCAAAGCTCCTTTTAATGCTGGAAATTCTGGGAGATTGCAGAGAACACAGGGAAGGGGAGCAAGAGGCAGCAACAGTCTTCAGAAGGGCACTTGACTATTATTTGTGTGTTACAAAATCCTAATTCTAGAAACCTAACTTGGTTTTCAAATATCAAGCTCTAATTACTGACTTGGTACTTTAGCTGCTATTGCTTGTTACATCTTTTGAGGCATCGCCGGTTCACATATTTAATAATAAGTATCCTGTATGTAACAACCATATTAGAATATATTTTCAATCTAGTGTTCCAGGGAGCCTCCAGTTTCAGTTTTCTTTTCTAGCATCTCTATAATTTGTCAATCACGCCTTGACTCTGCACTAGAATTGTATTCACGCATTTATCACAGTTTAGTAAGTACTGTCCATTCTGAGGTGGTAGGGCAGAAATAAGCCTTGGTTCCTATCTCTCAAGAATAAAGAACTTCAGAAGCAGTGGCCACTATGTAGAGCCTGGCTGTTCCAGCTTTCAGCCCCTGCTCCTTCCTGGGAGAATCCAATCAGCATTCATTTATCAATCTAATTGCTTTAGTTATCTTGTAATGCACCTTATTCCTACCTTCTGCATAAATTATATTTTAGTTTTTATAGCTCACATTAATTTTCCTTTTATTTTTTGTCATTACAGTTGGATTAGAGAGTGTTGCCTACCCAATATCTATTCTCCCCAGTCTTCCTAGCAACAAGATTCTTTCTCTGTTGCTTAGATTGTGAGACTGTGACTCACCTAAATGCCACAGACTCCTTAGCATGCTAATTAGTTTCCAAAATCTCTTACCTGAGGTTTAAAAACCTGAGTGAAGAAACTGTTATAGCATTTGCTCTTGGAGTAGGGGCTACAGAAGTTGGGACAGAGGCTATTTTCAGACATTCCAAATATTACCAGTCACAGTTGAGGAGAGAAATAAGTAGCTTTGGGTCATTTTAGGTTAGTGACTTTAAACATAAGGTGTGATTCAATCAGAAGCCAGAATAATCATGGAGGTGGAGAAAAAGACTCAGAGTTGCCTAAAGTTAGGGAGGACTTTGGTGGCAGTATTTAGCATCAGCCAAAATTGCAGGATTCTGTCAGAGGCTCCATAAACAAAGGACTGCATTATGTAATGCATCTTGTATTCCATTGTGAACTCTTCCCCTAGACAATTTTACCACTTCCAGGCTGTCCAGAAGGAAAACTTCCTGCTTCCAATAAAAATTAAAATTGCAAGAAAACTGGCTTTGTTTTTTTTTTTTTAAGAACAAATGAAATTAATTTTAACTTTTTAAATTAGGTAGATGAGAAGTAATCTTGTTTGAAGGTCTGCCAAATAATTCAGCAATGGTTAGCAGTAACTGCTCAGTCCTCTTTCTGCCATTGCTGATACTGACTCTTAGGCTGTCTGTGATACTCTAGTCTAGGGCCATCTTGAAAGAGAATCCTTCAGAGGCAGAAGTGGAAGGTGCATATACGTGGACAGCATGTAGCAAGAGGGTATTTGTTAGCAAGAGAAAAGAAAATGTTGGCTACCATGCTAGTTTAAGATATGTATAGTTCCACACTGTCAAATTTAACTTTGATCTTACTTGCCTTGATTTCACATTTCCCTTGAAGTTGGTCCCTAATCATTGTAAGCACTTGCAAATAACAGATAACATGCAGGCCTTTTGCTCTGCCAGCTATTTGACTTAGAATGATGCCTTTTAGGCTGGGTGATAGTGTCCCCCACTTGATCCAGGGTAGTTCCAGTTTCCCTTATGATTGCTCAGATGCCAACTTTGAATATTGCCAGCTTTCACTTTTAAAAGCTCTCCAGTTTCGATGGCAAATTATGGGGTTGCTTGAGTATAAGCTTAACAAGAGTTATTTACACTACACTGACAATATTTCTGTAGAGAAAATTTAAATTGCTAATACTGGCAACATACATGAAGAGGAAGATATAAGCTAACTCTATGGCTTCACTCTCAGTACTTTAACCTGAAGGATCTTTCTATCTATAAGCTTAAGATGAGAAAAAAAAAGAGTCAGATGAATTATAGACTGTGAACTATTTTAGGTCTTTAATTTTAGTAAGCATGTTTAGTTTAATTTACAAAAAGGTATTTTTATCTGTAAAATTTACTAGTGAAAAAAGAAAAAACAGAAATTTGCAGTGAAATTTTTTGGATCTTGGATTTGAATCTTAATTCCAATATTTATTTTGTTGGCAAATAGAGATTAGTTCTGTGAATATCATTATTGCTAACTCCTTCAAAAATGACTGTAAGGACATTTTAAAAACCAATAGAGAAAGAGCTGTTTAAAGCTCAAAGTTACTACTAATTATTATTATTTCATTTTATAAACACAGTGTTTCTCTTTCAATTTCCAGGACACTTCTATGAAGAATAGCAAGATTTACTCAAGCATGTGAGAGCAAGTTTTTTTTTTCCTCTGTCACCTTTTTGAGCTACAGATGGGTCACACCTGGGGATGGATTTGGCACCCAAAAGGATCTAGAGAAGAAAACTGGTTAATCTGTGCAAGTCAGGTAGTAGATAGATAAAAGGTGGGTAGTTGCTATGTAACCGTGCATGGAGGCAGCAGCTGGAGATTGTCAATGAGACTCTTGGCGGTTTTGTTTGTTTGTTTGTTTAGATTTTTTGACATTGTTTGTTTTGGTTTTTCAAGATGGAACTCACTATATAGACCATGGTGGTCTTGAACTCAGAGAACTGCCTGTCTGCCTCCCAAGTGCTGGGATTAAAGTTGTGTGCCACCACACTCAGCTTCTTGATCTCTATCTCAGGGCTGAAAAAGGAGCAGGAGAAATCTTCCTCCATGCCCTGCAGAGAAAGAAATCCTCTCTCACACATTCCATCTATTAGGAGTTCATTTGTGTTTAACACGCCCCTCTTTAAAATGTAAATTTTCCTCATGAACCTGTAAACCTCATTCACACCTTATTGTTAATTACTTTGGTGTTCTAGAATATGATCAGCACTTAACTGATATTGGCAATCTAGGAATGAACAAATAGTTCAGTGTGGAAAGTGGGAAAATTGGGTGGAATAGAGCCAGAGGTGGAAGTGTTCCCCACTCACTTTGGGGAAATGAGAATATACAGATTTTCTAAAATTTTGTTTAGGAGAGGGGCAGTAGCTGGGGTGCTACAGAATGAGAACCGTCCTGATTGCCAACATCTGTCTGAGTTAGAATAAGTCTGGGAGCTACAAAAGTCAACTTCTCAAATATTTAATCATAATAACTGAATTGAACTTACTTTTTTTTTCTGGAAATGTTTCTAGCTAATTTTTAGTACTATAATTTGATGACTTGGGCTCCTAAGAGTCAACCAATTCAAGCTCCTAGGCCAGGTTTCACCACCAACTCAACAAATTACAGAAAAAAAAAGAAATGTGGTCTAATTGTTTTAAATTGTTTCATAGTTCTTTCTTTCAGAGGTTACAAGTTGTAGTCCTAGAATATACTGGAAAGTCTTTGAGAGGATCACCCACATGAGTGGTATTTTTCTATTTGTCTTAGCATCATGGAACCTGGTGTCAAGAGGCTGGTGATTAAATCATAGAAGGTATGCCTGGATATAAACTTCCCATTGCATTCTATATGCATGTGCAGAAATCTTTGTATGTGTATAAATATTATGTATTTAAAATAAAACTTGGAAAGTCTTCAAAACTTGAATCACACTTTAATTGCCCTACACTACACATCTTGATAAGTAGAAATGCAAGGAAAAACATTTTATGCCATTTTGTAACAGTATTAATCACCTCTCCTTTCATAAGAAAAATAATGCTAAACACTTCACTGCTAAGAAAAGGGTCTCTTTGCTGATAAATGAGCAATGTGTTGGTTAGAATTTCTATTGCTGAGATGAAACACAATGACTAAAAAGAAATTTGGGTGGAGAAAGGTTTATTCTGCTTCCATATCACTGTTTATCAATGAAAGAAGTCAGGACAGGAACTCAGTCAGGGATTGCTCTCCATGGAATGCTCAGTCTATTTTCCTTCTAGAATCCAGGACCACCAGCCCAGGCATGGCCCCACCTACAATGATCTGGGTTCTCCCCAAACAATCAGTAATAGAATGCTCTACAAGCTTGCCTACAGCCCAGCCTTAGAGATACAACCCAATTTTATGGAAGTCTTTTCTTAACTGAGGCTCCCTCCTGTTAGATGAGTTTAGCTGGTGACAAGCTGACACAGAACTATCTAGTACAGACACATGTGTTTACTAGTATATGAGCACATTGGGCTGGAACATGCACTTCCCTCTTAGGCTACATGAGTTCTCTAGCTGCTTCTGTGCTACTTCAGAGTGCTGCTGCTTTCTTAGTCTAAAGATAAGCCTTCTTTCAAAGTAAACTCTAATATGGAAATAAAGATATCCTCTGATACAGATCTATTTCTGTAGATGAGGGCTGGCAACTGATTTAGAATGCAGGGAACAGCAAATGCTATGTCACACATTTTTCAATCCAAGTATCCCTTTGTGGCTTAGACACCTGTATGCATTTTGCCACATACAGAGGCAGTAGTGGGAAAGGAAGTATATGTAGCTAATCTTCAATTGCTCACAATGTACTAGACAAGCACTATTTATTATGAAGCACATGTCTCCATACTGCCAGCTCACATATTACACCAGTGAGTCATCATTTTAAGCTGTCTTGCTTGGAGACATGTGATTCTCAGATGGGCTAGAGAATAACAGCTACTAAACTAAACTGACATGGCTGAAGCACTGTTCCTTCAAATAGAAGGTTATTTGAGAATGCACAAGAACTTCAAATTGTTTACCATGTTTTTTAACTTTGTATGTTGTGCTGATTTCTCCTTTTCTACACAGCTTACCACTATTACTTTCTAGTTCTTTCATGTGACAATGTGACACATGATTGGTTCTCTGTAAATATTTGTGGAGTGCACAATTGACCATCTGGACAAATATTATGATGTCAACAATGGAGAAAACCCACTTTCTGATTATGCAAATAATGTACCTCATTTTAATTAGGAGAGTTAATAAATCCATAATAACAACAAAATGATGACAACTTTCTGGGACTGTTTAGGAAATATGAAGTCTAGGACACTGAAAATAAGAAACTCTAGAATCAGAAAACAAAATTCAAAACCAATACTGCTCAAAACCCCCAAAGCCTATGGAGAGAGAAGCTCATAAAATTCATCAAATATTAAACGGAAAGCATGTAATTAGAAGATTGCTGGCACTAATTTATTAAGGGCAGAAAGTTAGAGTGTTTTTGTCCAGTTCTGGAGAGAGATATAAATCTGACAATGCCACCAAGAACAGATGACAGATGGGTGTTTGGGATACAAAAGCAACAGTAAATGAAAAGGTATTTAAGGAAAGTTTGGTCTGTGTGACAACAGCAATCTAAGGCTATTGTCGATAATCCCCATTTCCCGAATTCACTCTCTTACATAGTCCTGCATAGCCTGTATCAAGGTTCTTCTTTGTTACCAATAGAGTATGGCACAGGGATAGTGTCTTGCTCATGATCCTAAACTCCAGATGCTGTTCCCATGACCATTTCTACCTTACTACTTGGATCCCTCCTTCTGGGAAAGCCAGAACCTGTCCATGTGGATACCCAAGCAACCCTAGGGGGTAGTCTTAAGTATCTAAACAAGTGAGTGAGAAATATTTCAAGAATCCTCCAGCCACAGAAGCCTTGTCTTGACAGTTTTTCAGCCTTTGTTGACATTTTGACTACAACACCATAACAAACCACAAACTATTTCATCAAGCCACTTCACCTCCCAGTGATATGAGATTGCTGATAGACAGTAGTTGCTTATTCTCTTAAACAAAAAGATCTGGGGACAATTGATGTAGTAGTAGCTAACATGTAGAGTGTGGCTAGTAGGGTAGTGACAGTGGTATTCCATGTGGGGTATTGAATTTGATTGATCATATTTTGGTACCTGTTGTATACTCATCATTTGTCCAGGTTCAGCCTTGTTTATTCATGCATATAGTTAAGTTAAATCATTTTATATTATTTTTAATTGTGGGGTATGTATGTGTGCGTGTGTGTGTGTGTCTGTCTGTCTGTCTGATGTGCACAAGTGCACATGTGTATTGGTGACTGTACAGGCCAGAGAGGAAGTTTGATCCCATGAAGAGGGAGTCAAAACTCAGGTCCTTTGGAAGAAAACTCATAACCAATAAGGAGCTATTTCTCTAGTCAGTCAGATTGTTATTTTCTAATGAAGTAACAGAGATCAGATATTAGAAACAGGAGTGAGAAGCTTTACAACAATGCTAACTAACCAGGTAATTCAGCTTACCTAATAGTTTGTTTCCATCTAAATGTATTAAAAGCCACAGTGGTTTTCATTTTCATTTTGTATTAGTCCTTTTTTGCATGAAGTTTTGTCACCTATATATAAACTTGGGTGCATATATATATATATATATATATATATATATATATACACATATATATACACTAAATAATGTGTATATATACATTATATATATACAATAATGTGTATATACAATTATATACAATAATTTGTACATATACACAATGATATTGTGTCCAGATGTATAAACTGGTCACTTATAATTCATAAAATATTATGGTAATTTATAGTATACTGACATTTAGTGATATATACTTAAAATTACATTAATGATTCATCTATATTTGTTGTGTGTCAAAGATTTCATTCACTTTTTATCTAATTTTGATATTTCAAATATGATAAAATAAAAGAAAATAATAAGCTCTTATGTCACAGTATTATATAGATGTGCAATGGCAGAGAAAGTGTGTTTAGAATAATTTAAATGAGGTAACTCCCTCTGCAAATGAAAAAAAAACAAACCACACACACACAGAAAACTAATTCTGAAATTGAAGTGTTTTGTTTCCTAAATATAATAGGTATTCAGTAGCATATAATAAGACAGGTAAATTGTTATTATAACAGATTTTTGGAAAACACAACATACATATATGATGTATTCTCAGTAGTTTGCTGAAACGAATATTACAAAGCACAAAATTAATGAAAGTACAGTAAGAGCGGCCTGTGTACAAACTGCATGTTACTGTTTGGGAAATGTAACCACGAGTAACTGAATATTAAATATCATTCATTCGTTCTATGTAAAAGATAGAGCCTCACTATGTAGCTCTGGCTAGACTGGAGCTTGCTATGTATATACACCAGGTTGGCCTTAAACTCATAGAGCATCTAGCCTCTGCCTCTAGTATGCTGGGACTAGAAGTGTATGCCACCAGACCTTGAGAATTATNAAAGAAAGAAAGAAAGAAAGAAAGAAAGAAAGAAAGAAAGAAAAGAAAAGAAAAGATGACTATACATCTGCCACTCGAGGTTGACATCTGTCCTCCATATCTGCATATGCGCGCGCGCGCGCGCACACACACACACACACACACACACACACACACACACACACACACACACATATATATATATATATATATATATATATATATATATATATGCAACCCTCTACATGTACCTGCATACATTAACACACACATATACCCGAAAACTATAAAGTAAATGTAATTTCATTTTTAGTTCTTCACTGGATGGACTAGTGGAAGAAAATTAGTGGAAGAAAAGAGATTGTTTGATAGAATTTTCAAAATATGGTATAAGGCCCAAACCATGAGAAAAATCTGAAAAGAATGCAAAGACTTAGCATAACCACTGAGAGGGTCAAGACATTCTTAAGGAAAATTGCCTTTTTTTTTCCTTTTAAAAAAATAATCAATGATTGGGGCCATTTATTAAAGACATAGGCATAAATAATTTAGAAATAATTTCCCCTCATTTCTCAGTTTTATAAAACTCCTACACTAGAAAGACAAGCTGGAGGGCAGGGCATTGGAAGGAAGGGAGGAGTCCCTCCCAGACACCCTCTTCAAAGCAGGACCACAAGGGGGCAAGTAGGCTGGAAAAGGTTCCTGTAGCCTCATTTGCTGAGAATGAAAGGCATGTCCTCTCTCCCCTTGTCACAGAGTTTGTATTTGGTGAGCAGACTATTTCTTCCAGTGAAAACTAGACTTCCATTAGGAACATTTGGGGCCCAGGGCAACAAGCAAAGGCAACTGGGGCGCAGCCCAGGTTAAAGGTTTGTTTTGGAGACTGCACTGACAGAATGTGGTGAAAGCAAAATTATTGCAAAATAAGGAAAAAAAAAACCAATTTTTCATCCAAACTATTGTATAACAGAAAGTGAGTTGACTTTTCTACTGTAAATGTAAAGAAAACAAAAGTTTCATTCATCCCCCTGTAATGCTGCCAATCTAATTTGCTATTAAATTTCCATTCAAAAGGTCTATTTTGTTTAGTTACAAGGGATTTGATCCTTTTAAACTTTCCCAGGCAGTTTGTATGGAAAGGCAGTTGCTAAGGGTATTCCTATGGGAACTTACAAAACATTGGAAGATAAATAACTTCAGTACAATATGCAGATTAGGTAGATGGGAAGGTTTATGAAATACCTTCACAAAGCAAAGAAAAGATTCAGAATTCCGAGTTAGAGTTGCTAGTGAATGACTAGGGCTAGGGAGATGGAGCAGTTAAAAAAAATGCTTGCAGCACAAGCATGAGAATTTGAGTTCAGATCCCCAGCACCCACAGATAAGTTAGTGCAGCTTGCAATCTCACAGGGATGATCACCCGGGCTTGCCTAGCACCCTGTCTAAATTCCAGGCTTAGTGATGGACTCAATCTCAAAAAAATAAGTGGAGGATGATTGAAGATGGCTACTGAGGTAGAACTTTGATCTTTGTGTGCATGCATATACATGTGTACATGGACCCATACTTACACGTGTATAAATAGCATTATACAAACATATAAAACACACCATTCACATAGCTATGTCGGTTAAATTATACTGTAATAAAGAAATAAACCGACCAGCAGTTAGCTGATTATCAAGAACTGAGGCGGGGCAGTTGTGTGCTTCTCAAGAAAGGAAGACTGACATCACTCTTTACAACACACACGGGTCACCAGAGGAGGAAAATGGAAAGGACTGCTAACTGTTGCCATCTCGCACTCTCCCCCTCCTGCTTTCCCCTACCTCTGGACGTCATTCACAAACACAAGACCCAAGAGTACAAGGCCCTGAGGCCTGTTTGGAGATCTCAAAATCCACAGTAAGGTAGAGATTCAGAACAGACCTTGCATTAATTTAGTTAAGATGAGTGAAAGGGGTAATGAGATTTTCTAGGAGAAACATGGTAGTCTAGGATCAAAATTGACCTCAACTAGTTATCATTGTCCTTGAATAAGTCACCTTCAGCTTGTCATCTCTGACTCAGGGGCTAGCTGTGTAACAGTCAGATGTGGGCTGACAGTACTCACTGTGTACTCCATATTCCTCTATTGTCTCTTTAACCCGAGTCTGCTTTGTAATTATTGACAACTATGTGAGAGAAAGGAATATATTGAATCCTGAGGTGCTAATTCTTTATGATATTTAGTAATGGACTAGGTGATTTCTTGCTAAGAAATCTTTATTTGCTAACATAAAATATTGAACATCTTTTCTACTTACTCTTTGAAGTAGCTGTCTATCAGACGAGGAAACAAAGTTATACTTTAAGTAAATTTACATTAAATATATTTTGTGCTGTTTTGATTAAACTATCAAAATCTTAACTTGTTTTGACATTTCTTTCATTATTATGTTATCATTGGCTGAAATTTTACTGAGAAATCTATTAGCAATTAAAATTATTTATTACATTAATAAGTATATTTTTCACTTTCTTACAATATTCCCTTAATATCACTAGCATCTAAAACCATACTGTGTGTAATATGAACCACTTATTGTGCACTTGCTGTAGAACAATTTGCTGCACTGTATGCAATACTAATGTTACAGTTCACAAGCTAGGAAAGCCGCTCTCCTAATGACAGCACTGGAGAAGTTGTGATCTAGAATAATAGCATAATGAAGGAATTATAACTGATGTACAATACAGAGAGAATTTAGGGAAACAACTTCCATGAATCTGATTAGAACTGAACAAATGCACTTTAAAGTTCAAAATATGGTAAAGGAATACCACAGACATGGTCAAGACCACCGACATGGTCAAGACCATAGACATGGTCAGGAGTGACTATAAATATAGTAAAGGAAGACCACAGACTGGTCAAGACCATAGACATCGTCAAGAGTGGCTATTAGTCATCCAAAACACACCAAGGGAAGCCAGGGAGATAGGGAAAGTATTGCATCCTAAAACGAAAGTAAATGTGATTTATTCAAGCCCATATTCTTGATTAATTAACAGTGCATAGATTAGATGTATAAAGATATCTAAAGATGTACAATATCCTATAAAAGGTGCCATAAAAACTTAATAACTGAAAAGTGTCTTTGGGGGTCAGTAGAAAAGGGAGAGTCCATAGACTATGTATTGGGTATAATTTTTAATGCCGTTTACTTTCATCTCTAAACTCTATGTATCCTTAGAGTAAGAAATACTAGTGTCTACAGAAAACCTTCCCATGAAAGCATACTCTCACGGAGACCAGAGATCTTACCATCAGCATTCTGAGGACTTTTGGGTACTGTCATAGTCTCCTAGGACATCCTCTTCCTGGCACTACTACAGTCCGTATTGCTATTATGCTGGAATTAGCTCTACTGTGTATTTCCCATTGGTTCAATAAGTAGGCCATGGGGGAAAATCAGTTGCTCAGTTGTTATTTTCATGGCCATTTTAATCATAAACACTTTTAGTTTCCTGAATATCCTAAAGATATCTACACACAAATGCATCTCTCATTGCTAACAATATTATGCATCTAGAATCAAGTTTCATTAAAATGAGGGAAAATAATATTATTACCATTAAGAGCTGAGTACATGCTCTGGTGACAGGATGTAAGGTGTAGTTAGGCCTTTGGAACTTCTGATGCTTCCCTGTAAAATAGCCTTCATCCTTTAGATAAGGCTCAGGTCAAGTTGCTAAAAATGCAAGCTGTTAAAAGCAGGAATAAATGAATGAAGGATGAGTCAGCTCATTTGATAGAAGGGCTATAAAAAATACTTGAAGAGCATACCACATGACTTAGTAAATATGCAGTGTATCAAAATGTAGTTGCCATCTGGCGTTGATAGACAGAGTTAAAATATGTGTTTTTAAAAAAAGGAAGAAAGGAAATAACTCAGCCAGGTTAATGTGCTTGTGTCTGCATTTCATAATTCAGGTATTAAGTGCTTTAATACATATTCACGATGAGTGAAAGAAAGACTCCTATTACAGCCAGATTTGGGTAGTAGTAGTTGGGAGCTGAATATCAAGAAGTAAAATCAGATAAGATGCAATCATATTGAATAAGCTAACACAGACTGTGTGTTTTAGGTAAAGGAGACTTCTCAGTTTTCAAAATCATGCTCCAAGAACACCAGCCTCAGAGTTAAGCACAGAGAAGAGGGAAGCTTACATTTGGAGAGGAACTGAAATCTTGTCTGTTATCAGCTTTGAATATTCAATTATTCTCTTTTTGGCTCTGACTATTTAAAAATTTAGAAAAAAACCCAGAATAAATAAAAACATTCTTTAGATAGAAGAAAGAAGGAAAAATAATTTTTAAATTGCAGACATCTTTGATGTTCTTAAACAATAGTTTGCTATTAACTTTATAAATTGTACTCACACAGAAGGTAGATGTGGACTAGCCCTTCACACCAGTGACTAGGACAGGGAGCAGAGAGGAGCAGCCTCACTCAGAAGAGAGGGTACTGAGTGGTATCATAGAAACTGTGACTGTGTAGCAACACTGCTAAGCCTGTATTGATAATGGTTCCTTCTCTTATCAATATTGGATTTCTGAATCCTGACAATTTATGTTCTAGTACATCTCTTGCAGTCAGACTCATGAGCAGAAAAAGGAGTTTAACATTGGCTTGAAGGTCAATTAACACATTGTCTAGGGACATAGTTTGGTTGAAGCACTAAAGATGAGAATTGATTTCAGTTAAATATTCATTTGTCAAATAAAAAAAAAACAAGGTAAAAACTGTATGCAGCAGATTTAACATTTTTCTGATAAATAAAAATTACCTATGTTTATAGCATGCCATGTGATGTTTGGATATATGCCAATTCAGGATAAACATTATTTCTCAAAAATTTATTAATTCATCATGCCAAAATATTCAATATCATTTCTTCTAATTTTAAATAGTTTGCAATGCCCATCTTTGCACTGTTTTACGAGAAAGTCATAATGTATTCTACATGTAAATGAGGAATATATTGACTAAACTGGTTCCATCTCCTCCCATCCACTCTGACTCTCAGGTGTCCACTCTTAATTTCTAGATAAGCATCTTTAGATGCCATATGAATGAGATCATGAAGTCCTTGTTTTTCTCTGAACAGCTGATTTCATTTATGTATTATCTGTCTTCACATTCTTTCCATGCTATCACCATTGACAGGACTCCATTCTTTTAGAACTGAAAAATATTCCATTGTATAACTGTACTGTATTTTTTAACCCATTCCTCAGCTGTTTGACATTATGTTGTTGGCACGTCTTGGCTATTGTCAAGTATGCTGAAATGAACACGGCAGTGCCTATTTGGTCAGCATAGCAGCTTTGCCTTCTTTGGCTATACACCCAGTATTGGATAACCGGTCCGTGGAAGCTTCCACTTTGATGTAATCTTGTTACTTTTGCTTTTGTATTCTGAACTAACAATTTAAAAACATAATAAGGATTCTGATAAATGATTCGCATACAACCATCATTCTAAGAGGTAAGTTTTTTCACCATAGATTAAATTTGTCTTTGTGGTGGTTTGAGTATGTTTGCCCCCATAGACTCATGTGTCTGAATGCTTGGCCCATAGAGAGTGGCACTACTAGGAGGTGTGGCCTAATTGGAGGAAGTACATCACTGTAAAGGTGGGCTTTAAGGTCTCTTATGCTCAAGGTCCACCCAGTATGGAACACAGTCTTCCTCTGCTGTCTTCAGATCAATAAGTAGATCTTGGGTCTAAAGCACCATGGCTGCCTTGATGTTGCCATGAGTCCTACCATAATGGTTACGAACTGAACCTCTGAAACTTTAATCAGCCCCAAAGAAAGGTTTTTAAGAGTTGCCTTGGTCATGGTTTTTCTTCACAGCAATAAAAATCCAAACCAAGACACTTGTAAACATGATAGTTTTTTCCCTTATGTTCTGGTTTCTTTTGTACACCATTCTGATATCCATCAACAATGTTGTGTATATACTCTATTTGGGTTTCTTTGATTACTGGTATCCTATTTTGTGTATCAATTTACCACATTTTCATCTTTCCAGTTGTCCTATGTTTCTTTATTGTAAGAAGATAGCATGACCATAAGCAACTTGGGAGTTTCCACATAATAATTCACTATGGAAGGAAGTCAGGACAGGAATATGCAAGAACTGAAGCATAGATCATGGAAGAGTGCTCCTCATAGCTTGAGCAGCCATTTTTGTTAGAGCATCTAAGACCATTTGCCCAGGGATGGCACTGCCCCCAGTGAGCTGGACTCTGCTACATCAATCACTGGTGATCACAGACTTGCCTACAGCCCAACCTTAACTGAGAGTCCCTCTTACCAAATGATTCTAGCTTGTGTCAAGGTGAACACACACACACACACATACACACACCACAAAGTCAGCCATAACACAAACTTTAGAAAATTCTGAATGAACTTGCTATATACACATTTCTTTTCTTTTATTAATTAGATATTTTCTTAATTTACATTTCAACTGCTATCCCGAAAATCCCCTCCCCCCTTCCCCCTCCCTGCTCCCCTGCCCACCCACTCCTACTTCTTGGCCCTGGTGTTCCCCTGTATTGGGGCATATAAAGATTGCAGTACCAAGGGGCCTCTCATCCCAATGATGGCCTACTAGGCCATCTTCTGCTACATATGGAGCTAGAGACACAAGTTCTGGGGGTTCTGATTAGTTCATATTGTTGTTCCTCTTCTAGGGTTGCAGACCCCTTCAGCTCCTGGGGTTCTATCTCTAGCTTCTCCAATGTGGGCCCCGTGCTCCCTCTTATGGATGACTGTGAGCATCCACTTCTGTGGGAGTCAGTTATATCAGGGTCCCTTCAGTAAACACTTGCTGTCCTATG